>JAAOOA010000590.1:280000-331108 GCA_012861695.1 Trematomus loennbergii | reverse complement strand
ACCCAAATTCGGCCTGGATCATCCAGGATTTGTGGGCAAAGCCCATAAACTGACTAAATCACCCAGAGAGGTCCCCTTTCTAGCCCAAATATATATAATACAAATACATTTAAATAGTAAAAGGTGCACTTGTGCTCTGCATTACCGGGAATTTTATTTTCATAGCCCCATGATAGTGATTAAAAATCATTTTCATGGGAAAAAGTGTTAAAACGCCTGATTAAATGATATGAGGACCCCAGTGAGCTCCAGACTATGTGCATTGTGTTGGGGAACCATATAAATGATAGAATACATGCATTTAAATGCAAAAATAATGATTTTAAATCATTTTAGGGGGACAATTGTGGAGAGGAGCCTGAAAAAGACTCTGCAGCACCCCGGATAACTACCACTTCATCTGGTTTAAATGTGGTGGTGATAGTGGCATTAACTAGTACCCAGTACTGGGAGAGAACCAGGTTACAGCACATGTCTTTTCGACCCAGGAAAGAGTGCTCGAAAGCTGGCTACAGCATAGTCACAGTGTGGAGGAACATGTTTCAAATGACAGCACACTGCTGCTTGTTAGCAGCTGACTCACTTCACTGGTCTCACACACACAGCCAGGGGGGAGAAAGAGACACATTGACCCAGGAAAGAAGCCTCAAAACACAGGTAAAAGTGTGTTAAACTGTGGGGACTGTTTCAAATGACAGCACACTGCTGCTTGTTGCAGCTGACTCACTTCACTTGTCTCACACACACCCAGGGGGGGGAAAGAGGACACATTGACCCAGGAAAGAGTGCTCGAAAGCTGGCTACAGCATAGTCACAGTGTGGAGGAACATGTTTCAAATGACAGCACACTGCTGCTTGTTGGCAGGCTGACTCACTTCACTTGTCTCACACACACAGCCAGGGGGGAGAAAGAGGACACATTGACCCAGGAAAGAAGCCTCAAAACACAGGTAAAGTGTGTTAAACTGTGGGGGAACATGTTTCAAATGACAGCACACTGCTGCTTGTTGGCAGGCTGACTCACTTCACTTGTCTCACACACACCCAGGGGGGGAGAAAGAGGACACATTGACCCAGGAAAGAGTGCTCGAAAG
Organism: Trematomus loennbergii; assembly: GCA_012861695.1. Lineage (NCBI taxonomy): Eukaryota > Metazoa > Chordata > Actinopteri > Perciformes > Nototheniidae > Trematomus > Trematomus loennbergii. The sequence goes on along the minus strand of JAAOOA010000590.1, from coordinate 330,014 downwards.
CTGGCTACAGCATAGTCACAGTGTGGAGGAACATGTTTCAAATGACAGCACACTGCTGCTTGTTGGCAGGCTGACTCACTTCACTGGTCTCACACACACAGCCAGGGGAGAAAGAGGACACATTGACCCAGGAAAGAAGCCTCAAAACACAGGTAAAAGTGTGTTAAACTGTGGGGGAACATGTTTCAAATGACAGCACACTGCTGCTTGTTGGCAGGCTGACTCACTTCACTTGTCTCACACACACCCAGGGGGGGAAAGATAACACTTGTACCCAGGAATAAGTCTTTGAAAGGCGGGGAAAAGTTGTTTGAAATAGTATAATACCTCCAGGCCGCTTAACTGCACTTTACCACCCAGAAATAATGTTTAAATGGTCGGGGAAAGTATTTTTAAATGTCTGGAAGAGAGTTTTAGACAGTCATTTTGCACGAAATTATTTAACATAGACGCTCTCCTGAAAATGCACAGAATATGTGCTTTTTCAGGAGACCGTTAATGTTAAATGATTTCTTGCAAAATGACTGGCTAAAACCCCGGAATAAATGTTTGAAAAGCTGGGAAAAGTTGTTAAAAATAGGCTGATATCTCCAGGGCGCATCACCAAAAATGTACAAGCCAGGGAAGATGCCTGAATCCCGGATACTTTAGGTCTGTCACTTAGGGTGACCGCACCACTCCGACGCTCCCGAGAGCGGACGTCCATTGTTTGCAAGGCACCTAAGAGGGAGAAGGGGAAAAAGTCCCTGGGCTTCATTTCCACTTCTCTGTCAAAAGATTCATCCATACTTTTCAGACTACCTTCCGCACGAAATCGAAACCCAGTTTTTGGGTGGACTCAGAAAAAAACGGCTGTTGGAAATCATGGAAGAATGTATCCGCTCACCAAGCACTCTGAGTGGGCCTAATTTTGTGCCTCAAGACCCCCCAGCCTGGTTCTCCCAATACTTTAAGTTCGACATGGAGGAATGCGAGGGCACTTTTGCAGGTGACTCTACCCGATTATGAGGCACTATTTTGGGGTATTTTTTACATTTTCCCGGTTCTCCAAATAGTTTAAGTGCGACATTTTGAGCCTGGAGGAATGCGAGGGCACTTTCCCGGTGACTCTACCCGATTTGAGGCACTATTTTGGGGTATTTTTTACATTTTGACCCCTTTCCCCGGTTTCACCAAAGTTGAGTTGGATGATTTCCACCATGGAGGAATGTCAGGGGAGTCCGCGGGGGACTCTGCGGGGTCATGAGGCACTTTTTGGGGTACATTTTTCATTTTGACCCCTTTCCCCGGTTCACCAAAGTTGAGTTGGGATTTACCATGGAGGAATGTCAGGGAGTCCGCGGGGGACTCTTGCGGGGTCATGAGGCACTATTTTGGGGTACAATTTTTCATTTTGACCCCTTTCCCCGGTTCTCACCAAAGTTGAGTTGGATGATTTCCACCATGGAGGAATGTCAGGGGAGTCCGCGGGGGACTCCTGCGGGGTCATGAGGCACTGTTTTGGGGTATAATTTTTACATTTTGACCCCTTTCCCCGGTTCTCACCAAAGTTGAGTTGGGTGATTACGACCATGGAGGAATGTCAGGGGAGTCCGCGGGGACTCCTGCGGGGTCATGAGGCACTGTTTTGGGGTATATTTTTACATTTTGACCCCTTTCCCCGGTTCTCACCAAAGTTGAGTTGGGTGATTACGACCATGGAGGAATGTCAGGGGAGTCCGCGGGGGACTCCTGCGGGGTCATGAGGCACTGTTTTGGGGTATAATTTTTACATTTTGACCCCTTTCCCCGGTTCTCACCAAAGTTGAGTGTGATGATTGCTGAGTCATGATGCACTTTTTTGGGGGTACTTCTCATTATCAACACGGACTAGAGATGTCTCGGAGATGGCTCGGACCCCACACCCTGGTTCTATGTAACCCTGGAGGAATGTCACATGAGTCGACAGGGGACTGCTGCTGGCTAATGAAGGACTATTTTGGGGTACATTTCCCCCATTATCAACACGGACTAGAGATGTCTCGGAGATGGCTCGGACCCCACACCCTGGTTCTATGTAACCCTGGAGGAATGTCACATGAGTCGACAGGGGACTGCTGCTGGCTAATGAAGGACTATTTTGGGGTACATTTCCCCCATTATCAACACGGACTAGAGATGTCTCGGAGATGGCTCGGACCCCACCCCTGGTTCTATGTAACCCTGGAGGAATGTCACATGAGTCGACAGGGGACTGCTGCTGGCTAATGAAGGACTATTTTGGGGTACATTTCCCCCATTATCAACACGGACTAGAGATGTCTCGGAGATGGCTCGGACCCCACACCCTGGTTCTATGTAACCCTGGAGGAATGTCACATGAGTCGACAGGGGACTGCTGCTGGCTAATGAAGCACTATTTCCGGGTACTTTTTTTTCATTTTCACCCAAATTTCCCTGGATGAAATATTTTTTAGTTTTTTTAGTTTTTAGCCCAGTTTTGGCCACAGCGTTGCCTGGAGGATAGGACCGAGATATGACAGACTCTCTGGCCGCCTCACAAGTCACTATTGTCGGACACTTTCTTTGCTTTACCCCGGTTCTATCACTCTTTCCTCCTTTGACCATACAACCCGTTTCCTGCTGGGGTGGTGCCTGGTTCCGGGGTACCCCAAACCCTCTCATGGTCGGGGCACCATGTATGGATGCATCGGACCCAATGTTGCCATCACCAGCCCCGCGTTGGTGCGGAAGTGGGACCATCTGACCCGGTGGTAACCCAATACTTCCCTTCGTCCATGCACCATGAATTGATGCATCGGACCCAGTGTCGCAACCACCGCTCACGCTAACGCATATAAACGGAGAACTATAACATCATTTTGATCAAATTCATTATGTGTGTTTCAGTAAGGATGTCATCTGAATGCCCGGTGTGCAGACTCTTCTATCTGGCATTGAACAAACACCTTAAGCACAAGCATGCAGTGCGGAACTTGGAGGAGAGGGGAATCCTCCTGAAAATAGCCAGTGGAAGGATAAATGTTCGGACCAAACCCTGTCCCATCGCTGGGTGTTCGTACGCTGGGAAGAGACTGGACCGTCATGTAAAACATGACCACCCTGAGTTGTCCCGACATGAGGCACAGCAGGTCATGGCAAGGCTGAAGCATAGTGTGGCACTGCAGTTGCTCCATGACCTCCGTGAGACTAACCCCATCATCATTGGATATGACAATGAGGGAATACCCCGGCACCCTCCACCCTTCTTCCCACATACCGAGTGTGACAACGAGGACTGCAGGCAGGTGATGCTGGAAAATGTGGCATTGAGGGCTCAGAAGGATGCCCTCAATGATGAGGTGAAGACCCTGCGCTCCAGGCTGAAAAAGGAGCTAAAACCCAGGAAGCAGAGTGCTGCTGTTCTTGAGGAAGAGGACGAATGTATACGATTTAAGGGCCTGGCAATCCCAAGTACCTCCGGCATAAACACAGTAGCCTCAGGCAGCAATACCCCTGTGAAGACCCCGGTGAAGACTGTCATGCAGTCCCCAGTAACCTCCGGTAGCGGGACCCCTGTGAAGACCCCGGTGAAGACTGTCATGCATTCCCCAGTAACCTCCGGTAGCGGGACCCCTGTGAAGACCCCGGTGAAGACTGTCATGCAGTCCCCAGTAACCTCTGGTAGCGAGACCCCTGTGAGGAGCCCGGTGAAGACTGTCATGCTTGCAGTAGCCTCCGGTGGGAAGACACCGGTAAAGAACCCTGTGAAGAGCCAAGTGAAGACTGTAATGCTTGCAGTAGCCTCCGGTGGAAAGAGACCGGTCAAGAACCCTGTGAAGAGCCCAGTGAAGACTGTCATATTACCAGTTTCCTCCGGTAGCGAGAGCCTGTGAAGACCCCGGTGGAAACTGTCATGTTTGCAGTAGCCTCCGGTAGCGAGACCCCTGTGAAGACCCCGGTGGAAACTGTCATGTTTGCAGTAGCCTCCGGTAGCGAGACCCCTGTGAAGACCCGGTGGAAACTGTCATGTTTGCAGTAGCCTCCGGTAGCGAGACCCCTGTGAAGACCCCGGTGGAAACTGTCATGTTTGCAGTAGCCTCCGGTAGCGAGACCCCTGTGAAGACCCCGGTGGAAACTGTCATGTTTGCAGTAGCCTCCGGTAGCGAGACCCCTGTGAAGACCCCGGTGGAAACTGTCATGTTTGCAGTAGCCTCCGGTAGCGAGACCCCTGTATGCCGGAAGACCCGTGCCTCTAAGCTGGCTAATGACTTGCCCTCTCCCTCAAATTACTGGTCCACTGGGTGTGGACGGGGGAATACCATGCGTGAAATCACGTTGCCTAGAAGCATGGAGGCGTACCTTCAGACATACTTGGATCATTGTTTGGGTGTCGCTCCGACAGTAAAACAGAAAGACAATGTTGTGTCGAAGATCAGCCGGATAAAGAACTTCATAGTATACATGGCCCATGGTGTTAACCGCCTGTCAGACTGGCTGTTCCTAAGAAACATGAAGATGATCCGTGGCTGGAGCGAGTATATTGTAAAGCCGGGCCGGGCAGTCACAACATCAGAGTTCTTCCTGAAGAATGTGCACCAGTTCATGGGGTACATGTCTGAGTCAAAGCCCCGGGGGTGCAAGCTCACCCAGTCTGATATGACCCACATAATGAGAGAGGTGAAAGCCAACATGAAACACTTGAATAAGGCAGTCACTCTACATCAGTTTAAGGTGAAGAGGAACAAACTGGATCGTCTGCCGAGCCAGGCGGAGCTTCTCGCCGCCATGGCGGCCGCTGAGAAGCGCATCCCGGAGCTCCTCGACCTGATGGCCGGCACGCCGACCTCAACCACCCAGAAGCTTCTCTATGGCTATCTCACCCTCCATTGGAGCCTCCTGTATGGCCACCGTACGGGCGTGTACGCAAACATGAAAAACAGTGAGGTCTTAGAGGCAGCCATAAGGGGAACTGCTGAGGGCTACATCATCCATGTGCAGGATCACAAGACGGCCAAGACATATGGCGAAGCACAGCTGGCGCTTACAGTAGAGGAGTTTAGCTGGGTCATGCGGTGGATGGGGATTAAAGAGCATTGCTGGGTCCTCAGAATGAATTCTTCCTTTTCACAAGGGGGAATCGGGCCTCCAAGAACCTGAACGCTCACTTGAAGAGGGCATGGGCTGATGCTGGGCTAGAAACAGCCGTCACCTTCACAATCCTGCGCACTGCCCTGGCTGACAATATCAAGCATCACCAAGATCCAGAAAGCCGGTCGATTCTCGCCAGGTTTATGTGTCACGACGTAACCACGGCGGACCGGTTCTACGCGAATGCGCCGGGAATAAAGGAGGCATTGAGAATCCGCTCCATGTTCAGGGCGTCATCAGATGCGGCAGCAGCTGCATCATCATCAGAAGGATGTCTACCGCTGTCAGATGGGGAGACCTCCGAAGAGGGCTGCTATAACAGTACTGCTTTACCATCTTCACCTGATGGGTCATTGGAGCGGCAGCAGCAGCGGAAGCGGAAGCGGGAGGGAAAGAGGCCAATGAAGTCGGGACCGGGGCTGGTTGACACTCCTGATGATGGGGCAGGGGCCGTGGACTCAACCTGTTTGCCCTGGTGCACCGTAAGAATTAGACGCCTAATTTGGTCCCCTGAATCCCGCTAAACATTGTGAATATGTATACCGTGTATATAATTATTATTATAATCCTGTGTATACATTTTGTAAATAGTACAATATCTCCAGGGCGCATAACTGCACTTTACAAGCCAGGGAAGGTGCCAGAATCCTGGGCATACATTTTGTTAATAGTGCAACACCTCCAGGGCGCATAACTGCACTTTACAAGCCAGGGAAGGTGCCAGAATCCTGGGCATACATTTTGTTAATAGTGCAACACCTCCAGGGCGCATAACTGCACTTTACAAGCCAGGGAAGGTGCCAGAATCCTGGGCATACATTTTGTTAATAGTGCAACACCTCCAGGGCGCATAACTGCACTTTAAAACGTAGGTTAAGAAATTTAGTAGTACTGTTATAGCAGCAGTAGTACGTGTAAATAGTTGATGTTTTAGTCTGTGTGTACTGTGATTTTTGTTACTGCAACGTGTAAATAGTTGATGTTTTAGGCTGTGTGTACTGTGGTTTTTGTTCAAATAAAATTAAAAATTAAAAAAAAACAATAACCTTGATGGTTACCAGGGGCAGATAAAGTGCCACTTTCCATCAGCACCGGGGTGCTGAACCCTGTGATGAGCGCTCAAGTGTTGGCGGAGGAGGTGTAAGCCAGAGGAGGGTGAACAAAAGTTAAAGTGTTTGAACCTCCAGCCCAGAAGGGGGGTGGTGGTGCCAATAAGAAGGCCGAATTTGGATGCTGATGGGCGGACATAAAAGCACCACAAAATCCACCCCCTTTAGGGTCACCAGGGGCACGAGAATACCCTCCACAGAAGGGGTGGTGGTGCCGTGAAGAAGGCCGACTATGGATGCTGATGGGCGGACATAGAAGCACCACAAAATCCACCCCCTTTAGGGTCACCAGGGGCACGAGGTTCTGGTGGGTGTGAATACCTGTGTTTAGTCCGTGGGGGAGTGCTTAACTGTGGGGGCCCGGGGACTCAGGGTGTGCAAGGTTATGGAGGTCCCACTGTTATGGGGACATGCTGGAGGTCTCGAGTCCGTCCTTCGGGGCTCTGTGAGCGGGCAGAGAGAGGTGATTTTCCCCTGGTCTCTCCTGGAGCTGTGAAATAAACAGAGTCCCACTGTTAGGGGGCCATGCTGGAGGTCATTAGTCCGTACTTTGGGGGTCTGTGAGCGGGCACAGACAGGTGATTTTCCCCTGGTCTCTCCTGGAGCTGTGAAATAAACAGAGTCCCCACTGTTAGGGGGCCATGCTGGAGGTCATGAGTCCGTACTTCGGGGTCTGTGAGCGGGCAGAGAGAGGTGATTTTCCCCTGGTCTCTCCTGGAGGTGTGAAATAACCAGAGTCCCACTGTTAGGGACTTCTGCTGGAGGTCTCCTTCATTTAAACAGATTCACCAGTTTATAACATTACTTTAGCCCTGATCAGAGCCCTGTTTTCTGGGTAAGACAGCGAGGTGCTGTACCCTGGGTCTCTGGCTCTCTGAGACCCTGCTAAAAGCAGTGTCTCTGCTGCCTGCATTTAAACAGATTCACCAGTTTCTAACAAGACTTTAGCCCTGATCAGAGCCCTGTTCTCAAATCGTATTTTCAGAATCTGACCCTCTGCCGTAACTCCGCTCCGCTCCCCGAGGTCCTAGAGACTCGGCGATGGTACCATTGGATGCGGGATACGTGGAAATGGGGGGGGGTACAGAAAGGCCTGAACCGAACAGAGCTTGTTATCAAAAGTTATGGATTAGTAGCAAGATTTCACAATGGAGCTCTCCAGAGTGCTGAAGCGTAAACTGGTAAGCTGGTAAGCAGCATGCTACTTTTGGTAAGTAGCACAGTTACTTCGTGGACACAAATCCCATCCGCTTATACAGGCATTGGATATTTATGGTAGGTTTAGGGATAGGCCACCTTTTCAGGTGTAAGCAGCACAGTTACTTCGTGGACAAAAATCCCATCCGCTTATACAGGCATTGGATATTTATGGTAGGATCAGGGATGTGCCACCTTACACAGAACTGGCAGAATGACTTCCTAACTATCCGGTGGTTGTATATTATATGCGGAGAGGGATCTGCAGAATACCTCCATGGCGCATAACTGCACTTTACAAGCCAGGGAAGGGGCCATAATCCTGGGTATACATTTTGTAAATAGTGCAATACCTCCAAGGCGCATAACTGCACTTTACAAGCCAGGGAAGATGCCTGAATCCTGGGGTAAACATTGTTTAATTATTTAAGTGTTTTTAAATGTATGGAACAGTGTTTTGTCTCTTTCAAAACTCTCCCGTCATTGGCCGGATACATGGGGACGATTTTATATTCACTATGACCGTTACTATTCCGTTACAGAGCATTCCCTTATCTGAACAAGACACTTAAACTTTACATAAACCTGTCAGGATTAATTTTGTCAGAAACAGAGTGTTTGTACTTTGCCCCTGTAACAATTTCAGGCAGATCTCTGTGACATGCAGGCCTTATCCAAACATAATGATGGGTTCAACTATTTACTAACAGTCATAGATGTTTTTTTCCAAAAAAGCCTATGTGAGAGCTCTGAAGCAAAAAACGGGTAAAGAAGTGGCTATAGCATTTGATACATTTCTAAAAGATAGTCAGATTCCTAAAAAGTTACAAACGGATGCTGGAAAATAATTCTTTAACAAGAATTTTAAAGCGTTGCTGAAGAAAAAAAGAATTATTTTCCAGCATCCGTTTGTAACTTTTTAGGAATCTGACACTCTTTTAGAATTGTATCAAATGCTATAGCCACTTTTAGCAAAAAAAATTCATATTGTCAGTTAGCGGAGTTTCTTACCGTTAAAAGGGTATGGAACATTAATAGTTTCATAAATGTTAAGAAGCCCTGAGACATAGTCTCGAAAAAAAACGGTGGGGGGGTCCAGGGGGACCGTCGTGTTTAAGAGGTTAAATCAAAAGCTGCCATTAAGAGTCACATTCTTAAATAACATCTATTTAGACAAAGTATTTGATTTTTCTAGTTTTAACTTTTTGCATACCTCAAAGTGTGTCTAAAAGTATCTTGGCAAGAGAAAAAAGCCAAAATCTGCCTAGTGTCAGTAATTAAGTGTTAAAATCACAAACTTGCCTTTTAGAGTCAGTCTTTAAGAAAATAAAAATGTGTTACAAAGTGATTGACATTCTATCAGTTGTAAAGTTTTCAGACAACAAACTGTATCTAAAATATCTTGGTAGCAGAAAAAAGCAAAAATCAGTAAAGTCATCAAAAACGACATTGTTTAACTGGATTGTCTTACTTAAATCAAAAGCTGCCATTAAGAGTCACATTCTTAAATAACATCTATTTAGACAAAGTATTTCATTTTTTCTAGTTTTAACTTTTTGCATACATCAAAGTGTATCTTACAGTTCCTTTGTGAGAGAATTACGCACAAATATGTCATATCAAAACCTTCTATTGCAGTATTTTATCAGTTTAATGTGCTCTATATATAATATATATATATATGTTGCACTGTTGGGGGAGCCTGTGACCTATGTTTTCCATTGACATATCTACACTGTGGCAATGTGACAATGGGCATATGACATAAAGCCTTGAAACTTGAAACTTAAAATGATCAAAACTGCATTGTCTCACTGAAACAGCACCCTGATAACAATAGACAGGTCAATGGCTAAAAAAAACCTGAGCACCAATCGGTTTAATCCTTATAGTTTAACAAATTAGCATTACATAGTTTTTCTTGCAGATACACATTAAAAATATGTAGATACACATTACAAAACATGTAGATAAACATTGAAAAGAAGAAAAACCATTTTTTTTAGTTTTAAAATGTGTCCAAAAGGGTTTTAAATAGATAGAAAAAAAAGAAAAAATGGCGCATAACCTGATACAGCAAAAGTCTTAGACCCCCGCTCATCATATACACCCAAACATATATATATATTTATATTATTTTAACATGTATATTGTCAGCTAAAAATATATCTCTGTTGAGTGTGTTGTGTGTGTGTGTGTGTGTGTGTGTGTGTGTGTGTGTGTGTGTGTGTGTTGTGTGTGTGTGTGTGTGTGTGTGTGTGTGTGGTGTGTGTGTGTGTGTGTGTGTGTGTGTGTGTTTGTTTTGGGTGTGGTTAACGAGTCGTTAGGGTGCTTCTTTTGTTTCCTCCAGAGTGAAACTCTACCCCATCATTTTCTGTGTAGGTATGATATCACCTTTGCATTGATCTTCAGTATATGAAGCCTTGTATGTTTGGAAATGAATAATTTCATTTCCCCCACACTCTTAATTCTATGCATTTTAAGTGTTTACAGCCTTTTCTGCTCTGATCACCCCCCTGGATCCGCCCCTGGAATGAATACAACAACACAAAAACATTTTAACACCTCAAACAAAGGGGTCATTAGCATACAAAGGGGTCATTAGCATAAGTAGGTAAGAAAGGTGTGACCTGTCACAGCACCTGTCACTTTTTATGAACACTAATGTGATTGAAACAGCATCATTACTACTACTAAGGTCTAATTGAAATCAAAATGTGAGCATGGTTGGACATGATATTACCAAATCATCAAAGTTAACTAACAAGTTGTTGTCAATTATTTTCTGTTCCTTCAAAGCGATGACCTCTAAAGGCAGCGGGACGATAGAGGTGGCGGCGCTCGGACGGCCTTTCAGCCTCGGGATGTTGTACGACTGCCGCAACGACTCACTCGTCCCCGGTGAGGAAAAAACATGACCTTTAAAAACAGACATTTTCTTTTTGCCAGGAACGAAACACACAGATGAAAAGTTATAAATAAGTTATTTAAGATTTGTTGTTTGTTTATAGCATGGATTCGATGTTTGTGATGTTGGAAGAAGCAGGATTGGACTAGCTTGTTTATGTGAGGCTCAATAATAATAATAAATGGAATTTATAAAGCGCCTTTCAAGGGACCCGAGGTCGCTGTACATGGTGGACAGACAAAACAAAACAGACAAAGAGGAGCAAACAAAACAAAAATAAAGGTAAAGCGTATAAAGAAAATGTGTTGGGGCCAAGGATTGATCCCTGTGGAACTCCACAGAGTAAAGGGGCAGATCAGAGGCCTGTACTACGAAGCCGGATTTTCCTAACCTGGATATGTTTGAGTTAGCCGGTTGGCCCAATCCAAAACATACGCGCTCTGGCTAAGCTGTACTACGACGCTGGATATCAAGTGGATCGCTCAAACCAGCCGTGTCCTATCTAGTTAGGTGCGCGTTCACATGAAAGGGGTGGTACTTGTAGCATTCGACCAATCACACACATGGACAAGCGTACTGACAGCGCAGCGTCATACTTCCTGAATGAAAAGTGAACTTTAATATTAGTAAAATATGAAGAAGTTAAACTTTAAACATCATGACTTAAACACTTTATCCAGGATCAAAGCCACATAGCTGCACCTGCAAGGTGAATACAGCTGGTAACAGAAAAAGTGTTTGAATGCGTACATTAACAGTTTTATGATATCACTGCCCCGTCCAAGACACGAGTGGATCTGACTTTAATTACATTTGACTCGAGTGTTTCGTCAACTTAATGTGTTGCTTAAAATAATACTTCTGCATACAATATGTGACACTGTGAGTGTTGCACGGCCAGATACGGCTCAAGAAGCTGACTCAAATAAGGAAATATATGATACATTATGATGTGATATGATATGAATGATAATGGGACACATCGACGTCTGCACTCACAGTGCCGCGGACTGTACTTAATGTTACTCTGATCCGGTTACTTATGTTGTGGCAGATATTTAAGTAAGCTTTCTTAACGCTAATGTTATAATAGTCAGATTTCTCTGAAGATGGGAGGGGATATTCTATTAATTTTCACGTTCACACAGTCAGTTGATTTTTGCCGGCCGTCTTTCCTGCAACGGCAGTTTTTCTGTATTTCCTCTATCCTGTAATATGAATTGATAGCTTTAAACTCCGCACACGGAGCTCTGATTGGTCAGCAGGCGGTGCTTTCACTGAGTTGATCTCTTAGCCTGCAACCTAACCTCCTCCCGAGGAGGTTAGCCGCTCAGCATAAGTTACCATGGAGATCTAGCCCGCTAAAAAGAGAACCAGCGTCGTAGGACCGGAAAGCCCGAGTTTTCCCTGAAGTCAGCCGGCTAAGAGAAAATCCGGCTTCGTAGTACAGGCCTCTGGTCATTCTTTTGGAACAATTCCAATCCTTCTAAACTTTGAAATAGGTTGCCCATATCAACTCAAACACCACGAGTCATGCTTGATTGGGATCTGAGGAATGCTTGACATTAAAGTAGAGATTATTTTAATATAAAATCAGTGTTGTGTGGGGAAACAATGGAAGGTAGCTTTTATTCCAGGAGATAGATAGATATCTTAACAAACAAAGGAGGCCATTGACAAAAGATTTATCAAAAACATAGAAGAACTTGGCACCAAATCTCTTCAAATATTCAACTGAAAATCCATTAGGGCATGCACTAAAGGACAGCATTCACCTATGACATTTTGATATAAATAATGTCCGCTTAGGTGCCCTGTTGGATGGCCTCCAGGCCTTGTTTGATTTCAGCATGGAGACCAGTACTCTAGCAGACGCCAGTTGTGACGTGAAGTGCCCATCTTGGCTTTAACTACCTGCAGGAAAGCCTTCTCATCAGGGTTATTTTGGACGGTGATGGATGCTGGAGAAAGTAATGCTGTCATTATCCTTTGTTTGAGAGCAGCGCTAGCCAAACTTTACACAGTGACTGTTGGTTGAATTCTTTTAGTTTAACATGCAATGGCAATCACAAAATGTTCTACAATGTGTAGGCTACTGATTGCTGTTACCTGTCACTGTAACCGCTGAACTGGAAGTTATTTGACTTTATTGTTTGTTGGAATAAACTCAGGACGGCTAGACGAAGGTGCTCAGAATTCACAGAATTCAAAAACTCAAAATGAACATCCGTTTCATATAACTACCATAGAAATAACCCAAATAACCCTGTATCATAGTGCCTGGTCATATCACTTTTTGTATGGTTTGGCTCAACAACTGCGGTCTGCAACAAGGATGCAGTGTAACAGCCGGGAAAATAGTCAAGTACATTAAACTGATTTGTGTCTTTTTGTCTTGTAAGCAAGACAAGCTTTCTTTATTATCATAAATGTTCTCAGGAATTGCATCACTGAACAAATCATTCTATATTTCAGTTCCTAACAACAGGAAAGCTACAATTATTGGAAGGACGATGCTTTGATTCCCCTTAAAGTTATAGTGTGTATTAACATGTACTCTGGTTCTAGCTTGATTTGTGGTTCTTCTTTTGCAGGAATCACTTTGTGGGACTGTGATGACCTTCAAACTCATATTAGAGAAAGACAACAACAATATAATAATTTTGATATAGTTGCATCTGAATCAATTGAGGACAAATCTTCAGCCCTAAATGTTGAAGCATCACTGAAGGCAAGTTTCTTGAGTGGACTGGTAGAGGTTGAAGGATCAGCCAAATACCTGAACGATACTAAGACTTCCAAAAATCAGGCCAGAGTAACACTGAAGTACCAAGCTACCACGAAGTTCCAAGAACTGTCCAAGAATCATCTTGGAGGAGAACATGTTAAGAAACATCAGTTTGTGTTTGATCAAGGAATAGCAACACATGTAGTCACAGGTATCCTTTATGGCGCACAAGCCTTCTTTGTCTTTGACCATGAGGTGTCTGTCAACGAGAACCATCAAGACATTCAGGGCAACTTGAAGGTGATGATCAAGAAAATTAGCTCCCTTTCAATAGATGTGAAGGCTCGCTGAAAATGGAAGACAATGAAAGAAAAAACGTTGAGAAATTCTCCTGCAGATTTATTGGCGACTTTTTCGTTCAGAAACCTCCTACATCCTTTCAGGAGGCAGTAGAGGTGTACCAAAGTCTGCCAAAGCTGCTGGAGGGCGGGGAAAACGCAGTACCAGTGAAGGTCTGGCTGTTGCCACTGACATGTTTAGATTCTACTGCCGCTCAACTTGTCCGTCAGATAAGTATAGGATTAGTTCAAAAATCTCAGAGTGTCCTGGAGGACTTCAGTGACCTGGAAATGAGGTGCAAGGATGCACTGAGAACCCAAACTGCACAGCAGTTCCCACAGATTGGAAAACAACTCAAAACCTTTAAACAGATGTGCTCTGAGTTCAAACTGGAATTCCAACAAACCCTGGCAAAGAAACTGCCATCAATCCGAGGAGGATCAATGAAGTCACAGGATCCATTAAAACCTTACCCTGCAGCCCTCTTGGAAAACCCAACGTTGACTCTACCTCACGTGAGATATCAGTCAGCTGGGAGAAACCTGCTGAGCTCGGACAAGATGTCCACGTTTTGAGCTACATCGTAGAGTACGCCAAACCAGACCAACAGGTGAAAGAGGAAGATCTCCACTGGGAGCAAATGAAGGCGGGAGCTGAGAAGGCGATCATTTCAGGACTTCAGCCAGAGACAGAATACGCTGTCAGGGTCAGGTGTGATTGTGGAGCAGCTGGAAGAAGCAAAGAAAGCATTGCTGTTAATGTCGGCACAACAAACCTTCACCTCTCACAGAATTCCTGAAAGGTAAAAGCAAAAGGATCAATTCTGAATCTCCCTCAGTTTACAAACTGCTTCTGACAGAAGTAGGCCTGCAGTGTGTGTGTGTGTGTGTGTGTGTGTGTGTGTGTGTGTGTGTGTGTGTGTGTGTGTGTGTGTGTGTGTGTGTGTGTGTGTGTGTGTGTGTGTGTGTGTGTGTGTATGTGTGTGTGTGTGTGTGTCTGTCTGTCTTGTGTCCAAACCCATTACTGCAGCCTCTCAATGCTCATACTACATGTGCTTTATAGCTATGAGATGTAACAGCATGGTTTTAAAATGTCTAAAAACGGTTGTTAAATCAGAAAAACACATGGACCACCACAAAAAATGCAAAAAATAAAACAAAAGATAAAAAAAACACATGACAAAGTTGCAAATCGAAGTTAACATCCCCCGTGTGTCCAAACCAAGACCCCAGGTTGTGCTCCGGACTCTGAGGAAAATATTCCTAGTGGCCAAAAGGCGGTACTACAATTTCCATATCAGTCCGTGACGTCACCCGGCAACACACTCTCACTCCATAAACGTCCAGGAGTGACGCTTGGTCAGGGTCCCGAGGCGTGCAGTTGGGACGCTCCGAGGCTCCTTCAGCTTCATAAACAGACGCAAAGAGCTTTCAACTGATTGCAAAGTATTCCCATCGGCGGCGGGATTTGACGCTTAGGGAAGCACGGCATTCTTTTGTGTCGGAGGGTGTTAAAGGCAATGTGAGCGTCCATTCCCATTGGATAACGGAGAATTGTACACCCGGAAGTAAGTATTCCCCTTACTGTCGATTGATTTGACAGTGATATCTCCACTACTCATCAACTCAAAAACACCAGATTATCCTTGTTAATTAAACGACATTGATAGGTTTTAGTGTGTGTTCAATGCTTTGGTCACGTTTTCCCCTTCAATTCTGAGAAACAAGTCGTTTTCTATGAGTTTTGGATGGCCGAAGACATGACATTACCCACAATCCTCTGTAGCAACCATAGACTGTGTATTGCAACAGGCAACAGCTTCGGTTCATGTTAATTTACAAGTTTTGGCGGCAGTTCCTGTTTGTCTAGAAGTCTTGTCATCAGGGCTCTATAAATAGAGTTAACTACGGCAGATATGTCATATTTAATGCAGCCGAAACGTGTATTACAATGCCGTTATGTGATGACTTCCAAAGAGAAAAGCAAGCACACTCGGAATAATGTATTATTTAATTTTTTTTAAATGTTTTCGGATTTCACATCGCATAAACACCAAATCCCAGCGTGCAAATCAGTATGAGAAAAACGGCATCATCTGTCCTTTGACCCTCACATCGTACAAGGAAAAACTTCCAGAGAAAAACCCACAGTTAATATACACACATTCCTTCACATTTAAATTTAAATGTACATTAAAGTATTTCGTGAGGCCTTCTAACATGTTTTTAAATATAACTACGGTTGTAGTTGAAGAGTTTGTAAATGAACATGAACCGAAGCTGTTGCCTGTTGCAATATGCAGTCTATGGTTGCTACAGAGGATTGTGGGTAATGTAATGTCTTCGGCCATCCAAAACTCATAGAAAACGACTTGTTTCTCAGAATTGAAGGGGAAAACGTGACAAAAGCATTGTACACACACTAAAACCTATCAATGTCGTTTAATTAACAAGGATAATCTGGTGTTTTTGAGTTGATGAGTAGTGGAGGTATCACTGTCAAATCAATCGACAGTAAGGGGAATACTTACTTCCGGGTGTACAATTCTCCGTTATCCAATGGGAATGGACGCTCACATTGCCTTTAACACCCTCCGACACAAACGAATGCCGTGCTTCCCTAAGCGTCAAATCCCGCCGCAGATGGGAATACATTGCAATCAGTTGAAAGCTCTTTGCGTCTGTTTATGAAGCTGAAGGAGCCTCGGAGCGTCCCAACTGCACGCCTCGGGACCCTGACCAAGCGTCGCTCCTGGACGTTTATGGAGTGACAGTGTGTTGCACCCGGCCCAGAAATACTGTTTACCCATTGACTAAGATTGGGAAAGAGACGTCTGTAAATCAGCAGATAATTTTTTTTAAACTAAATAAACTACCCAACATGAACTATTTGATAGCCCTAATTAGAATCATTAGGTTCTTAACTTTGTAAAATGCACTAAAAGCTGAATCCAGATTGATTTTCTCTCTCCATTCATTCTACTGAGAGCGGGAGATCGGGGGCGGGCTTAAGGGGAAACTTAACTGCGCTCTATGAGCTCTGACAGCAAGGCATGATGGGTAATCTGCAAGTATAATTGTCATGTTCTTAAATGTTGTATGTGAGGGACTGCAGATGGAAATTAGCTCCATGCTAAAATCCAGCATATTTACACTTGAAGCATTTATTTGTTTTAAGTGTTCATTAATGTGCATTGTCCCTACCAAATAAACGATTACATAAACAAATAAGTCCAGCCCTCTAAAGGGTTGTATTGTAGTTTTTTCTGATTTACAATCTAGTTAAAAAATATGTATATAATTGTATTATTTCCACTTTCCCTGAAACAAAATACTAGTCATTTCAGTGTTTCAAATGCATCATAATCAAAGTCTGCGTTTTATAAAAAGTGATATCGGATATCAGGAAATACACAGGCAAATAATGAAGGCTTATAAACTCAACACATTGTCAGTAAATGCTTCCCGGGCCTCTAAGGCACAGTTTAAAGACAGGATGCAGGGTGTTAATCATGTGTGTTAACCAGGTAACAGCTGCTGCTCTAGCAGTGATGACTGTGTGAGTTTAAGGGTATAGTATGTTGTAAAGTCCCCTGAGACTTATGTGTCATTTCTGATATTTGACTTGATGAATAACATTTGATTGATTGAATAAACAGAAACAGGTAAGAGTTGGAGCCTGTGTGGGATATAACAGGTACAGCAGCACCTGCTAAATACGGAAAAAAACATTGTGCTAAATAATTACGAGCTATTTTTCTTCAGCTTTCAAGTTCATCTTGTGGGGAAATGTTCTCAAAGGGTGTTTTCCTCACTAGCTTGTTGAGCCTGTTACACAATCACATCTTAAACAAATAGGTTTTAAGATAAAACAGATTATGGAGTGAGGGCAGGATGCTCTTTGGTCACATGATTTCACAGAAACAGAGATTTCACAGAAACAGAGGGTGTTTCTCAATCGCGAGTACGCTTGCTTGGTAGTGTAGTGATTCTTGAACCCCGAGAGCAGGAGAGACTGAAAAGAGTCAAGGCAAGCTTATGCAAGTTAACAGCATTTAATTACACAAAAGATGCGGTGGTTTACAAAAAAATGTGCTCGTTGGTGATTTCTCCCTGCCAGCTGTTTTGGCCCGCGTCCACGCTGGGCAGCTGGGGGCAAAGAGCGAGAGAGATCCTTCTTGGGTCTCCCGGGTAAGACCTGTAGTCTTCTCCTATTGGCCGGCGTCGACGGGGGCGTGTCCAATGCAAATCCTGTCGGTTTCTGCTGCTAAATTACATCACTCTGATGTCTGTGGTCATCTAAACATTCCCTAATAAACCTCATTCCAGCGTCAATAAATGAGTGTTAAACTCAGGGTGTTTAGTGTACAACATCGTTATTTCACCTTCAATTCACGGTTTGAAAACGTAGCATTTCGCCACAAGCTAATGCTAACCGGAAATGACGAAATTCACCAGCGGAAAAACCGGAAGTCACATGTGAATCTTCGGTTTTCAGAATAAAACAGATTTAAATGAAATAGTGTATTTCATTCAAATTACGCCACATCAACATTGATTTAATTTCTAACAATCCCTCCTTTCACACCTTTTAAGGTGTGAACACAATACTGAAATCAATGAGTTCATCTGAACTTTGCATAGTACATAACTCATATAAAAAACATACTATCAAAATGGAATGGTTCAAATAACAGTCATCAAAAAACAAAAATACTTCGGTTGGTCTTCAACATAAGTTTTCCTTTGTGCTTAAACTTCTAGTTTTAACATTCAATATCACTTTTCAAAATAGCAGCAATTAGCTTGGTTTTTAACAATCCCTCCTTTCATACCCTTTAAGGTATGAACATAATACTGAAATCAATGAGTTCTTCATCTGAACTTTGCATAGTACATAACTCATAAAGGGTAGAAAATACAAATAGTAACAATACATATTTATCATAAATGCGAAGTTTTTCATTTGTGCATAACTTCTAGCTTAAACCTTTAATATCACTTCGTAAAATAGCAGCAATTAGCTTGGTATGGAAAACGTCGAACTCCCTCCTTTCACATCATATATATCATCTTCATACTGTATCTGGTGTAAAGGCACTTGTTCTTTCACAAAATATAAGAAGGATAAAACTATCTGAAAATATTACTCTTTATTTAAACAATCCTATCCTCTTCAGTGTTGCACACTCCCTTTTCCAACTAATGTCTAGCGCTATTCTATCGGTCTGTTTTTATGTGACTGTTTGTGTCATCCTTTTACTGTGTCTCTGGTGTGATTTAGGAATCTCTGCTGGTTATATCAGATATAGTTCTCCCCATCCACATTCTTGTTGGTTGTGGGACAGAGGAATAATAATTCAGAACCTGCTGATATCTGAATCTTAATACTCGGCATATGTTACAAACAAAATAAAACATCTTCATGGTGAACTAAATAACATATTTCAATAGCTCAAAATGTCTGATGAGCATCTGTGTTGTTCCTAAATAAAATCCTTGTAATCTTTTTCAAATCTAAATATAACAATGAACTATTCCTGTTTGTGGTAAAGACACACTAACGTTATGTAATACAATTTCATTATGGATTTAAAAACAACTGAAGTCATAATGCTGTCAGAGTGTGGTTTCCTGAGTGTATCTGTCCTATAAAAAGGTACGTCATTCTCTGCTTGGCTCGTGTGCAGAAATCCCATCAGTTGCACCTGGCAATACTGCTTCTACCTGTCTATTATCAAGCTGAAAAATGAATACAGAATTCCAACATACTGTCATCAAATGTCTTTCTATTATAAATTCAATGTATATCCCCATAATGACCTAAACAGTAAAGTCCATGGCTTTTACTTCTATTTCTTTACCAGGCTAGTTACAAGATGTTGTCTAAATTAAATTCTGTGTCATTACATTACTATGTTTTAGCTTAACTGTAATATGTTCTTTCTATATGTCAAACCTCAGTTACTCTAATGTCTGTTAAAATATTACAAAATTGTTTCATTATCACAAGTCAACTTCTTTGGTATTCCATTCTGGAATTACATCTCTCACAGTAGCCCCTTGGCCACTGCATCTGTGTTACCTGTTCAAAATGCAATCAATATTTAGAAACATGTCAACATTCATCAAACAGTATCTTATCCCCAGATATGGAGCAGGTTCATTCTAAAACTATCATTCAATGCTCAGTTTGAACATCTAGGTTGGGGCAGAAGGTTTCTTTCAATCCCTAAAAGAAAAATTTAAATTGTGAATTTGACAGCCATGTTGACATTATACATTATACACTCTCCCCCTTTTTACACATGAACTCATGTGTAATAAAATCCTGAAATGGGGAGGAAAGAAAACTTTCAGTTACATTTTGGTTAGAGACATAGCAATTTTACATCCATTATTATTATTATCTTTCCACAGTAAACACCTCAGTGAAAATAAGTGTTTCTCTTCATCTTTCAGTCCTAAAAGAAACAGAATCTTCAAATTATAGTTTGAGTTTTTCATTTGCAAAACGCCAACTCCTGTGGGAGTAAAATATCATCAAGTAGATTAGAAACGGGTCCCATGTGCGGTTTCCCATTTTTGTGGAATTATAGGAAACCTCTCGTTTCCCTTGGAGCTCCAAAATAATATGTTAGTCCAAAACCATGCTTGGTTAGTTATTGTTTTAGAATCATGCAGTTACACTGATCACATGCCGGCATTCATTCACACTCATACCGTCTGGTTGTCAAGTCAAGTGTGGTCAGGTACACCCCAGAGTCAGTCATTGACAGTGCTTTTGTCACACTGTCAGTCAGGGTCAAAGGTCATTTGGTCTCGGTCTTTTGGCCATGTCGTGCTCTGCAGAGTCTTTACAGAGGTAATTCAGCATAGGCGGGTACCCTTTATCTACAAAAATATGTCATATGCGGAGCGCCATTCCTTATTCATTCACGATTTCAACTATGATTTTCAAGATGGTTCTAACTTTTCATTGGGACTTCTGCCTCCCACCTTTCTTGAAATTTGGTACAAAATTCACTTCCTTATAGTACTACTACTGCAGTTTATTTACACCTAATTAGTATTAAAATGTCTAAAATATCTATTTCAGAAACGTATGTACATGTGGCTATTATCTTGAGTCAAAACATTATTAGGATCTGTGTAGCTCTGCATTTCATAACTCCTTATAATGTCACTTAAACCCCTTTTCTGGTCTACTTAAAAAACAATGTTAATCCCCTTAGCAGTGTGTGGAACCTTGGGTGTTCGAACATGCAGCAATTACTCCCTCCTTCATCAAGGATTTAAAACAGAAGTCATTTCATATTTCCATCTTAAAGCCCTCCTATGGTGATAACTATGCCACAATGGTGAAATCAATACTTTAGATTGGAATACTATATTTGGCTTGGTCCTAGCTCTCCCTTTAACATTATCCATACAAATAAAGATGGTCTGAATTTATACAGTGGTTCCTAAAACTATCCCTTTAATCTGTAGATCAATATTGTAACAAATTAAATCACCACTTTATTCACACATGAATAAGAATCTCTTAACGAACAATTTGTTAACATGATGGAAAGATTGAAGAATATAGTTCTACTCTGTACTCAAACACCCACTGCTTAAAGTGTAGTGAATGTTTCCATCATGTCTCCCCCTTTATCCCTCAGTGTGTTTTAGAATGATTCTCATTTTACTTTAATAGTTTCCTTTTTACTGCTATTTTAATTTACCAATTGATTAATTCATGGTTAATACATCTTTTTGTCTTTACGTATTTATTAAGTCAATTCAAGTTCTTTAAATGTGGTCACTTTTATGTGCGTTTTGTGAATAAGTGTGTTTATGTGTAAACTCACTCATTCCCGTTTTCCTGTTCTCCTCCCCTGGTTTTCTCAAGCCGTGACCCCGGCCTCCTCACTTCCAATCGACCATGCCAACTCCTCTGATTCTGTCTTCTCTTCAGTCCATCAGCTCTTGAATCCATCGGCTGTAACTCTTTTAGGCAGCCTTTGGCCCGGTTACATCTGCAGCCCACATCATGCCACTGTTCTTGTACTGCTTTGCATTTCATCTCCTCCTTTACAGTCTCTCTACTGTTTTTATGGAGGGCGGATTCTGCTCTCATGTCCCACACTTTGCTCTTGTGCCAAATCTCGTGGCTCAGCTTGGAACTTCATGTCCTGTCTGAGGGACTGATGAGAGTATCTCTCTGTATGTCAGCATGCCGTTTGGTTCTGGATGCCACAGGTGGAGTTAGTTCTGGCTGCAGTCTTGTTGTTGTTGGTTCAGCTCTGGTTCTCTGTCTGTTCGATGGAGAAGGAGGAGTCTCCTGTTGGGTTAGGTCTTTTGTCAGCTTGGAGGGTCGGGGTCGTAGCCTTTCTGACTCAGAGGGGGAGTCCAGGTCTCGGGACGCATTACCTATAGGAAGTCTAGCACACTGAGGTTAAAAAAATTCAACCCTTTCCACTCTGTCTTTTTCTAATCATACTATCTGTCTTAGTTGTTAAATGCCATCTAAACAACACAATTAATGTCTACTAATGTTATTACAAAATCTCCTTCTAAAAATTACCTCAACCATTGTTACATATTTACCCAACATAACTCTTTCAAGAAACCATTTTCTCCTATAAATTGAAATACTTACATGTTTCAAGCATCACATTCCCCACACTACGAAAGAACATCTCCATACTTTCTCCAATATTGTAATCCCACTGTTTCTCAGAACAGTAAAAACCTGCAGAGGACACTAATCAGATCACAGTAATGTAAATTGACTCAAGTGTAAGCCCATGTCTACTTTCTGTTATACTTATTACTTTTGGTGAACATTAGTTTATATTATCTAAATTCCTTGTCTATGACTTGGAAATAGTTTGAGTGTAAAAATGTGTTTTTTCTCTGGTGGTGCCTTTCCTAAAAATGTTCAATTACTTATTGTGTTGTACCAGTTTTTCCAAAATCAGTTCTAACTGCCGTGCCGTTTCTGGAAATGTGGCGGTACGGCTACACAATTTGCAAGAAAGTGCCAACATGTTCCTTTGTTAACTCTGATCCGGAGTGCATCTGCAGTGCGTTCTACAACTTCCCATGGTCCACTCCATACAGGTTGCAATGAGTTAATCTTGTGGATTTTTACTTTCACCCAATCACCTGATCCAACAGAAATATTCATCATGGACCTGGCATATGCTTCCGCCTCAATTTTCCTAATATCTAACACTGGTTCTCCTCTGTATTGTGAGGGGCTACATTGTGGTGGATATTGCTGAGTGGGGCAATCTCTGGCCAAATGTCTACAATCACCACATATGAAGCAGCCATCATCCCTTCTCCCTCTTGATCGTTGCTTTCCTCTCCATTGTCCCTTTTGTTGTATGGGAGGGTATACCTGTGCTTGCGGCTGTACTTGGGTAAGAGGATATGCAGGTGTTTGCTGTTGAAAATACTGTGGTGCTTGTGGCTGTACTTGGGTAGGAAGATACACAGGTGTTTGCTGTTGAAGATACTGTGGTGCTTGTGGCTGTACTTGGGTAGGAAGATACACAGGTGTTGCTGTTGAAGATACTGTGGTGCTTGTGGCTGTACTTGGGTAGGAAGATACACAGGTGTTGCTGTTGAAGATACTGTGGTGCTTGTGGCTGTACTTGGGTAGGAAGATACACAGGTGCTTGCTGTTGCTGGAGTTGTGTGGGACATGCATTGGACCAATGTGACGTCTGACCACATGTGTAGCAGCCACCATTCTGGAAACGTCTTCCTCTGAAACTTCCTCCTCCGCTTTGTTGGTTCTGCATTTGATTCTCTGGTTCTTCCTGAGTTTTAACTGTTAGAGGTGTTCGCCCTGCCTTCTCTGCTAGTATGGCCATCTGCTTTGTCGATTTCTTGTTTTTATGAGCTTCGGCATCTCTCTCAGCTACTTGCATCTTCAAAAGTCTTTTTGCTAGTTTTCTTGTATCTTCTTCATCTTCCTCCTTTAATTCCTGATGTTTAGTGTCATGGTGTATGAGATGTAGTCTCCATTCTTCTGGGGGTTTCACTTCTAGTCCCACCACGTCTCTTAGGCGTTCCTGGACTGATTTAGGAAGGGCTTTAATGACCGCATTCTTCCACAACATTATGACAGCCGGAGAAGCGTCATGTCGTTCTCCAGTGCAGTCCTCCCACAGTCCTTCACATCTCTTCAGGAAAGCATGCATGTCTTCCCCGGTTCTTTTCTCAGGCTGTTGAGGGCTTGTAAACTGCGTGTTGTTGGGTAGATGCTACGAATAGCAGCCCAATACCTCGACCTGATTTGGTTGAACGAAATGCCATCTGGAGAGTTGGTGCATTTGGCCTTGGAATCTACTGCTCTTGCCTCTAGTCTTCCTTCTATCCGTCCAAGCAGTGCCCTCATGTCTCCCAGGCACAGGTGGTCTTGGACAGTATATTTCTCCAGATCATTTATCCACTTCTGTCCTCCTTGGGCGAGTGGCGGTAGCTTTGCCACTAACGACTCCATGTCCCTGTGTGTCCATGGTTGGTAGTCAAATCCTCCTCTTCCAGCCGCTATCAATGGCATGGAGGTATGAACACGGGTCTTGGTTCTTACAGGTTTGGGGCATGTGTCAGGGTGCTGTTGCTCGATTTCGTCACTACTACTGTTCTCTGGGGAAGATACAATACTGCTTCGTTGGTGTAACTGTTCTTGGTATGGGGAGTGTCTACTGGTTACACACTGTGCACTGCCGCCGTCCTGTTCTTGTCCTTTGGAATAATCTTTGTCAGGAGAGTAGTTTGTTCGGCGTGATGTTTGAGCTTCTTCCCATTTTTTAGTTACTCGTTTTCTTTCTTTCTTTTCTCTGTCTTGCTCATGTTTGTTTTGTCTTTCTTCCATCATCATTTCTTGGGATCTTTCATCTGCAGAATGTGTTGGTTCAGGAGAGCAACCAGTTCGGTAATTTTTCTCTTCTTGCTCTTTTTCCCATATTTTCCTTTCTTCTTGTTCTTGTCTTTGTCTTTCTTCCATTCTTTTGATGAGTTCTGCTTCCATTCTGATGAGTTCTGCTTCCTTCAGCTGGTTGACACTGGATAGGATTCTTACCTCAAACGCCAATTCTTTCACATTTGGGGCTTGAATTGATGCTTGGTGAGAAGGGTTGTTCTCTGATATGTCGGGAGGAGGCACTTCGGTCAGGCTTGGATACTGCTTTGGAGTTTGGATAACTGGAGCCTCTTCTGTTATTTCTGCTGTGTCTTCATTTACTGGCAGATCTGCTGCTTCTACCAAATGTAAGCTTGTTGTCAATCCCTGCTGGCATATTTTAGATGGAGTATCAGACTTGTAACTCTAGCTTTTCTTTCTTCAGCTTTGTTCATAGCGCTTTTTTCAGGTCCATACCACGAGGGTCGTCCAGCTTTGATCCATGCCTCTTGCTGTTGTAGGTATTCTCCATTCTCATATTCAACTACTGCTTTTCTATGGGCTTTCGTTGGTCCAGGTTTATCATCTGCTGGAATCAATCCTCTCGTTTGCCACTGCTCGAACAGTTTCTCTATTCTGTTCCATGTCTTCTGTCTATCTTTTGGCGCTGTCATAGCATCTGACCTGATGTTTACCCTCTCCTTAATATCTGCAGTTGAGCCTGGCATTGAGAATGCTCTTAACTTAGTGTCATTTAGTGACATATTTCTTAAGTAGTTGGATATAGTTATTAAATGTATCAAAGATGAATCACTAATCTACTGAATAGTACCTTCTGTCCTGATAAAAAATATCCTATGTCGTCCGAACTTAACTTCAATATCTGGGATTCTTTTTTAGTTTTTTTTTTTTTAATAAAAATAATAAAAAATTAATAAAGTAAATTAGAAATTATGCAAATTTTAAAATCAGAAATAAAAAAATAAAAAATGTACAGTGTATGGTTTTGACCTTTAAAATATGAAAATTCAAATAAACTGTGTACAGTGTATTCTGAAGTTTATGAAATTATGCAAATGTCATAACTACAATACTTCAATTCAGAGAAACCACATGTAATCTTTATCTGTGTGTGGTGAAGAATGTATTGACTGTAACACTTATGTCCGCTAGGGGAGCTGTTCTATTTTTAACTCCTTTCAAATGTATCTAATACTTCCGTTCATAAACCTAATTCCGGTTTATTTACCCAAATAAAGTTCAAATTACTTTCTTTGAAAAGCATGAAAAACAAAAACAACTTAATCTACTCTCAATGTTCATCTACACCATCCCTGTGTATCCACCATCCCAGTAGTTACCAGTTGTATCACCTAGTAATGCCAACTGGCTAGCTAACTAGCTTAGCATTAACCTCATGTGACTGGGGGAAGGGGAGGGGAACAATGGGAACATTTGGTGCAATTGAAAACCACACTGCTTGAAACACTCCAATACAAACTTCATTTATCTTAGCTCTAAATTCTATAGATGCTGACCTTAAAAGCTGATCTTATACCAATCTTGTACACAATCTTTCCGGCTTAGAACATCACACAAAAATATACTTTTCGGCTTAAGAACTCCACACAATATACTTTATTAAACGAGACTACGCCGGTTTAACACATCAAACATATAAACTAACATGAACGGACCCAGTCCAGTGCTAAACAGAGCATGGCTCGTACCTCCCCAGAGATCTTAACACTATTTGGAGCCAGTCCAATGTAAACCAGATAATCTCTAGTGCCTTCCCAAAGGTCTTTAATATTCACATTAATCGGGCGGCGCCGAAGAAACACTATAAACAAAACCGCACCACCAACGCTTGCACCTAATGTAAGTTATTTAACTATACAGTTTTTTAATTAAACAGGTAACTGTCTCACCTGTGATTTCGGCCCAGCCAAAAAATCCTCTATCTGCCGCCTGTTGTGATGCTAGTTAGCTGCAGCTTTCCTCTCTTCCAGTACTCTTCAGTCTCAGAGTCCACCCAGGGACGCCAAATGTTAGTTATTCTTGAACCCCGAGAGCAGGAGAGACTGAAAAGAGTCAAGGCAAGCTTATACAAGTTAACAGCATTTAATTACACAAAAGATGCGGTGGTTTACAAAAGAAATGTGCTCGTTGGTGATTTCTCCCTGCCAGCTGTTTTGGCCCGCGTCCACGCTGGGTCAGCTGGGGGCAAAGAGCGAGAGAGATCCTTCTTGGGTCTCCCGGGTAAGACCTGTAGTCTTCTCCTATTGGCCGGCGTCGACGGGGGCGTGTCCAATGCAAATCCTGTCGGTTTCTGCTGCTAAATTACATCACTCTGATGTCTGTGGTCATCTAAACATTCCCTAATAAACCTCATTCCAGCGTCAATAAATGAGTGTTAAACTCAGGGTGTTTAGTGTACAACATCACGTTATTTCACCTTCAATTCACGGTTTGAAAACGTAGCATTTCGCCACAAGCTAATGCTAACCGGAAATGACGAAATTCACCAGCGGAAAACCGGAAGTCACATGTGAATCTTCGGTTTTCAGAATAAAACAGATTTAAATGAAATAGTGTATTTCATTCAAATTACGCCACATCAACATTGATTTTAATTTCTAACAGTAGTACATGTCTGCCGAGCATCTTGCTTCAGAAGCGAGTCAAGAATACATATGAGAGGCCCCGCCTTACATCTTCCGCCACAGATTTGGGGAAATTGGTCCGTGCGCAAAGCATTGTGGGGATTTTAAGACCGCGGAGTCTACTCATGTGCAGCCTCGATATTTCTCCAAACGTGTACGCCGGGCTCGGTAGATTTCCAAGTATACTGGAGATTGGAACAGTACTTCGGCGGCACTCGATGACGTAGTATGCTTGAATAGTGGCTCTGAAGCAGCTTTACTCACGATTGAGAACACCTGAGATTTCACAGAAACAATCTGTTTCTGTGAAATCATGTGACCAAAGAGCATCCTGCCCCTCCCTCCTCACTGGTATTTAAAAACGCTTCGTGCTCTCTGCTTCCTCATCTTCAGAGAACAATGTCAAAAAAACACTTTAGAGCAGGACATGATTTATGTCGGAGTTCTGAGATTAAAGCCAACTTTGGAGAAGAACGTTTTTCACTTTTATCTCATAATTATAACGCAATGTAAATCAGAATCAAAATCCCTTTATTTGTCCCACAAGGGATATTTACAATTGTTACAGCAAAGAGCAAAGCAGCTTAATATCTTCATATCACTCAAGAAGTATGCATACAAACTATATTACAGATACAAAACGAGACATTTCACAATTTACAAAATACACATCCAGTACCAGTACCGAGGTTTTTTGTTAAAAAGGTCTAAACTTTCACTTGGTGTCAAGTAGAGTGATTTTAAAATCTCTGTTAATTTAACTTGATTTCTTTTATCCAGAACATTCAACGGGTGCTCCATCCTCAAGCTGTTGTAAACCAGTCACCATGGAAACGTGAGTAATACACATGATATATTATATGACTTTATTACTTCAGCCTTTCACGCTACTAAACTATTACTTTCTAAATGAGTACATTCAAGATTCAAGGCTTTATTGTCATGTGCACAGCAGCTACAGTGAAGATATTGCAATGAAAACTGAAGTCACAGGCTCCTCCAACAGAGCAACATGAATATATGTTGCGTCTTTATGGAAAAGTGGTTTTCAGAAACCCTCACCGTATCACGGGTCAAGCGCGTGGCTCCACCGCTCCGCGAACCTTCATTGTGAAAGGCCAGCTGGTATACAGGAATAACAAAATCAGGTTCCACCCGGACTTGTCAGCTGAAGTACACTAACAGCAATGGGAATTTTATGAAGCGCGGAAAAAGGTACGGAAGAAGGGGATCGACAAGCACCAAATCATTTCCCCAGCAAAGCTACTGGTGACCCACGGAGAACACACACATTTTCATCTCGCCAGCGGCTGTTTACCGGTTTATTGCGGGACTGTGAGAAGAGGCATAGAGAAGAGTGGATTACTGATTTGATGACAAACTGAAACAACCACTTTTCACTTTCTTCCTTTTTTTAAATGTATTTTTCTTTTAGGGACACTACAAGTGTCTCACTTTTTGTTTATCTCCCTCATCCTCATAGAAAGGGTATGAGATGGTATAAAGATGGCTCATTATTGACTATGGAGGTAAGCTAATATGTTTGCCTGGTTAATGAGTAAAGCCTATTGTATCTTTTAAAATGGTAATGTTTTTACAACCATAAAAACCTCATATGTTTCCCTTTGTTTTTTAATGTGAACTAGAAGAAGAGGACTAACCACTGTCTGGCTTTAGAGTTTACCTCCAATACGCAATGAACACTTGGAAAAATATAATGATCAACATTAACGCTTCTTGTTGGATATCACGGTAGTTTGAGGAGCAAAAATAATTGCTTTGGTGGTGACAGTGACGGAATATACTGCCTTAACATTCCTCCAGGGGTGGAATAGAAATAGTAAATATTTGCGATAGCAGTAAGCAATGGAAACGCAGGATGTCTGTGATAACTGATGGAGGCACAGACTTACTGCGAGACGGAAGTAAACAACATGCAGCCAGGGCCCAGACCCCTGTGTGGGTGATCTGGATGATCCTTAACTGCCTTGCAGAAAATGCTTTTTTCATTTCCAGTTCAAATTTTTGTTGTGGTTTTGATACTGTTACTGCAGGGAAGACCATGTATTTATGGGATAACATATTGGAAGTCTGGTAACAGAATGTTCAACTGTATCATTTTATGTTTGTTTGAATGTTTTATTTTTCATCATGGGTTGTATTTAAATACTTTACTCAAGGTCACAGAGTTCAGCAACAGTCTGCATGCAAACACCGATGGATGGTATAAAAGTAATTAGCTATAACGTTAAGGGTCTAAACAACCTCTCAAAGAGGAAAACAATTCTAAATGAGCTTAAGTATCTTAAATGTACAATAGCTTCATACAAGAAAGCCACCTATCAGATTCTGAACATGAATAACTCAAAAGGTCATGGGCAAGTAAAGTGTATTTTTCATCCCATGTCTCGGGCAGGAGGTGCAGAGTGGCAATATTATTACATAGCTCACTACATTTGTGTATGCTCTCAAAATTCACTGATAAAGAGGGGAGATTTGTTTTAGTAAACGGTTCCATTTGTGGGGTAACAGTTTCTTTGTTGAATATGTATACTCCTAATGATAATAAGTCAAAATTCTTTAAGAGAGTAGGTGAACTAATTTTAGAAAAAGCCACACGGATTATTTTAATTAGAGGAGACTTTAATTGTGTTATGTCGGATAGACCCGATAAGAATCCATCCTCATTTGCCACACCCTCTCGTGCGAGTCGGTCCCTCAAGCAAATGACTGAGGATCTGGGCGTCATCGATGCATGGAGACATATTCACCCAAGAGAGCGGGATTAATCATTTTACTCAAACCCACTCTCCTCATATTCAAGAATGTATTATTTCCTCGTGGCCAAAAATGAATCTCATAGAGTTCTGGACTGCAAAATACATTACTTAACTTTAAGTGACCATTCCCCTCTTAGTCTGGTATGGGACCTGGGAAATGTTTTAGTCTAAGCGACTAAATGTTTCACTTCTCAATGATACTGCTTTTCAAGATTATATAAAAATGGAATTAGCTCAATACCTTGAATTCAACAACACAATTAAGTGAGACATCACCAGTGATCCTGTGGGAGGCGGCCAAAGTAGTTTTAAGGGGAACATTTTTGTATTTAGCATCAGCAAAGAAGAGACGTAGAGAGGCCAAACGTATGGAACTTGAACAACAAATTAAACAATTGGAACGGAAGCATAAATATATTTATTGTATTTCAATTTACCAAATGTGATGTTGATGATTCACTTTGTGATTTGGCCTTTTTAATTTTTTTTTGTAATTCCTGGAAACAGCGCCCTTTGTGGTTTACGTTCAATAACCAATCCTTACTTCACTGTTCACGTTATGGACAATTCATATTTTCCACGTGGGGTTCCCTTTGTCCTTTGTGACCCAAAGTCCCTCCTCACAATGTCCGTGAAGTTCCGCATGCAGCCCAAACTGTAGCTAACTGTGCATGCTCCTCCAGCTGGTACCAAGCAGAAGAAGAAGAAAACAAACTGAAGGATTGTTTGGAAGAGATGTTGAATGAGGATACTCGTCGTTACCAGCATGAATATAATTGAGAGAGTTTGTGGAGCTCCAGACGAACACAGACCCTCAATTGTTGCTCTGGTTTCAAATTGAGGAAAGAGCCCCCCCTGCTGTTCAATGCTAGCTACAGCAGCTTCTCTCTCCTCTATATACAAAGTATGGCAAATAAACCAATGCATTATTTCATGACTTGTTCTTTTCATGTAAAGTAAATTGACTGAGGCATATACTTTTGGAATCAGAAAATGATGCCTTTGAATCTTTAGGTGACAGTTCTGCAGAAAGACTTTGCAGCTCTTGAGGCTTTTTACTGATATTTAAACTATGTTTGGTGTAAAAGACGATGTGTAATCATTTGTTCTGATGTTATTGTGTATTCTCCACATATGAGGATGTTTAACCTGCAGCTCAGTCTCTTCCAAATCACACTCATCACATGTACTGCATATAAAAGAGACGCAGCTTTCTGCTGGGAAGTAGAACAAAGAAAAGCCTCCATTTTAGTTTGTTTATGAGTTGCATTTCAGCAGTTTGCATTTATT
Organism: Trematomus loennbergii; assembly: GCA_012861695.1. Taxonomy (NCBI): domain Eukaryota; kingdom Metazoa; phylum Chordata; class Actinopteri; order Perciformes; family Nototheniidae; genus Trematomus; species Trematomus loennbergii. The sequence continues at coordinate 298,962 of JAAOOA010000590.1, read as the reverse complement.
ACTTTTTACATGTTCATCAGTAGTTGCTTTATTTTGAGACTTGATTGTTGTCAGTTGAGTTCATCTTTTTCTTCATCATTTGATCATGTCATAACATGCTGATGTTTGTGGTGTTTCTTTAACCATGTATGATGATGATCACACCTTGAATGTGTTGGATATGAAACAGGTGTCAGTGACGACAGATTTGAAAGAAAAGTCTCCTGTTTTTAAGATTTGCATTCAGTTACTTTGCATTTTTACCTTTTTAGATATTAAGCATTTATGGTTTTATTTAGAGACTTGAGTTTCAGCAGTTTAGTTCAGATTGTTTTTCTTTATCATTTAATCATTGTTATCATGTGTAATCATTTGTAACCATATATCAAGTGAGTAAATAAAAACAAGTAGACTGATGTGGTCTACTGAAAGACAGCAGCTTCTTCTATTATCGTCTTCTGAACAAAGCTCCATACGGCCTCTTGGGGTTTGGATGAATGTATAATTACATTATAAATACATTTGATGTCAAATCACTCAAATCTTTCAAAGTTATCAGAAAGATGCAAATCAGGTGTTGACCCTAATTAGAAATCCTCTCCACAGATATTTAGTTTTCTTAAAAACAAAACAGTAATGGTTTTCTGACTATGGGAAAGTTTTTGGTCCAAAAGTAGTAAATATGCAAAGTAGGTGATTTTGTTTCTCCTGAAGATATGTTTCAAAAACATGTAAATAAATGTTTTTAAAATATGCTATAGGGTAGACATTTCATTACGTCTCCTGAAGTTTCATTTTAGATTAGATTAGACATGTGCATGAATATTTAATATAAGAGCACAAGTTTGGTTCTTTATTTGAATCAATATGAAACATTTAGAGTAACTAGCTCCATGTAGTGCTGTAATTAAATAACTAAATACAAGTTATTACATCTGTTATAGAGGGGTACAAAAGGGTTACATCAGAATATAGTATTTTGTAAAAATGTATTTGTAGAACATACAACTAATGCTATTGCTTGTTCCAATCCCAGTGTGTGTGTGTGTGTGTGTGTGTGTGTTCATTACGTCTCCTGAAGTTTCATTTTAGATTAGATTAGACATGTGCATGTTTATGCATATTTAATATAAGAGCACAAGTTTAGTTCTTTATTTGAATCAATATGAAACATTTAGAGTAACTAGCTCCATGTTAGGGAATAATTTCCCATAGTGTCCTCTTTCACCCTCTGACACAGATGCTCCAACATTGAGCAGCCGTTATCTCCCTTAAGGAGCGGCTGCCCTAGCAAGTTGTTGTTGTTGCCAGTTTGTGACCGGGCAACTCTCGGTCAGAGATAGTCATTGTTGTGGGACACCTGGAACACATCCTTCTCGGGGTGTAGATGACCCAGAGCCATAACCGAAAACTACATTTGATTCAGTTTCCTCCGCTGTTTAGACTAATGAAGAATGTTGATTACCCTTAGCGAAACTAGTTCAAACATCATATGAGAGGAAGGTTTCTTCAGAATTGATTTGGCATCTCTACCGTGTGGTCAGACCTTCTGGCCCATGACATGTCTTGTGAATTCTCCAGCCAAAGCTCCAAATAAACGGTCAGTGTTTGCCATCAAAGCTCCAGCTCTCCTCGTGTCTCTCTGAGTCCTGTTTCCAATTGCTTCAGAAGTTTCTTTATTAAAATAAAATAAAAGTTATTACATCTGTTATAGAGGGGTACAAAAGGGTTTTCAAGTTTTATTTAAGGACTTTTCATAAAAGTGTTGAGTGTGTGTGTGTGTGTGTGTTTGTGTGTGTGTGTGTGTGTGTGTGTTTGTGTGTGTGTAAGCAACACATTCTCACTCCCAACTCGGCCTATGTTGACGTTATGTCAGGGTCCCTGTCGTCACTTTCCAACGCAAGGGGGGGCCCTTTAGCGTCGAGTTTCAACCATCAGGGAGTCCCATTGACTTGCATAGAGCTCCCTGAACGTTGGTAATAGACGAGTTGGGATTGCGGCGAAATGCTCTCCTCAGATCCATTCTCACAGCGTTTATCAACCTTTTTCTAACTCAATATCAAGCCACACTTATTGTGTTTACTTCTTTATTTTAATTGTATAATGTCGGTTGCCGTCAGTTAGGGGGAGAGTAGGGGCTCAGAAAACTGAAATCTGTATTGTTTCATCGTTTTTTCCTTCTAATTTTGTATTATTTTCTAAACCACACACTGTTATTTACTCAACAATAACACACTATTATCCTTGTGTTATTTATTTGTTTGATTGTATAATGTCGGACTTTTGGAGTCCGTCAGGACCGAGGGTCGGAGCAGCTCATAGTAATTGCTTTAGAGAATTTTACACCCGGAATTAAGTATTCTCTCCCTTTGCTCAACGTTCAGGGAGCTCTATGCAAGTCAATGGGACTCCCTGATAGTTGAAACTCGACGCTAAAGGGCCCCCCCTTGCGTTGGAAAGTGACGACAGGGACCCTGACATAACGTCAACATAGGCCGAGTTGGGAGTGAGAATGTGTTGCATTTGTGTGTGTGTGTGTGTGTGTGTGTGTGTGTGTGTGTGTGTGTGTGTGTGTGTGTGTGTGTGTGTAAGCTAGTTTGTGGAGTTGCTCTGAGTGAGAAGCAGGGAACACTTTTATTGTAAAAGGTAAACATGATTGAGGCGATGATGATCTGCTAAAAATATTTTTTATGTAAATAATTTATATGAAAACGTTTATATATTTATTAAATAGTTTAGACAGTCATTTTTATATATTTATTGAAGATGTACGCTTTAGGCCTCTTGGGTTTTGGCGTAGGTGTTAAAATCAATACTTACTTTAAAGTATTTTCCTCTGAGTCTGCGGACATCAAACTCGCTGGTCAACGGCGCGCAATGAATTCTGGGATACGCTGAAGGATCCATCAGCTGTGTCGTCTGACTCCGGGAGATGAAGGTCGCTTTGGTTGAACGCGTTTGGAGGAGACTTCAAATGGAGCGGCCATGTTTCTCCCAGATGTGTGGATTACTCTAACTATATTTTACTGCGTAATCAATACTTTGACTTTAAGTACTTTAACGTACATTTTGCTGATACTTTACCTTTTACCTCTTCTGTTGTTACCTTTTACTCAAACACTACAAATTCAAGGTACTAGTGACTTACTTAAAGGGGACCTATCATGCAAAATGCACTTTTTGATGTCTTTTATACATAAATATGGGTCACCGGTGCGTCAGGGAACTCTTGCAGCGTCAGAAAATAAAACCCTTTCTCTTTTCTCCACCGTACCCAAATCTCTAAAAAAGGGGCTTCAACGGATCTGATACAGACTGATCCAGATTTGAACACAATGTTAAAGCAATGTTAACTATGTTGAACTATTTTAACTGATATTATACATATGTATTATACTCTTATAAGATGTATGTAGATAGTATAAGAAATGTGCAGAATATGACAATGTAATGGTGGAGGTACACACATATTGATAGATGTCTTGTAATGCACTGTTGAGGAACCTGCGACCCAAGTTTTTCATTCATTGCATAACTACACCGTAGTTGTGTATATGATACGTCAATAAACCTTAGAAAATCTTGAAATCTTGAAAGGGATGTGCAAAATAGTCATTATATACAGTCTTTAATTAACTATTAGTAGAGAATAACGACGAGTAAAGAATATACTTTATAGGGATCCTATTAATATCTAATACAATTATAAAATGCAATAACGTGCTTTAACCAGTAGGTGTCCCTTTCTATCAGCTGTGCACCGTTATGGCGTAAATACAGCCTATCTACCAATTGGATCAAATATAAAATTCAGCCGAATTAGTGTTGATACTGCAAGGAGACGTATTGTGTGAAAAGAAATGTAAGATGTTGTTTAATTGCTTATATCAAGTCAAGTTTTCAGTGTTGGCGGCAGTTCCTGTTTGTCTAGAAGTCTTGTCATCAGGGCTCTATACATAGAGTTAACTACGGCAGATATGTCATATTTAATGCAGCCGAAACGTGTATTACAATGCCGTTATGTGATGACTTTCAAAGAGAAAAGCAAGCACACTCGGAATAATGTATTATTTAATTTTGTTAACAGTCTATGGTTGCGACAGAGGATTGTGGGTAATGTAATGTCTTCGGCCATCCAAAACTCATAGAAAACGACTTGTTTCTCAGAATTGAAGGGGAAAACGTGACAAAAGCATTGTACACACACTAAAACCTATCAATGTCGTTTAATTAACAAGGATAATCTGGTGTTTTGAGTTGATGAGTAGTGCAGATATCACTGTCAAATCATCGACAGTAAGGGGAATACTTACTTCCGGGTGTACAATTCTCCGTTATCCAATGGGAATGGACGCTCACATTGCCTTTAACAGCCTCCGACACAAACGAATGCCGTGCTTCCATGAGCGTCAAATCCCGCCGCAGATGGTAATACATTGCAATCAGTTGAAAGCTCTTTGCGTCTGTTATGAAGCTGAAGGAGCCTAGGAGCGTCCCAACTGGACGCCACGGGACCCTGACCAAGCGTCGCTCCTGGACGTTTATGGAGTGAGAGTGTGTTGGCTGAGGGGGCAGCATCAGAGCCGGTGACACCAGCAGAATCAATAAACTGATCAGGAAAGCTGGGTCTGTCATCAGCTTCAAGCTGGACCCCTTTGAAGCTGTAGTGGAGAGGAGGACACTGAACAGGCTGTTGTCCATTATTTTTTAAATTATCCCCCCCCCTCCACTTGCAGCTGGACAGATAGATAACCCCCCCCTCTCTCCACCTGCAGCTGGACAGACAGCGGAGCTCCTTCTCCAACAGACTGCTGCAGGAGAATACCAGGACTGATACACGATACAGGAAAACATTCCTTCCCACTGCAATAACTCTCTATAACAGATCACCTCTGGCTGGAAGAGAACTCTCTGCTCCACAGCTTCTCTTGATAACTGGACTTAAAACTCACACTGTACATTTTACCTTTATATTCAATTTAATATTGAATAATTTTCTTGCACAATAATATCCTGCATTATATTTTTACTGGAAATGTGTATTCCACATGTATATATATTTTTCTTAACTTTTTAATGCCATTTTATTTCTATTAGAAGTATGGCCTGTTTATTTCTTGTGTCTTAATTTCTCTTATGTACATTGCCTTGTTTTGTATGCTGCTGCAACGCAAAAGGTCCCAAATTGGGATCAATAAAGTACTTATCTATCTCAGGAAGAAAGCCCACAGGATTATAAAAGACCCCCATCACCCCAGACACAAACTGTTCTGTCTGCTGCGGTCTGGCAGGCGGTACCGCAGCATCAGGATAAAACCACCAGACTCAGAGACAGCTTCATCCAAAGGCCAGAAGACTATTAAACACCTGAACTCTGTCAAGTGCCTGGATAAACATTCATCTGTTTGTATCTTACAATTTCTTTATCTTAATAGCTATCACTGTAAAAATAAGTATTTAATGTAATCTTACTGTACAATATCTATCTTTACATTCTGTTCTTGTATATTATATTTACGTGTATATAGATTTCTGCTTGCAGTATTTTGATCTTATTTATTTGTATTTGTTGTCTTATATAACTATGTTGCATTGTTGGAGGAGCTCGGGACTTAAAGGCCACCTATTGTGCAAAATCCATCTATCATGATTTTTTTTGTGTGTTTAGTTCATTTCATATCCATCTTTATTTCAAACAGATTAAAAAACTAAAAAAAACGTGAAAAACAGAATACCGTATTGTTAGAATATTTATCAATATTCATAATAATATTATATATTCAACAAAAATGTTCATATTAATAATAATAATAATCCTATGTGTCTGAAGGGAGCAGGAGGAAGCAGATGCTTATTGATCCCCTTACTTACTGCTGATCAATGATTATCCTTTAACTCATGTCTGAAGTTATTCCTACTTACATATTTACATTTACATACAATTTTCTCCTCTTCAATCTCCTTTCTTCATTTCATACTTTTCCAAAGAAGTGTTTCTGTGCATCCTTCAAAGTGAATGATATGTGTGCTTTGTTTGAACTCCTGCTCCAAGCCGCTCCATGAAACCCCCCCCCCCCACAGATTGTTCTGCTCTTCTCAGAGTTCTTCTGACCTTGAGTTGTTTCAGATGTAGATCTCCTCTCAGATGATACCCCCCCTCTCTGTCTATGAACAACGTCTGTAGTGTCCTAGGAAGTAGATGATCTCTTGCTCTGTACATGATGCAGTTTGAAATGTAACCAGATCAGTAAACTTCAGTGTGTGTGACTTCAAGAATAATGAATGAGTGAGTTCAAGATATCCAACATTATTGATTACTCTATAGCCCTTTTTTGTAATGTGCATAACGGCTGTAGGTTGGTTTTGTGTTTCCCCAATCTCCCACAGTAACTCAGATATGGCCATATGAGTGTATTACAGAGTATATCATGATTTGTAGTCCAGAATGTGTCTTGCTTTCCCCAGTTTTGCTTTTACATGATTGATATGAGGTAGTTATGGGTTTATTTTGAAATTCTGTTCTCCCTGTGTCTTGTCTTCCTTCCTGTGTTTGCCCTCCTGTGTCTGATTGTCTGATTGTGTTCCCTTGTGTTTCTGCCTCCCCTGCCCAGCTGTGTCTTGTCCTGTGATTACCCAGCTGTGTATTTAGTCTTGTCTTCCCCTGTGCTACTTGTCTGATCATCGTCTTTCATGTCTCACTCCATGTTGGTCCATGTTACCTGCTCGTCTTCCTTGTCCGTGTTACCTGCCTGTTCCCTTCTGATAGTCTGTTCCTGTCTGTCCTGCTCCCCGGTTTTTGTTAATGTTAATAAAGCTTGTTTTTTGATACCTGACCTTTTTGACTTTTTAAACTGCCTGGTCCTGATTTTCCCCATCCCTGACATTTCATGTCTTTTCTACATAAACATGTGTCCGCTCTGTGTAAAGAGATTCGCTCACTTTTGTCTAGATTTTGGCCACTTTGGCCACAATGATGTCATAAATATCTTTTGGCCGTTAACCATTAGCCAATCACCAACCAAGGTAACCTTATCACCTGAATCTCCTCCTAGAGCACCATTGTAACACAGTCTCACGGCATTTCGTGTTATAGTATTAATCTATTGATTCGTGTTCACCAACACGATTTCCCCATTTGATCGTGTCACACAGAACGATTGTAAAAGCAATGTAAATAATAACAAATTAGAAGGAAAAAAGATTTAAAAAAATACAGATTTCAGTATTCTGAGGCTCTGAGCCATTTATTTTCCTCGCGGACGGCAAAAAAACTCGACATTATACAATTTAAAATAAAAGGGTTAGGGTTAGGCTTAGGGTAAGATATTGAGTAAGAAAATGTTTTTATGAACCACACAGCTTCTGGTCTTCCAAGACCGACCGGACAAAAAGACGTGTGCAGGCACGAAACATACTACCAATAGAAATACATTGCTTTTAAAATCGTTCTGTGTGACACCAAAAAATGCGAAAATCGTGTTGGTGAAAAGAATCAATAGATGAAATACATTTCGTGACTATAACACGAAATGCCGTGAGACTGGGTTGACCATTGTGTTCTTTTTAACCAAATATCTCTCAGAGGGGCGTGGGGAGTGGCTCGTTATTTTCATCTATGATGTGTTTGGTATTTCGAGCCAAACACTTCAGAGACATGTTCTGTATATATCTGAGACTATATTGATGAAAAACTGTATAATGAGGGACCTTTCATATTTTCATTGCCATTCCAACACTGTAGCTTATGTGCATATGCCATTAAAACCTTTGCATTTTGAATTCCATTTTAAACTAATTTATTTAAGACAATGCAGTTTATGAATTGACTCAGCAGTTTGTCTCCGAGACTGTTTCTGGGAAATCATGTGACCAAAGGCAGCTCCCCCCTCCACTGGTATGATAAGTGCTTCCTGTCTTCTGGCAGATGCCAACAACACAATTAAAAGCACTTTGGAACAAGAAGCGCTGAGAATATGCAGTACTAGGATAACACAGAGGAAACACAATCATCACAAAGAGACTTACAGTGATCAACAAGAGCACACAAATATTGCAAAGACACCCGCAATGACTTCAAAGAGACACACAATGTTGACAAAGAGACACAAAATGACAAAAAGGACACAGTGGTAGTGTACTTGATTAGTATATGTGTCAGAGGTGTAAACCAAATAAAGCGTTTGGGTGAAAACACCCGTAGACATGTAACGCTTCCTCACAACCACGCCCTTTAAAGGATTATAGAGTGTAATAGTAAATACCATAAGACTTTGGGCAGTCCTCCAATGGCACTCTCAGTCGCAACATGACAATGTTTTTGTTTGGAATGGGTTTCAGAACCTGGTTGTGCTTCAAGCTGTGGTTTTTACTTCCACACCTAACTGGACTAACTTGGGGTTGCTACAGTCCTTGTACAGCATCACCGCTCTAGCAAAATTCACCTGAAACTCCTTCTCCAGGGACTTCAGGGGCAGTTAGAGGGGGGCCACGACAACCGCAAGAGTTACATTTTTTCAACTCGAGCATCAAATTCGCGTGACGCTTTCGCACGGTAGCCAATCAGCCGTGAGGATTTCAGCCTGCCGTCACTGGCGTTGAATCAGAAAACCAAAACATCAGCCGCCGTTAGCTGTTAGCACACAGAGCTCACAGCTCCTCATCATATCTGTTCAGAAACTAGACAAAAGTTAAACATGAACAAAACCACAGACTGTCTGTGTCATGGCGAATACAGTCGCTGGTTTATTTATGTATTTATTACAGGCCCCAAGACCCACAACACAATGTTTTATCAGTTTTTAGGTAGGTGTGTATATCTCTCACATATTTATATATTATTACAGTATACAGTATTATTCTACTGTATAGTGTATATTTACATCCAGTTTGATCTTGTTCCATGTTTGTCTATTTCTTTTAATTCCTGCAACTTACTAACTCTATTATTTCTATTTCACTATTTTGTTGCACTTTATTATTATTTTTTTATGTTAAGTATATTGTATGTTTCACTGTTGGAGCAGCCTGGGAGCTAAGATGTTCATTGCTAACTATTTCTACAACAACTTAGATGGATGAATAGGTTCTGATGACATACACATCTAAAACAATTGGTATTCAAGACAGTTCAGTTTACATGACTCATCGGTTTGCATCTGAGATGTTCTGGGAAATCATGTGATCAAAGAGCACGCCCCCCCCCCCACCCACCAACTGGTATTTAAAAACGCTTTGTGCTCTCCGCCTCCTCATCTTCAGAGATCAACAGCACAGGTAAGAACTCTTTAGTCAGAATTCTGAGTAAAAGTGTTTGACTTTAAGAATTCAAAAAAATTGCAGAATTCAGAATGACTTTTTTTTTTCAAAGCCAGTCAAAATATGACAGCTGTCTATATTTACATTCAGCCTTTTACGGTTTACTTTTATCCAACTGTGTGTTTGACTGTGCACTTACTGGAGGTTGTTACGCTCCGTGTTATGTTACATTTTAATAGCTTGAATCTAAAGAAATGTGGACTTTCAAAAGCTCGAAATTTAGAGAAAAGTCTGAATTCTTTCTCGCAATTTCAAGTAATGCAAGTAATACATGACCATGAAACAAATTTAAATGGTTATGAAAATATACACCATATCTATGTTTTTGGGGGTTTTATTTTCTCGTTTTAGATTTCGAGGGTATCAGTTGTAACACTGTTGTGCAATATATACTATGTTAAAATTCTACTACTGGCTGCTTATTCTTTTTGTACTACCAAATACCTGTAAAACAATGTTGTAATACAACACTGTGCCACATATACTTATTAGTACATATACTATTTACTACCGTCTCTGGCAGCTCATTACTTTCTACTTGTTTACTTCAAACCCTATCCTGAGCGTTATCCCGTGGCCCCTTTGGTTTGGCTGGCCAAGATTTCCTTTATGTTTTTGTTCTTTTTGGCCAGCCCTCCAGACTGGCATAGTTTGATCCACATAAAAAACATTATTTCCTAAACAGTCTCTCGGTTTGGCGTTTGTGATATATGTAGCGGGTCACAAACTGAGACACAAAGGTTCTACGTTGTCTTGTCGACGTAAAAGTTACAAAGTCAAAACTTTCCTGTGGAAGACTTGAAGATCTGTAGGTTACTCACTTCTCTTTCCTCCATCCAGAAAACCCTTTGGGTGCTCCCTTCTGAAGCTCCTGTGAACCAGTCAACATGGCAATGTGAGTATTACTAACGTTTCTAAATCAACAGAATGAAGTGCTGCTTTAATACCTCACTACATTATTATTGAAAAAGCAATACATATTACGGCATGGTTTCAGGTCCTACAACATCATCAACATAATATTTCTAAAAAGGTACATTTACTTAAGTCACTTGCTACGCTACACTACTTTTATTTTTTTATATTTATTTTTACACCCACCTTTTAGATTTTTCCTCACAAATAGGGAAATAAATAGGAATCGAGCATGACAAATACAAAACTGAATATTATAACCACATGTGTCATTAGGACTGAAAGCAGCATTTGTAGTGAAAGAAGGAGGTCACAGGCATGAAGGGAGGAGTTTATAGCATGGGTGGGAGGGGCTGGTGCTTGATTGACAGTCTAGGGCAGGGGTCACCAACCTTTTTTAGGGTGAGGGCTACTTTAAAAAAATAAAACAAGTCGGGGGCTACTTTTACTCCTCTTTTTTTTGTTTTTTGCAGTGTATACATTTTAACATGATTATATGCTGACCTTTAACCTTTGTGTGCTGTTTGGGTCTGTGGGACCCCTTCCAGTGTTTACTCAAAGAACATGTATCCAATTTAATTATTTTAACCTGCTTTATTTGGGGGTGGACCTCACCTCCTCTAGGGGGGTCCTCACCTCCTCTAGGGGGGTCCTCACATCCTCTAGGGAGATCCTCACCTCCTCTAGGGGGGTCCTCACATCCTCTAGGGGGTCCGGGGGCATGCATCAATCTGGAGCACTTTGAGCACAACATGAATTGATGGATACAGCTCTCAACACTCAGATGAAGAGAGCTGAATACTTTTCAATAATCCAAACCTCTTTAGAATATGATCACAACCAATAACAAATCATTCAAACTGGTTTATTCTTATATTATGTTACCTAGTTAGCATTCTTTCTTTTTATTTATGCTGATTTTACTGATCACTCCCTTTTCAAACTGTTTTTTGTTTTTTTACTGTCCTATACACATTTCTTACTTTATCTTTATTAAATAGATAAAGGTGTGCTCTCTCTCTCTAGCTCTCTCTAGCTCTCTCTAGCTCTCTCTCGCCTCTCTTCCCTCTCTCTCTCTCTCCCTCCCTCCTCCCTCCCTAGCTCTCTCGCTCTCTCACTCTCTCTGTCTCTCTCCTCTCTCTCTCTGTCTCTTCTCCCTCTCTCTCTCTCCCCCCCCTCCTCCCTAGCTCTCTCGCTCTCTCGCTCTCTCACTCTTCTCTCTCTCTCTCTCTCTCTCTCTCTCTCTCTCTCTCGCTCGCTCTCTCTCCCTCCCTCCCTCCCTCCCTCCATCCCTAGCTCTCTCTCTCTCTCTCTCTCCCTAGCTCTCTCTCTCTCTGTCTTGCTCGCTCACAGAGGCTGTGTGCTCCTCCGTGGCGATGACGGCTTGCGTTAAAAAATAATAATAAACATATTTGTAAAGTGGGGGGACACAAACGGGATTTCGAAAAGAGCGGGGGACATTTCCCCCCTGTCCCAGGTAGAAATTACGCCATGCGTGTGTGTGCGTCAAGTGCAATAAATATATATGCAAGTTGCAGCTCACAGAGTAAAGCTCTGCCCTCATGTGCTGTATAGGCTGCATGATAGGCTGCTCAATGGGGCTGATGTGTTGTGTGAATCTGCCAGAAGGAAAATCAGCGGGAGGTGCCACATTTCTTTTCTTCCAGACTGCAACACTGGTCCCACAAATCAAGCAAGAACGTGATTGGTCGATATTCATTGTGGGGTGGGGGAGGAGGGGTGTTAGATAGATATAGAGTTGTAGTAAGTAGATAGAGTTCGCTATGATTTAGGTTTCGTTTATGCATAGGGTAGATTCTTTTAATTACATTTCCTTTTTTGTTTTGTGTATTTTATACATTTTGAATTTGCTTGGCGAGCTATTTTTAGAACATGCCCCGCGGGCGACTCACGTTGCCCCTGCGGGAGACTAAGTGCCCGCGGGCACCGTGTTGGCTACCCCTGGTCTAGGGGGTGATGCACTTTCTACATGTTACTTTCTACATTATCATATTATTATATTACTACATATTTTTTTTACCAACAAACAGTTGTCTCCGAGGCGTCAGGTTATACTCTTTATTACCAAAAAATAATGCATCCGTGCCAAATATACCTATTGGAGAATCTTTGGTGGATTTAGGTATACAGACATAGGGAAGGCAAGGTAAGGTTATTTTATTTAATTAGCACCTGTCAACTCAAAGTCATTCAAAGTGCTTACAAAAATGAAAAACATCAGGATCATTTAATAATAGTGCAGCGGAATCACATGATAGCATGACATTTAAAAACATTTGAAAAGCAGTCATTAGAAAGTGAAGATGACAGGTTATCCCAACCCAGTCTCACATCTAAACGTGTAATAACTACGTTGGTCCACAACTTGGGACGTAGTATTTCTACAAAAACGCCTCTGAAATCGTAGGATCCTACGTTTTTTTTTCACCATTCATTTCCAATGGCTGGCGTCTATGTCACGTGATCTTCAACTTTCTCTCCGCAGAAATAAAAAACATGGCCGACCTTCGTTTTATTCTCGGTAGAAAATGCCTATTTTAAGGTTAGTTTGGCCATTAAAATGCGTTTTGATGTCATTTGATGCGAGAAATATGAGTTGTTATTTCAGATTATGTGTGCAGTGGATGTACATGATCTTTAGTTTGCTAGTTATTACGAAGAATACTTCAGGACATTGTGTAAATACAACGTTTTCATTGTTACCAAGATGGAACACCTTAATGCTAATATTGACCCAATGTTACCATCAGATTCATTTGGAAAGGACATCTACTTGAACACATTACGGTTGATTCTCTTTACGAGTGGAAATAAAGAGCAATGGATCCATGGACTACCAGTAGCTAACAAAGTATTCAGATACTTTACTTAAGTAAAAGTCTTGCCTTTATAGTCTTACTTAAGTAAAAGGTATGTAAGTACTATGAGCAAAATGGACTTACATTTGAAGTACTCATTATGCTTTAAAGGTTCTCTGTATGTGTTTTGATTATATAGTTGCATTAATGTGTATGTGTCATTTCACTAATGTAGATGTTTATGGTTAATATTGACAAAACTTTTTAGTGCTTTTTATACTGTTGGCTAGTAATTATCTACGTTTCTCAGAGAAACAGCCCTGTTTCCAGCATTGGACTATGTATTTGCAAAGGATGATACAAGCAAAACAATCTAATCATACAATTAAATAAAGTTGTTGCATAAATGAAGTGGAGTAAAAAGTAAGAATAATTCCCTCTTAAGCCATAAAATGGAAATACTAATAAGTAAAGTAAGTTTACTTGACTGCAGTCCAGTCCTGTATCCTACTTAATAAAATATGACAATCATGAAATCAGTATCCCACATTTGTTTTAAACACTTGCAATGATGATACAATGTAAAGTCCTGTACTCTGCAGGTGCCGGTAAAGAGCAATACAATGACAAAACCTTTCCAAAAAAACCAACTAGTAGGTAGGTAGGTAGGTAGGCAGGCAGGCAGGCAGGCAGGCAGGCAGGCAGGCAGGCAGGCAGGCAAGCAGGCAGGCAGACAGGCAGGCAGGCAGGCAGGCAGGCAGGCAGGCAGGCAGGCAGGCAGGCAGGCGGCAGGAGGCAGGCAGGCAGGCAGACAGAGACAGACAGACAGACAGACAGACAGACAGACAGACAGACAGACAGACAGACAGACAGACAAGATAGATAGATAGATGGATAGATGGATAGATGGATAGATGGATAGATAGACAGATAGATACTTCATTCATCCCACATTGTGAAATGTGTGGAAACAAGTATAAACATAATTAAAGCTGCAAGCAGCGTTGAGCGGGTCTTCGACGCTCCGCAGGCTGTTGTCCGCACGTCGAGGTATCATGCAGGAGTTTTCCGGACTCGGCCGTTGGCAAACGTGGGAAGTTTCAGGCCGATCGGACAACGTACATACATACGTACGAGTTACAGCAGTATCATAAACATTGTGTTTGATGGCGAGTGATCTGTCGCCATGGCAACGGCATTTGATGACAACACATAATACGCCTAGATATGTTGAGGGCTGCATCGGTATCAAACCTGTGAAGTTTTGGGCCGTTTGGAGCATGTTAACTGGAGTTATTTTTTTGGCGAGGGATACGTTGTCATGGCAACAGCTTTTGAGGAAAACTCACTATTGTTATATTGAGGTGTTGAGGGTCGGACCATTAACTGTCATCTGAAGTCTGGTGTCGTTTGGAACATTTTCCATTGATTTAAGACAACATCGTGTTTTACGGCGTGGGATGCGTTGCCATGGCAACGGCATATGATGACATCCCATAATTGGCATAGTGCTGTTGAGGGCCGGACCATTCTGTCATCTGAAGTCTGGTGCCGTTTTGAACCTTTTCCATTGAATTAAGACAACATCGTGTTTTACGGCGTGGGATGCGTTGCCATGGCAACGGCATATGATGACATCCCATAATTGGCATAGTGCTGTTGAGGGCCGGACCATTAACTGTCATCTGAAGTCTGGTGCCGTTTTGAACCTTTTCCATTGAATTAAGACAACATCGTGTTTTACGGCGTGGATGCGTTGCCATGGAAACGGCATACGGTGAGATCTCAGATTTCACGTAGAGCTGTTGAGGGCCGGACCATTAACTGTCATCTGAAGTCTGGTGCAGTTTGGATCATTTTCCATTGACTTAAGACAACATCGTGTCTACGCCCACGTCACTGTAGGCCGTTGGGCTACCTACTGTCATGATTTAGGCCACTTTAATGGACTTTTACCTGTCTTTTCCCCTGTTTTTAGTGGGTTTTGCATGGTTATCGCTCGCTTCGCGAGCGACTAAATAGATCGTAACGATATTAATTATGCGAGTTGCAATCACGTGGGCTTCGCCCCGTGACTGGGCTCGCGCGACTATCTGCCGTTACTATTTCCGAACCTTTTCTGTGCTTTTGCCGGTCGTTTTCCCTGTTTTATGTGTTTTTCGCAGGTTTATCGGTCGCTGCGCGACCGATTTCAATAGGGTCTTCGCCGACCTATGGTCTCAGACCCTAATAACATTAAATACAAATGAAAGCAATAGACAGGAAAATATGCATATACAACCCAGTCTCACATCTAAACGTGAAATTACTACGTTGGTCCACAACTTGGGATGTAGTATTTCTACAAAAACGCCTCTGAAATCGTAGGATCCCTACGTTTTTTTCATTTCCAATGGCTGGCGTCTATGTCACGTGATTTTCAACTTTCTCTCTGCAGAAATAAAAAACATGGCCGACCTTCGTTTTATTCTCGGTAGAAAATGCCTATTTTAAGGTTAGTTTGGCCATTAAAATGCGTTTTGATGTCATTTGATGCGAGAAATATGAGTTGTTATTTCAGATTATGTATGCAGTGGATGTACATGATCTTTAGTTTGCTAGTTATTAAGAAGAATACTTCAGGAAATTGTGTAAATACAACGTTTTCATTGTTACCAAGGTGGTTGCTAGGGACGCTGCTATCGATATTATGTCTGTTATGTTGTGTAACTGTTTAATGGTGTTATCTTTATTGCTACCCCCTTCCCCGTCAATTTATAGTGTTGGTCCACAGCGCAAACGTATTAGTTTAACAAAATCCGCATCTAAAATTGTGGCATAGATACGTTATTTTCCATTATGCTCTCTATATATTGTCTTTATTATGCTTTACAGTGGACCTATCATGCTATATTTTAATAATATAGGTTAGGACCATACCTATATAAGGCATATTTATACTTTTTTATTTTCAAAATACCAAACAGATCATGCATTTTAGCCATGCCTCATTTCGCTCAAATTGGACTTTTTTACCCCTGTTTTTGCAAGGGTTGATTCTGTGAGAACAGCACCACCTACAGGCCTGGCATATGTACTACAGCGTCTCCAGCGCTTTCGAACGGCAATGGCCGTGGCTGTCTCCTCCTGATTGGTGGAGTTGGTCCAATAGCCATAGCGCCACTTCTGTGACGTCATAGAAGTGTTCAAATCTGGATCAGTCTGTATCAGATCCGTTGCAGCCCCTTTTTTAGAGATTTTCAATCACAGGCGCGCATCAAACGTGTGACGTAATGTGGTATTAAAAGTATTAAAAGAGGTGAACATCACTACAAGTCTGGGCATGTTGAGAGCTGTACATACACACACATTTCATAGTCTTATATTTCAACAGTTTTACGACAAACTGTGACTTTTTTGACATGGAAATTATTATTTAAGATTGACAAACATCATATGTGTAATTTGTGGCACAATTCAAACGGGATCGAAAGATAATCTTTCTCTCTCCATTGACTTCAATGCATACTTTTTCCGAAATAAGATCCCATGGAGGAACCCGGAAGTTTGACGGACATTACCCACAATCCTCTGTAGCAACCATAGACTGTATAACAAAATTAAATAATACATTATTCCGAGTGTGCTTGCTTTTCTCTTTGAAAGTCATCACATAACGGCATTGTAATACACGTTTCGGCTGCATTAAATATTACATATCTGCCGTAGTTAACTCTATTTATAGAGCCCTGATGACAAGACTTCGAGACAAACAGGAACTGCCGCCAAAACTGAAAACTTGATGTGGATCTTAAATATATAAGCAATTAAACAACATCTTACATTTATTTTCACACAATACGTCTCCTTGCAGTATCAACACTAATTCGGCCCACTTTTATATTTGATCCAATTGGTAGATAGGTTGTATTTACACATTATTAAAAAGCAACACAATCTACCTGCATTGCATTACTCTAAACGTGTAATAACGTGCTTTAACCAGTAGGAGGTGCGGGTTAAAAGCTGTCAAGTTTACAGTGTTAACAAAATAAAATATACTGCTGTTTCTGGTTTAGTTTACGACGGATATATTCTGTTATTGTTTTGATATTTGTAACACAAAAGCGATGTAAAAAGACAGAGACAGACAGAGACAGACAGAGACAGACAGACAGACAGACAGACAGACAGACAGACAGACTGTAATTACTGCAGATTTAACTGTGAAAACCGTCGTTTTTGGTTAAAAAGGCAAAACTTTCACTTGGTGTCACTAGTGTGTTTTGAAATCTGTGTACGTTTAATTTAACTTGATTTCTTTTATCTAGAACATTCAACGGGTGCTCCATCCTCAAGCTGTTGTAAACCAGTCACCATGGCAGCGTGAGTATTACTAATGATATATATTATGACTTTATTACTTCAGCCTTTTACACTACTACACTATTACTTGCTAAATTAGTACATTTCTGCATCACTACATTATTACTTTACTGTTATTATGTTACTTTGACATTACTACATTCATACAAAATGACATTACTACATTATGTTATTATATTATTACATTATTACAAATACAATTATTATATTATTATATTATGTCTTTAGGTCAACATTTTTTAATACAAACATTTGCCTCAGAGGAGAACAAAAAAAGTGCTCTTTGTTAGAGCCAGTTCTTTGTTTTTGTGAAATATTGTTAAGTAGTTGCGACCTCTAGTCAAAGGAATATAAAAGACTACAATTCCCACGGCACCTTTAAGAGTCTCAGAAACGGGCAACTTGTGTGAAAGACAACGTTTTTAACCATTTAAATATATTATGTTTGTTTATCTGTTTATTTGCTTCAATTGTTTTTAATTGTTTTACTATTGTTAAGGAATGGTCTCTTTGTTGAATGTGTGTGGAAAGAATATTATTTTATATAATTATATAAATTATATTATATATTACTTTTGAAAACATGAGCCACATAGCATCAATCCATCTCCAGAATTCAGGTATTTGAGTAAAACTAATATATTGAAAGATAATGTGTTAGACATGTCTGTTTGAAAGGCGTAAGTGAATTACCAGAAATAATAATAATAAAAATAATAATAATGCAAACATGCCAAATGATCATCAACAACCAGCGCAATGTGAGCAATAACCGCATTCTAAAACAATAGTTTCAGCATTTTTTATTATTTAATTCTAAAATAAACAATAATATGCTGCTTTCTAACATTTTACTCTACATTTGGAATCAATTGAAACGTGAAAGTGGAATAAAAGTCTCTGAAGGATGCTGTCATATAATATACATTATATGACTACACTATGTAGTGACTAAATTATTACATTACTATGTTAATGCACTGATCAATTATAGAATTACTACATATTCTACATAATTACAAAACTTCATTATTACAATACTTTTTTAAGTTTAAAAAATACTACATTTTGTTAGCCAAACAAATAAATCTTTCTTATCCTAACTCGATTTTTCGACTAGGGATAAAGGAAAATTCACAATAAACCAAAAAATAGGATTCTCACTCGTACTACTGCTTTTCGTGATTAAAATTGCAAATTGTTTTAAGAAGCGAATAATATTAACAATAGCACCTTAGTCTGATTACAACAAGAAACAATATAGTGACCTTTAGATCTCAGGACACACATAAACGCTGACCCTCTCTGTTGGGAGCAGGAGAGGCAGAAGAAGGGCAGGATGACTGAAATACTGCAGTTCCATCAAGGCTAATGTCTTCAGGTGGACCAATCCTGAGACGGGCAGCAATATTTCTGACATCCACCCAACAAATTCATATTTTTTATTTAACCCTTGTGTGGTGTTCATATTTTTGTAACTCAGCCAGTGTTCGTGGGTCTGGTGGACCCGCTGCCTTTTTGGGCTTCAATTCAACACAATCAAACTATTTGATGTTAAAATTCTAAACA
>JAAOOA010000590.1:0-275000 GCA_012861695.1 Trematomus loennbergii | reverse complement strand
CTTTACTTTACACGTTATGGCCAATTCATATTTTCCACCTTGTCAGTTCACTTTGTCCTTTGTGACCCAAAGTCCCTCCTCACAATGTCTGTGAAGTTCCGCATGCAGCCCAAACTGTAGCTAACTGTGCATGCTCCTCCAGCTGGTAACCAAGCAGAAGAAGAAGAAGAAAACAAACTGAAGGATTGTTTGGAAGAGATGTTGAATGAGGATACTCGTCGTTACCAGCATGAATATAATTGAGAGAGTTTGTGGAGCTCCAGACGAACACAGACCCTCAATTGTTGCTCTGGTTTCAAATTGAGGAAAGAGCCCCCCCTGCTGTTCAATGTTAGCTACAGCAGCTCTCTCTCTCCTCTATATACAAAGTATGGCAAATAAACCAATGCATTATTTCATGACTTGTTCTTTGCATGTAAAGTAAATGGACTGAGGCATATACTTTTGGAATCAGAAAATGATGCCTTTGAATCTTTAGGTGACAGTTCTGCAGAAAGACTTTGCAGCTCTTGAGGCTTTTTACTGATATTTAAACTATGTTTTGGTGTAAAAGACGATGTGTAATCATTTGTTCTGATGTTATTGTGTATTCTCCACATATGAGGATGTTTAACCTGCAGCTCAGTCTCTTCCAAATCACACTCATCACATGTACTGCATATAAAGAGACGCAGCTTTCTGCTGGGAAGTAGAACAAAGAAAAGCCTCCATTTTAGTTTGTTTATGAGTTGCATTTCAGCAGTTTGCATTTATTACTTTTTACATGTTCATCAGTAGTTGCTTTATTTTGAGACTTGATTGTTGTCAGTTGAGTTCATCTTTTTCTTCATCATTTGATCATTTTTGCATAACATGTTGATGTTTGTGGTGTTTCTTTAACCATGTATTATGATGATCACACCTTGAATGTGTTGAATATGAAACAGGTGTCAGTGACGACAGATTTGAAAGAAAAGTCTCCTGTTTTTAAGATTTGCATTCAGTTACTTTGCATTTTTACCTTTTTAGATATTAAGCATTTATGGTTTTACTTTGAGACTTGAGTTTCAGCAGTTTAGTTCAGATTGTTTTTCTTTATCATTTAATCATTGTTATCATGTGTAATAATTTGTAACCATATATCAAGTGAATAAATAAAAACAAGTAGACTGATGTGGTCTACTGAAAGACAGCAGCTTCTTCTATTATCGTCTTCTGAACAAAGCTCCATACGGCCTCTTGGGGTTTTGATGAATGTATAATTACATTATAAATACATTTTACGCCAAATCACTCAAATCTTTCAAAGTTATCAGAAAGATGCAAATCAGGTGTTGCCCCTAATTAGAAATCCTCTGCACAGATATTTAGTTTTCTTAAAAACAAAAACAGTAATAGTTTTCTGATTATGGGAAAGTTTTTGGTCCAAAAGTAATAAATATGCAAAGTAGGTGATTTTGTTTCTCCTTAAGATATGTTTCAAAAACATGTAAATAAATGTTTTTAAAATATGCTAAAGGGTAGACATTTCATTACGCCTCCTGAAGTTTCATTTTAGATTAGATTAGACATGTGCATGTTTGTGAATATTTAATATAAGAGCACAAGTTTAGTTCTTTATTTGAATCAATATGAAACATTTAGAGTAACTAGCTCCATGTTAGGGAATAATTTCCCATAGTGTCCTCTTTCGCCCTCTGACACAGATGCTCCAACATTGAGCAGCCGTTATCTCCCTTAAAGAGCCTGTGACAGCCTCCCAACAACTGTTGTGCAATGAAATATTGGGCTACTAGTAATCTCGAACCGTCAGCTTAAAAAGAAGGTGCGATACCGTTCCGATAATATCAATAATTTCGAACATCGCGGGGAAATTCCTTCGACTCATTTTGAAGTTTTGGGGGAAGCCGGAAGTGACGTCAATGCGGGAATGCTTCACTGTGCGGCGAGAGAGCCAAACACGGACAAAGCGTGTTGTCATGTGTAGAAATGGTGAATTAGACTTCCTAACAGAGGGGGAATGGGTGAGAGGAGCAGCGTGATCAACCTATACTCCCCTACAACAGAGAGAGAGAGATAACATCCGGTTACGCGCACCCGGAAGATTCGGATGCAAGTTTTCAGCGCTTGTCCGTGCATCCATATGCTCGTTACTTTAAAACGTTTTGATGTGATTTAGGTGCCTTTTTCTGTACAGTAGTATTTGCCACGACGTTGTCTTTAGACTTTCTCGACGATGTTCGTCGCATGAATAAGCGGCAGCATTAGGGCAATATCTGTGAATTACTCTCACACCCTACACACTACTGAAACCACAATCAGGTCATCTACGATCTACGGAGGCCTGCTCCCACCTGTAGAGTGGCTCCACGCTTCGGGCTAGGGGCCTGCTTTCACCGGGCGTGTGCTGCTGTGCGGAGGAGGATCTGCCGCGGCTGGGGCCTGCTCTCCACCTGTCCTGGTTCTGCTGTTACGGAGGCCTGCTCCCACCTGTCGTGTGTTCCAGTGTCGTGTGCTGCTTGCTGAGGAGACCTCTTACCCCGGGGATACCACGGAGAGACCGGTGCGCTTCCTCGCTGCTGCTTTCGCCTGTCCTTTGCTGCTGTGAGGAGGAGGATTTTTGCCCCGGGAACATCGCGGATATTGTGTGCTGGTCTGGGAGGATGGCCCATATCGTGATTCTGCTGTGCCTGTTAACTGTTCTGGACTATGAGAAGATCTCTAGTCATCCTGAGAAGCCTACTGGATTCAGGTCTGTTCTGCCACCCGCAGTAGGCATCCCCTGCAAAGGGTCGGATGTGTTACACAAACAGTTACCGGTCACCTTGTCGCAGACAATCTGCTCGACAAAATATGTTTGTCTTTTTTGTTTGCCTGCGATGATGGTACTTCAGGACTGCTTCTTAAGCTCAAATCACACTCTCGCAGACTTTTCCGGTGATTCTAAAGTAGATGACAATGTGTGTGTGTCGATTAAGAGGAAAAGATGCCTGTTTTTTTGTTGTTATTACTGTCAGGAAATGTTCAACCTAACCCTGGTCCGCCCAGTAGTAGTAGTCAGATCGCTACTCCTGCTGATTTTAAAGCTAGATCTGGGTTGGGTTTCATCCACTTGAATGTGCGCAGTCTGTTAGGTAAACTAGATTTTGTCCGCATTTGGGCAAGCTCGACTGACGCTGACGTCATTGTGTTATCAGAAACATGGCTAAATAAAACTATTTTGGCCTCTGACATATCCTTAAATGGCTATAATGTGTATCGTACCGACCGGCCTAATAAAGGTGGTGGAGTTGCCATTTATGTTAAGAATAAGTTCAGTGTAACCACATTGATCTCCAAATCTGTCAGTAAGCAATTCGAATTTTTAGCCTTAAATATAGAAGTGGCAAAGGGGCAACAAGTCATGGTGGTGGGGTGTTACAGACCCCCCTCAGCTGTCAAGGACTCCTTGTCTTCACTAGCAAAACTTTATCACAACTAGACTACAAGGAAATAGTGCTACTTGGAGATTTTAACTGGGACTGGTTAACTGCAGTATCAGAGGATTTTAAAAACCTTTGTATCTCTCTGAATGTTACTCAGATTGTTGACAGTCCTACTCGCCCTAACGTTAAGTCCCCTAATAAATCATCCCTAATTGATCTCATTCTAACTAATGTTCCCTATAAATACCCATCTGTGGGAGTATTTGCAAATGATGTGAGTGACCACTGTGTTGTAGCCACAATTAGGGACACTAAGGTCCAAAAGGTTAAACCCGTATTATTATTAAGAGACACATAAAACATTTTGTGGAGCAGGGTTTTGTTCATGATCTGTTTGGGTTTGATTGGGGAAAAATCGATCTGTGTGCTGATGTTGAAACTGCATGGTCTTATTTTTATCTTGGTTTTATGGAAATTATAGATAGACATGCACCCCTACGTACTTTTAGAGTAAAGGGACGAGACAATCCTTGGTTTTCTGCTGAACTGTCCAGTCTCCTACATGAGAGAAACAAGGCCTGGGCAAAGGCTAGGAAATCAGGCTCAGAGGTTGAATGGCTGCGTTTTAGGCAACTAAGAAATAGCTTCACTTCACAGGTCAAAAGTGCTAAGTCGAAGTACTATTTGTCAGTTACTACAGAAAACCTAAATAATCCTAGGAAATTTTGGAAAGCCATAAAATCGCTATCCACCGGTGAGATCCGAAATGAGCTACCTCCGTGCATTACCACAGCATCTGGCTCTATATCGGACAGGGCTACTATGTTAAATTGTTTTAATGAGCATTTTGTGTCCTGCGGTTCTATGTTTGATTCTGTGACTAACTCTGCTTCTGTGAACACCACAGTCGGTGACTCTGAACAATGTGGTCTGGAAAACCCTTTCAGTTTTACTCCTTTTACTGTTGATGTTGTTCGTGAAGCTTTAACCAAGTTAGATCCTAAGAAACCGGCCGGCCCGGACAACGTGGAACCTTTCTTTTTAAAGATAGCTGCAGATTTTATTGCTCCACCTCTCACTACTCTTTTTAACCTCTCCCTCAGCACAAACACAATTCCAAAACTGTGGAAGTCAGCGTATGTCCTGCCTTTGCTGAAAGGAGGGGAGGCAACTGTTTTAAATAATTATAGGCCCATCTCTAAATTGTCAGTTCTGGCTAAGGTTCTTGAACGCCTAGTGAGTGAACAGGTAAAGGTGTTTTTATGTACAAATGACATCCTGTCTAAACATCAGTCAGGCTTCAGAAAGCAACATAGCACCATCACTGCCACAATGAAAGTGGTGAATGATGTGGCGAGTATTTTAGATAATAAGCAGAGTTGTGCAGCTCTATTTATTGACCTTTCCAAAGCGTTTGATACCGTCGATCATCGCATCTTAAAGCAGAGGCTACTCAGTATTGGCTTATCCAGCCATGCAGTGGGGTGGTTTGTGAACTACCTCTCTGAAAGGTCCCAATGTGTTCATTTTGATGGGCTGTCTTCTGAGTGGTTAAACATTACTAATGGTGTTCCTCAAGGTTCTGTTTTAGGTCCACTTTTATTCTCCATCTACATCAATAGTTTAGGTGAAAATGTCGATGGAGCAACCTTACATTTTTATGCGGACGATACCGTTATGTACTGTGCATGTCCCTCCATTAAGGAGGCTGTTGTTGAATTGCAAACTGCTTTTAACATTATTCAGACTCAGCTCTCTGAACTAAAGCTTCTTTTAAATGTTGGATAAAACCAAGGTAATGCTCTTTTCAAAAGCCAAAAAGACACCAGAGCCTGTTTTAGATATTTTAACTACGCAAGGAATAAAACTTGAAGTGGTTGCCTGTTACAAATACCTTGGTATCTGGCTTGATGATTGTCTCACTTTTAAACGTCATGTCAATAACCTGCTTAAAAAACTGAGGGTTAGACTAGGTTTCTTCTACAGGAACAAGTCCTGTTTCTCGCTCGAGGCCAGAAAAAGGCTAGTCACTGTGACCTTTTTACCTGTGCTGGACTATGGTGATCTGATTATATGAATGCACCTGCCAATTGCCTGGTCAAGTTAGATGCTGCGTATCACAGTGCACTGAGATTTGTGACAAACTGTAAAGCATTAACTCATCACTGTACCCTGTATGCAAGGGCTGGTCTGCCTTCACTAACTGTACGGAGGCTCAGTCACTGGTACATTTTTATATATAAAGCCATGTTAGGGAAACTTCCATCCTACATCTGCTCCCTGATCTCACGGCGAATTGTAAGTGGCTACTGCCTGAGATCGCATGCTGTGGTTTTATTAAATGTGCCAACTGCTAGGACTGTCTTAGGGAAAATAGCATTTAGATGCGCAGCTCCACTGTCCTGGAATAGTCTGCAATTAAAATGGAAACTGAGCAATCTGTGCCACTAAATGTTTTTAAAGCTCGGTTGGATGCTACTGAATCGGAAGCTGTTGGTACCTGTGCATGTGGATAGTATGTAATTTGTAATCCCTGTAATGCTACTGTATGATGTCCTTTTGTTGTTCTGTTTATGTTTTTAATGTTTCATGTGGAACCTACTTGAGCAGGTCTCCCTTGAAAAAGAGGTCAATGATCTCAATGGGATACAACCTGAATAAATAAAGGTTTGAAATTAAATGAAATGAAATTACTGAGTTCAGGCACGTTAATAACGTTTTAATGAAGTTGACTACAGTATATTCATATTTGTTAGTGCTTTTCATGTCAATTCTGCGAACATAAACATAAATGATCGTGGTGAAGATGATGATTAAATTAGGATTAAAAATCGGTAGTGAGAGCTTCTGAATTTCCTCCTCTCGGATGTGATATAAAAACAAACCGATTGTTTTTGTAGTTGTAAACTCAAGTGGATTAAACTACATTTATTAGTGCTGTCATGTCAATTCGGCGAACATATGATACATTAAATGATCGTGAGGATGATGATTCAAAATCGTTTGTTTGAGCCGGTCTGCATTTCCTGATGAAAAAACAAACCGATGCTTTTTGTAGTTGTAGTACACCAACGTCGATTAAACGTGTGTTTTTTTTACCACAATGTTGGGGAAATTAATGGATAAAATGCACGGATTATGATTTATGATTATTATTATTATTCCCACTCCGATCGGGACACTAGGTCCACCGTTTCCCCGCAGCGAGGCTCCCCCCGTTGACAGTTTACGTGGGCTGGGCTGGGTGCGCAGTGGAGGACTGGCCATTAGGGGTGTTGAAAATAATCGTTTATACGATGCATTGCGATGCGGATGTGGACGATTAGGTATCGATGCAGTGACGGAAGATAATCGATTATAGCGTAGTTGCTTCCTGATTTTCCGGCCGCGGCTTTACTATAACGTTTTTTTTTCTGTCCCTTTAATATCAAATCGGTCGGTGACGCAGAGATCAGGGAACAGACGTGACAGCGGCACAGCAACACCAAACACGGAGCAGTCTGCTTTATCCACCAACACAAGAACACCAGTCCAGAACCAACAGCAGAAGGACCGGCTCTGAATCACTCCGTGTCGCTGCGGCTCAGAGACACAAGGATTTATGTTTTTCAAAATAATCGCGTTACAATCATGTCAGGTTTTTGGTGGATTTAATTAAGTCTTGGATTGCAGAGTATGAATGTTCTCTAGCAATTTTCAGACGATATATACGTGTGTAAAGTTTGTGAAGGCAGGAGGAAAAAAGCTTCCGCGATCACAGTCTCCTCTCCGTTCCTCCAAACCCCGCCCCTCCTGAAAATAATGAGTGACAGGCTGATAGTGACCCGATAGAAACTTTATTATACACTTAATCACTGATTGAGATATAATGAAGCTAACTTAATCTCATACATTCATGGGATTTATGTAACAGTGAGACAGAGAATGTAAGTGTGCACCGACATGCAGTATTTTTGTTTGTATATGCTGTTGTAAATACTCCTGTTGTCTGCTGTGTTCAGACTCAAGTCCTGTGTGTGATGCCACATTCAGGACATTCAGTGTCCTTTCTTTAACAGAAGACCGTTGCTAGAAGCTGCAGCTAGACAGCAGAAGCATTAGTTTTTTGTTTTTGAGGATGGAACAACTTCACACACAGATATAGGCAGGCTAGACCTATACAATTAATTTATTTTGTTTTATAAATTAATGTCAAGACATTTATGTTATTGATTTCTGAAGCACTTTCTACATAATAAAAAGAGAGTTCATATGTATTTACTGCATGTATGTGTTATGTCAAGTCTTGGACCTTCTCAATATAACTATAATTTAATTACAGTTTCCAGATATTACAAGAGGCCCATGAGTCTCTTTGCTAATTATCAATGGTCTTTGCAATTAACAGCAGATGTACCCATGTTAAGTAAATTGGCAAAGGTCAGAGGAACTCCAAGAGAGGTCTTCCTCAGATATAATACAGTTAAAGTCTTGTTAGTTAGTGGTTCATATCCAGCATGCATTAGCTAAGAAACGATAAGGATGTTGGTGTGTTAGTTAATGTAAAGAAATGTATGTGCGCTCATGTGCAGACGATATATATAGTTTGTTAATTGGATAATTCATATCCTGCAAGGCTCCTAAAGACTTCATGAGATAATGACCTTTTGACATCTGGAACTTACATGTTGCTCTGATGTTGGTGCGTCCAAGTTTAGGAGACCTGACAATGTGTGTGCGTTAAACATGATTAGGGAACATGTTCGTGTGTCATTTAGGAAACGTATATTTGGCCTGTGTTTTCTTGTGTTCGTGGGAGCATTTCTGCGATTGGTTGCTGTTGAAGCAAGGTAATGTTTCCCCATTGTTGTTTGGTGGTGCGCAACTAAATAATAATGATTAATCTCAACTATTTTCTGTGTTTGTGTTTCATTGATTCCTCTCTGTTTCATTCTTTCCTGTTGTGTGAGTACTGGATCGCCACAACATATGCATTGATGAAAAATAAGCCATGTGCAGTAATATAGAAAATTGAGGATGCAGCGCATTGGTATGAATCGTGATGCATCGTGATGCATCGGGATATCGAATTGAATCGGATAGTTGACAGGATAATCGTAATCGAATCGAATCGAATCGTGAGACCAGTGAAGATGCACAGCCCTACTGGCCATCGGGACGAATCCCGATGGGCCGGTACCGAAGTGGGCCGGTCGGATAAGTCACTAGCACATCCCCACTCCCCCCGTTGACAATTTACTAGCGGTACCGAAGTGGGCCGGTCGAGAGTCCCGGGCTGATTTTTAGTCCCAGTCCGCCACTGGCTACATGACCGTATTATCGCCCATATTGACGCACCTAATTCCTAAACTTCTAACAGATAAAATAAACTGATTAGTGTCCACTGCCATTATTTGAAAACAGAATCGTTATTTAGTCAAACTCCGTAAATAAAATAGTTTACAAACCATTCCACATTGTTGTATTTTAGTGTTGCCTCTGTGTTTAGTGTCCTGTCTGTCTGTAACTTTGTGTGGTAGTGTTACCACTGACAGGTCTCTCTTGAAAATGCGACCTTGTGTCTCAATGAGATTTTACACCTGTATAAATAAAGGCTAAATAAAAAAAAAAAAAAAAATTGTTCATGGGTTGTAGATCGAGAGGTATCTCACGATCGTCGGGCGGGTTGTCGTCTCCACTGTCCGACTCGGAGTTCGTTTCATCCGATTCAGACTCAGAGGCATATGGTTCGAATCTGTAGGGCATATAGCCAATATCGTCTACGATGTCATGACTATCACTATCCAATCCTTCAGCCTCATATGAGCTCTCAGACACGTTCAAAATTAAACTGTCATCGCTGTCTGAGCTTGCTGCTGTGTGCGCCATCGTGCGTTTGCATGCAGATGCTGGGATCCGGAACGGTGCAGCTGGAGCTCTTGGCCCGCAATTACGTCACACATAATTTGGCGGGATTTGAAGAACCCCGAGAAGATACAGAATATGGTCAACATTGAAGGGGAGATTAATGGTTATCAAAGTACACATATCCCAAATCAGTTCAGTAACGGTTTCAAGGGGACAATATTTACTAAAATTGATGGGTTTGGATGATGGGGGAAACTCGTGTCACAGGCTCTTTATGGAGGGGCTGCCCTAGCAAGTTGTTGTTGATGCCAGTTTGTGACCGGGCAACTCTCAGTCAGAGACAGTCATTGTTGTGGGACACCTGGAACACATCCTTCTCTGTCAAAAAGATTCATCCATATTTTTCAGACTACCGTCTGCACGAAATCGGAAACCCAGTTTTTGGGTGCACTCAGAAAAAAAACGGCTGTTGCAAATCATGGAAGAATGTATCCGCTCACCAAGCACTCTGAGTGGGCCTTATTTTGTGCCTCAAGACCCCCCAGCCTGGTGCTACACAACGTAGGTTAAGAAATTTAGTAGTACTGTTATAGCAGCAGTAGTACGTGTAAATAGTTTATGTTTTAGTCTGTGTGTACTGTGGTTTTTGTTACTGCAACGTGTAAATAGTTTATGTTTTAGTCTGTGTGTACTGTGGTTTTTGTTACTGCAACGTGTAAATAGTTTATGTTTTAGGCTGTGTGTACTGTGGTTTTTGTTTAAATAAAAAAAATAATAAAAAAAAACAATAACCTTGATGGTTCCCAGTGGCAGATAAAGTGCCACTTTCCATCAGCACCGGGGAGGCACTCTCCTTGGTGCTGAACCCTGTGATGAGCGCTCAAGTGTTGGCGGAGGAGGTGTAAGCCAGAGGAGGGTGAAAAAAAGTTAAAGCGTTTGAACCTCCAGCCCAGAAGGGGGTGGTGGTGCCAATAAGAAGGCCGAATTTGGATGCTGATGGGCAGACATAAAAGCACCACAAAATCCACCCCCTTTAGGGTCACCAGGGGCACGAGAATACCCTCCACAGAAGGGGGGGTGGTGCCGTGAAGAAGGACGAATATGGATGCTGATGGGCGGACATAGAAGCACCATAAAAACCACCCCCCTTGTAGGGTCACCAGGGGCACGAGGTTCTTGAGGGTGTGAATATCTGGGTTTAGTCCGTGGGGGAGTGCTTAACTGCGGGGGCCCGGGGACTTACGGTGTGCAAGGTTATGGAGGTGCCACTGTTAGGGGACATGCTGGTGGTCATTAGTCCGTCCTTCGGGGCTCTGTGAGCGGGCAAATAGAGGTGGTTTTCCCGGTCTCCGCCCTGGAGGTGTGAAATAAACAGAGTCTCACTGTTAGGGACTGCTGCTGGAGGTCTCTAGTCCGTCCTTCGGGGCTCTGTGAGCGGGCAAAGAGAGGTGATTTCCCCCTCGTCTCTCCTGGAGGTGTGAAATAAACAGAGTCCCACTGTTAGGGGGCCATGCTGGAAGTCATTAGTCCGTACTTTGGGGTCTGTGAGCGGGCAAAGAGAGGTGATTTTCCCCTCGTCTCTCCTGGAGGTGTGAAATAAACGAGTGCTACATTTTGTAAATAGCAGTGTTTTTAAATGTATGGAACAGTGTTTTGTCTCTTTCAAAACTCTCCCGTCATTGGCCAGATACATGGGGACGATTTTATATTGACTATGACCGTTAATATTCCAGTGAGACGAAGTACGTCCGGTGACGGGAGTGATCCCATGTTAATTTTGTCCAAAAACCAGAGCATTCCCTCATCCCTCTTAGGTGCCTTACAAACAATGGACGTCCGCTCTCGGGAGCGTCGGAGTGGTGCGGTCACCCTAAGTGACAGACCTAAAGTATCCGGGATTCAGGCATCTTCCCTGGCTTGTACATTTTTGGTGATGCGCCCTGGAGGTATCAGCCTATTTTAAACAACTTTTCCCCGCCTTTCAAACACTTATTCCGGGGTTTTAGCCAGTCATTTTGCACGAAATAATTTAACATTGACGGTCTCCTGAAAAAGCACATATTCTGTGCATTTTCAGGAGAGCGTCAATGTTAAATGATTTCGTGCAAAATGACTGTCTAAAACTCTCTTCCAGACATTTAAAAATACTTTCCCCGACCATTTAAACATTATTTCTGGCTTGTAAAGTGCAGTTATGCGCCCTGGAGATATTATACTATTTCAAACAACTTTTCCCCGCCTTTCAAACACTTATTCCTGGGTACAAGTGTTATCTTTCCCCCTGGGTGTGTGTGAGACAAGTGAACTGAGCCAGCCTGCTAACAACCACCAGTCTGCTGTCATTTGAAACATGTTCCCCGACCTTTAAACACACTTTTTACCCATGTTATGCGTCCTGGAGGTATCAGCCTATTTTAAACCACTTTTCCCCGCCTTTCAAACACTTATTCCGGGGTTTTAGTCAGTCATTTTGCACGATATCATCTAACATTGACGGTCTCCTGAAAAAGCACATATTCTGTGCATTTTCAGGAGAGCGTCAATGTTAAATGATTTCGTGCAAAATGACTGTCTAAAACTCTCTACCAGACATTTAAAAATACTTTCCCCGACCATTTAAACATTATTTCTGGCTTGTAAAGTGCAGCTATGCGCCCTGGAGATATTATACTATTTCAAACAACTTTTCCCCGCCTTTCAAACACTTATTCCTGGGTACAAGTGTTATCTTTCTTCCCCCTGGGTTTGTGTGAGACAAGTGAAGTGAGTCAGCCTGCCAACAAGCAGCAGTGTGCTGTCATTTGAAACATGTTACCCCACAGTTTGACACAGCTTTAGCCACGTTTCAAGCACTCTTTCCTGGGTCAATGTGTGCTCCAATGTGTCCTCTTTCTTCCCCCTGGGTGTGTGTGAGACAAGTGAAGTGAGTCAGCCTGCCAACAAGCAGCAGTGTGCTGTCATTTGAAACATGTTACCCCACAGTTTGACACAGCTTTAGCCACGTTTCAAGCACTCTTTCCTGGGTCAATGTGTGCTCCAATGTGTCCTCTTTCTTCCCCCTGGGTGTGTGAGACAAGTGAACTGAGTCAGCCTGCCAACAAGCAGCAGTGTGCTGTCATTTGAAACATGTTACCCACAGTTTGACACAGCTTTACCCACGTTTCAAGCACCCTTTCCTGGGTCAATGTGTGCTCCAATGTGTCCTCTTTCTTCCCCCTGGGTGTGTGTGAGACAAGTGAACTGAGTCAGCCTGCCAACAAGCAGCTGTGTGCTGTCATTTGAAACATGTTCCCCAACCTTTTAACACACTTTTTACCCATGTTATGCGTCCTGGAGGTATCAGCCTATTTTAAACAACTTTTCCCCGCCTTTCAAACACTTATTCCGGGGTTTTAGTCAGTCATTTTGCGCGATATCATTTAACATTGACGGTCTCCTGAAAAAGCACATATTCTGTGCATTTTCAGGAGAGTGTCAATGTTAAATGATTTCGTGCAAAATGACTGGCTAAAACTCTCTTCCAGACATTTAAAAATACTTTCCCCGACCATTTAAACATTATTTATGACTTGTAAAGTGCAGTTATGCGGCCTGGAGGTATTATACTATTTCAAACAACTTTTCCCCGCCTTTCAAACACTTATTCCTGGGTACAAGTGTTATCTTTCCCCCCTGGGTGTGTGTGAGACAAGTGAACAAGCAGCACCGTGCTGTCATTTGAAACATGTTACCCCACAGTTTAACACACCTTTACCCACGTTTCAAGCACTTACTGCTGGGTCAATGTTCCTCTTTCACCTCTCTGGGTGATTTAGTCAGTTTATGGAGCTTAGCCCACAAATCCTGGATGATCCAGGCCGAATTTGGGTGCTCATAGGCGGACATATAAGCACCATAAAAACCACCCCCCTTGTAGAGTCACCAGGGCACGAGAATACCCTCCACAGAAGGGGTGGTGGTGCCGTGAAGAAGGCCGAATATGGATGCTGATGGGCGGACATATAAGCACCATAAAAACCACCCCCCTTGTAGAGTCACCAGGGGCATGAGAATACCCTCCACAGAAGGGGTGGTGGTGCCGTGAAGAAGGCCGAATATGGATGCTGATGGGCGGACATAGAAGCACCATAAAAACCACCCCCCTTGTAGAGTCACCAGGGGCACGAGAATACCCTCCACAGAAGGGGTGGTGGTGCCGTGAAGAAGGCCGAATATGGATGCTGATGGGCGGACATATAAGCACCATAAAAACCACCCCCCTTGTAGAGTCACCAGGGGCACGAGAATACCCTCCACAGAAGGGGTGGTGGTGCCGTGAAGAAGGCCGAATTTGGGTGCTCATAGGCGGCCTGCTGCAGAGTCATTTTCAGGCTCCTCTCCACAATTGTCCCCCTAAAATGATTTTAAATCATTATTTTTGCATTTAAATGCATTTATCCTATCACTTATATGGTTCCCCAACACAATGCACATAGTCTGGAGCTCACTGGGGTCCTGCATATAATTTATTCAGGCGTTTTAACACTTTTTCCCATGAAAATGATTTTTAATCACTATCAAGGGGCTATGAAAATAAGATTCCGGGTAATGCAGAGCACAAGTGCACCTTTTACTATTTAAATGTATTTGTATTATATATATTTGGGCTAGAAAGGTGACCTCTCTGGGTGATTTAGTCAGTTTATGGAGCTTAGCCCACAAATCCTGGATGATCCAGGCCGAATTTGGTGCTCATAGGCGGCCTGCCAGGCGCCCCCACCCGTGGAAATCAAAAAAAAGTGAAGAAAACGCTTAATTATATCTTAAAATAATCAAAATGAAGTTTTGAAAAATTGTCAAATCTTTTCTGAGTGCCAACAGGAGAAGGGCCAGGTGTTTGGCGCTTCGGGCCGATTTTTCCCCTTCTCCGATGGTTGGTGCAACGGAGAAGGGGAAAAGGTCCTTGGGCTTCATTTCCCCTACCCTGTGAAAAAGATTCATCCATACTTTTCAGACTACCGTCCGCACGAAATCGGAAACCCAGTTTTTGGGTGCACTCAGAAAAAAAACGGCTGTTGGAAATCATGGAAGAATGTATCCGCTCACCAGGCACTCTGAGTGGGCCTAATTTTGTGCCTCAAGACCCCCCAGCCTGGTTCTCCCAATACTTTAAGTTTGACATGGAGGAATGCGAGGGCACTTTCCAGGTGACTCTACCCGATTTTGAGGCACAATTTTGGGGCATAATTTTTACATTTTCCTGGTTCTCCAAATAGTTAAAGTTCGACATTTTGAGCCATGGAGGAATGCAAGGGCAGTCGACAGGGGACTCTACCCGATTTTGAAGCACAATTTTGGGGCATAATTTTTACATTTTCCTGGTTCTCAAAATAGTTTAAGTACGACATTTTGAGCCATGGAGGAATGCAAGGGCAGTCGACAGGGGACTCTACCCGATTTTGAAGCACAATTTTGGGGCATAATTATTACATTTTCCTGTTTCTCAAAATAGTTTAAGTACGACATTTTGAGCCATGGAGGAATGCAAGGGCAGTCGACAGGGGACTCTACCCGATTTTGAAGCACAATTTTGGGGCATAATTTTTACATTTTCCTGGTTCTCAAAATAGTTTAAGTACGACATTTTGAGCCATGGAGGAATGCAAGGGCAGTCGACAGGGGACTCTACCCGATTTTGAAGCACAATTTTGGGGCATAATTTTTACATTTTCCTGGTTCTCAAAATAGTTTAAGTACGACATTTTGAGCCATGGAGGAATGCAAGGGCAGTCGACAGGGGACTCTACCCGATTTTGAAGCACAATTTTGGGGCATAATTTTTACATTTTCCCCATTTTCCCTGGTTCTCACAAAGTTGACTTGGATGATTTTGCCCATGTCAGATTGTCAGGGGAGTCCGCGGGGGACTCTTGCGGGTCATGAGGCACTATTTTGGGGTACAATTTTTCCATTTTGACCCCTTTTGGCCGGCTCTCACAAAAGTTGAGTTTGTTGATTTTGCCCATGTCAGATTGTCAGGGGAGTCCGCGGGGGACTCTTGCGGGGTCATGAGGCACTATTTTGGGGTACAATTTTTACCATTTTGACCCTTTTGGCCGGCTCTCACAAAAGTTGAGTTTGTTGATTTTGCCATGGAGGAAAGCCATGGGAGTCGACAGGGGACTCCTACTGGGTCATGAGGCACTATTTCCGGGTACTTTTTTTCCATTTTCACCCAAATTTCCCTGGATGAAATATTTTTAGTTTTTTTTGTTTTTAGCCCAGTTTTGGCCACAGCGTTGCCTGGAGGATAGGACCGAGATATGACAGACTCTCTGGCCGCCTCACAAGTCACTATTGTCGGACACTTTCTTTGCTTTACCCCGGTTCTATCACTCTTTCCTCCTTTGACCATACAACCTTTTCCTGCTGGGGTGGTGCCTGGTTCCGGGGTACCCCAAACCCTCTCATGGTCGGGGCACCATGTATTGATGCATCGGACCCAATGTTGCCATCACCAGCCCCGCGTTGGTGCGGAGGTGGGACCATCTGACCCGGTGGTAACCCAATACCTCCCTTGGTCCATGCACCATGAATTGATGCATCGGACCCAGTGTCGCAACCACCGATCACGCTAACGCATATAAACGGGGCACCATGTATTGATGCATCGGACCCAATGTTGCCATCACCAGCCCGCGTTGGTGCGGAGGTGGGACCATCTGACCCGGTGGTAACCCAATACCTCCCTTGGTCCATGCACCATGAATTGATGCATCGGACCCAGTGTCGCAACCACCGATCACGCTAACGCATATAAACGGGGCACCATGTATTGATGCATCGGACCCAATGTTGCCATCACCAGCCCCGCGTTGGTGCGGAGGTGGGACCATCTGACCCGGTGGTAACCCAATACCTCCCTTGGTCCATGCACCATGAATTGATGCATCGGACCCAGTGTCGCAACCACCGATCACGCTAACGCATATAAACGGGGCACCATGTATTGATGCATCGGACCCAATGTTGCCATCACCAGCCCGCGTTGGTGCGGAGGTGGGACCATCTGACCCGGTGGTAACCCAATACCTCCCTTGGTCCATGCACCATGAATTGATGCATCGGACCCAGTGTCGCAACCACCGCTCACGCTAACGCATATAAACGGAGAACTATAACATCATTTTGATCAAATTCATTATGTGTGTTTCAGTAAGGATGTCATCTGAATGCCCGGTGTGCAGACTCTTCTATCTGGCATTGAACAAACACCTTAAGCACAAGCATGCAGTGCGGAACTTGGAGGAGAGGGGAATCCTCCTGAAAATAGCCAGTGGAAGGATAAATGTTCGGACCAAACCCTGTCCCATCGCTGGGTGTTCGTACGCTGGGAAGAGACTGGACCGTCATGTAAAACATGACCACCCTGAGTTGTCCCGACATGAGGCACAGCAGGTCATGGCAAGGCTGAAGCATAGTGTGGCACTGCAGTTGCTCCATGACCTCCGTGAGACTAACCCCATCATTGGAATGGCTACATCATTGGATATAGACAATGAGGAGGAATACCCCGGGCACCCTCCACCCTTCTCCCCACATACCGAGTGTGACAACGAGGACTGCAGGCAGGTGATGCTGGAAAATGTGGCATTGAGGGCTCAGAAGGATGCCCTCAATGATGAGGTGAAGACCCTGCGCTCCAGGCTGAAAAAGGAGCTAAAACCCAGGAAGCAGAGTGCTGCTGTTCTTGAGGAAGAGGACGAATGTATACGATTTAAGGGCCTGGCAATCCCAAGTACCTCCGGCATAAACACAGTAGCCTCAGGCAGCAATACCCCTGTGAAGACCCCGGTGAAGACTGTCATGCAGTCCCCAGTAACCTCCGGTAGCGGGACCCCTGTGAAGACCCCGGTGAAGACTGTCATGCAGTCCCCAGTAACCTCCGGTAGCGGGACCCCTGTGAAGACCCCGGTGAAGACTGTCATGCAGTCCCCAGTAACCTCCGGTAGCGAGACCCCTGTGAGAGCCCGGTGAAGACTGTCATGCTTGCAGTAGCCTCCGGTGGGAAGAGACCGGTAAAGAACCCTGTGAAGAGCCAAGTGAAGACTGTCATGCTTGCAGTAGCCTCCGGTGGAAGAGACCGGTCAAGAACCCTGTGAAGAGCCCAGTGAAGACTGTCATATTACCAGTTTCCTCCGGTAGCGAGACCCCTGTGAAGAGCCCGGTGGAAACTGTCATGTTTGCAGTAGCCTCCGGTAGCGAGACCCCTGTGAAGACCCGGTGGAAACTGTCATGTTTGCAGTAGCCTCCGGTAGCGAGACCCCTGTGAAGACCCCGGTGGAAACTGTCATGTTTGCAGTAGCCTCCGGTAGCGAGACCCCTGTGAAGACCCCGGTGGAAACTGTCATGTTTGCAGTAGCCTCCGGTAGCGAGACCCCTGTGAAGACCCCGGTGGAAACTGTCATGTTTGCAGTAGCCTCCGGTAGCGAGACCCCTGTGAAGACCCGGTGGAAACTGTCATGTTTGCAGTAGCCTCCGGTAGCGAGACCCCTGTGAAGACCCCGGTGGAAACTGTCATGTTTGCAGTAGCCTCCGGTAGCGAGACCCCTGTGAAGACCCCGGTGGAAACTGTCATGTTTGCAGTAGCCTCCGGTAGCGAGACCCCTGTGAAGACCCCGGTGGAAACTGTCATGTTTGCAGTAGCCTCCGGTAGCGAGACCCCTGTATGC
Source organism: Trematomus loennbergii (assembly GCA_012861695.1). Classification (NCBI taxonomy): domain Eukaryota; kingdom Metazoa; phylum Chordata; class Actinopteri; order Perciformes; family Nototheniidae; genus Trematomus; species Trematomus loennbergii. The sequence goes on along the minus strand of JAAOOA010000590.1, from coordinate 257,038 downwards.
CGGAAGACCCGTGCCTCTAAGCTGGCTAATGACTTGCCCTCTCCCTCAAATTACTGGTCCACTGGTGGACGGGGGAATACCATGCGTGAAATCACGTTGCCTAGAAGCATGGAGGCGTACCTTCAGACATACTTGGATCATTGTTTGGGTGTCGCTCCGACAGTAAAACAGAAAGACAATGTTGTGTCGAAGATCAGCCGGATAAAGAACTTCATAGTATACATGGCCCATGGTGTTAACCGCCTGTCAGACTGGCTGTTCCTAAGAAACATGAAGATGATCCGTGGCTGGAGCGAGTATATTGTAAAGCCGGGCCGGGCAGTCACAACATCAGAGTTCTTCCTGAAGAATGTGCACCAGTTCATGGGGTACATGTCTGAGTCAAAGCCCCGGGGTGCAGCTCACCCAGTCTGATATGACCCACATAATGAGAGAGGTGAAAGCCAACATGAAACACTTGAATAAGGCAGTCACTCTACATCAGTTTAAGGTGAAGAGGAACAAACTGGATCGTCTGCCGAGCCAGGCGGAGCTTCTCGCCGCCATGGCGGCCGCTGAGAAGCGCATCCCGGAGCTCCTCGACCTGATGGCCGGCACGCCGACCTCAACCACCCAGAAGCTTCTCTATGGCTATCTCACCCTCCATTGGAGCCTCCTGTATGGCCACCGTACGGGCGTGTACGCAAACATGAAAAACAGTGAGGTCTTAGAGGCAGCCATAAGGGGAACTGCTGAGGGCTACATCATCCATGTGCAGGATCACAAGACGGCCAAGACATATGGCGAAGCACAGCTGGCGCTTACAGTAGAGGAGTTTAGCTGGGTCATGCGGTGGATGGGGATTAAAGAGGCATTGCTGGGTCCTCAGAATGAATTCTTCCTTTTCACAAGGGGGAATCGGGCCTCCAAGAACCTGAACGCTCACTTGAAGAGGGCATGGGCTGATGCTGGGCTAGAAACAGCCGTCACCTTCACAATCCTGCGCACTGCCCTGGCTGACAATATCAAGCATCACCAAGATCCAGAAAGCCGGTCGATTCTCGCCAGGTTTATGTGTCACGACGTAACCACGGCGGACCGGTTCTACGCGAATGCGCCGGAATAAAGGAGGCATTGAGAATCCGCTCCATGTTCAGGGCGTCATCAGATGCGGCAGCAGCTGCATCATCATCAGAAGGATGTCTACCGCTGTCAGATGGGGAGACCTCCGAAGAGGGCTGCTATAACAGTACTGCTTCTCATCTTCACCATGGGTCATTGGAGCGGCAGCAGCAGCGGAAGCGGAAGCGGAAGCGGGAGGGAAAGAGGCCAATGAAGTCGGGACCGGGGCTGGTTGACACTCCTGATGATGGGGCAGGGGCCGTGGACTCAACCTGTTTGCCCTGGTGCACCGTAAGAATTAGACGCCTAATTTGGTCCCCTGAATCCCGCTAAACATTGTGAATATGTATACCGTGTATATAATTATTATTATAATCCTGTGTATACATTTTGTAAATAGTACAATATCTCCAGGGCGCATAACTGCACTTTACAAGCCAGGGAAGGTGCCAGAATCCTGGGCATACATTTTGTTAATAGTGCAAGACCTTTTTGTTCCTGCAACGTGTAAATAGTTGATGTTTTAGGCTGTGTGTACTGTGGTTTTTGTTAAAAAAAAAAAAAAAAAAAAAAAACAATAACCTTGATGGTTTCCAGGGGCAGATAAAGTGCCACTTTCCATCAGCACCGGGGTGCTGAACCCTGTGATGAGCGCTCAAGTGTTGGCGGAGGAGGTGTAAGCCAGAGGAGGGTGAACAAAAGTTAAAGTGTTTGAACCTCCAGCCCAGAAGGGGGGTGGTGGTGCCAATAAGAAGGCCGAATTTGGATGCTGATGGGCGGACATAAAAGCACCACAAAATCCACCCCCTTTAGGGTCACCAGGGGCACGAGAATACCCTCCACAGAAGGGGTGGTGGTGCCGTGAAGAAGGCCAAATATGGATGCTGATGGGCGGACATATAAGCACCATAAAAACCACCCCCATTGTAGAGTCACCAGGGGCACGAGAATACCTCCACAGAAAGGGTGGTGGTGCCGTGAAGAAGGCCGAATATGGATGCTGATGGGCGGACATAGAAGCACCACAAAATCCACCCCCTTTAGGGTCACCAGGGGCACGAGGTTCTGGTGGGTGTGAATACCTGTGTTTAGTCCGTGGGGGAGTGCTTAACTGTGGGGGCCCGGGGACTCAGGGTGTGCAAGGTTATGGAGGTCCCACTGTTAGGGGGCCATGCTGGAGGTAATTAGTCCGTCCTTGGGGCTCTGTGAGCGGGCAAAAAGAGGTGATTTCCCCTGGTCTCTCCTGGAGTGTGAAATAAACAGAGTCCCACTGTTAGGGACTTCTGCTGGAGGTCTCCTGCATTTAAACAGATTCACCAGTTTATAACGTTACTTTAGCTGATCAGAGCCCTGTTTTCTGGGTAAGACAGCGAGGTGCTGTACCCTGGGTCTCTGGCTCTCTGAGACCCTGCTAAAAGCAGTGACTCGGCTGCCTGCATTTAAACAGATTCACCAGTTTATAACGTTACTTTAGCCCTGATCAGAGCCCTGTTTTCTGGGTAAGACAGCGAGGTGCTGTACCCTGGGTCTCTGCTCTCTGAGACCCTGCTAAAAGCAGTGACTCTGCTGCCTGCATTTAAACAGATTCACCAGTTTCTAACAAGACTTTAGCCCTGATCAGAGCCCTGTTCTCAAATCGTATTTTCAGAATCTGACCCTCTGCCGTAACTCCGCTCCCCGAGGTCCTAGATCCATCCGTTGGATGCGGGGTACGTGTAAATGGGGGGGTAGAGAAAAAGCCTGAACCGAACAGAGCTTGTTATCAAAAGTTATGGATTAGTAGCACTATTTCACAATGGAGCTCTCCGGGGTGCTGGAGGTCTCTAGTCCGTCCTTGGGGGCTCTGTGAGCGGGCATAGAGAGGTGATTTTCCCGGTCTCCGCCCTGGAGGTCTGAAATACACAGAGTCCCACTGTTAGGGGAACATGCTGGAGGTAATAATCCGTCTTTCGGTGCTCTTTGAGCGGGCAGAGAGAGGTGATTTTCACGGTCTCTGCCCTGGAGGTCTGAAATACACAGAGTCCCACTGTTAGGGGAACATGCTGGAGGTCTCTAGTCCGTCCTTAGGGGCTCTGTGAGGGGGCAGAGAGAGGTGATTTCACCCTGGTCTCTCCTGGAGGTGTAGAGTCCCACTGTTAGGGACTGCTGCTGGAGGTCTCTAGTCCGTCCTTGGGGGCTCTGTGAGCGGCAGAGAGAGGTGATTTCCCCCTGGTCTCTCCTGGAGGTGTGAAATAAACAGAGTGCTACATTTTGTAAATAGTGCAATATCTCCAGGGCGCATAACTGCACTTTACAAGCCAGGGAAGGGGCCAGAATCCTGGGTATACATTTTGTAAATAGTGCAATACCTCCAGGGCGCATAACTGCACTTTACAAGCCAGGGAAGATGCCTGAATCCTGGGGTAAACATTGTTTAATTGTTAAAGTGTTTTTAAATGTATGGAACAGTGTTTTGTCTCTTTCAAAACTCTCCCGTCATTAGCCGGATACATGGGGACGATTTTATATTCACTATGACCGTTACTATTCCAGTGAGACGAAGTACGTCCGGTGACGGGAGTGATCCCATGTTAATTTTGTCCAAAAACCAGAGCATTCCCTTATCAATATCAAGCCACGATTATTGTTTTTATTTTAAATCGTATAATGTCGGACTTTTTTGCCGTCCACGAGGAAAAGAAATGAGGCTCAGAGCCTCAGGATACTGAATTCTGTATTTTTTAAATCTTTTTTTCCTTCTAATTTGTTATTCTTTTCAAAATAACACACTGTTATTTACTCAACAATAACACACAATTATCCTTGTTTTTATTTATTTGTTTAATTCCATAATCTGGCTTTTTTGGCGTCAATTGTTATCAAATGTAAAACATATAATTAATAAATGGGTGAAAATCGCTTGTGTCCTTAATGAGCATTAATATATACCCACATGACAGCTCATTGTTACTTTGTAATTCTACTCCACTACAATTCAGAGGTTAACCTGGTATTTTTACTCCACTACATTTATTTTAGTTACTTTGCAGATTCTGATTAATGATGTGAAATATAAACAACCCTTAAATCAGGCTTTAGTTACACCTGAGTAAAATTCAGGGAAAGGTGATTGTCAAGTGCCAACAATCAGGAGAGATATTTGATAGTTGCTGCTTGAGAAGACTAAACATTTATCTGCAGATCTCTATAAAGTATATTCATTACTCGTTATTCTCTACTAATAGTTAATTAAAGATAATGGCTATTTTGCACATCCCTTTCAAGATTTCAAGATTTTCTAAGGTTTATTGACATATCATATACACAACTACGGCGGCCCGGCGCCACGAGGGGGCAAAAGGGGCATTGCCCCCTCAGTTGTATTCTTTGCCCCCTCACCTTGAGCATCATTCATCCATCAAAAAGTAAAATAAATGTCACAATTATTAAAAATAACTTTAAATAATTATCTTCCCCAATACACGTTACTATGTTTAGATCAGATATGTGGGCAGGCAGTCAAGCAACGTGTAAAAAAGCCTCAACCCCAAGTGAGCTTGTAGTCTTAATTAATGTTAGCGTGTGTGCTTAGCTGTAAACACAGTCGGATGGGTGACCAAAACGTCCCCGTTTTCCGGGCAAAGTCCCCGTTTTCGGTGGCCGGTACCCGGTTGAAACTCCCGAAAATGTTCCCGTTTTTGAATGTGCGTTAAAAAACATAGAGCACGGTGAAATAAAATGTTACATGTCAGTAAAAACAGAGTAACAGTGTTGTGCCTGTTTGTAGCGTTAGCGTATTTCTTCTTCTACTACTTCTTATTCTACCTACTTCTTCTTCTTCTTCTTCTACTTCTAATTCAATGTACCTGCCCGCGAGATAATGGGCAAAAGAAACCTAGTGTCAACTAAATCCATAGTATTACAACAAAAGTGCTTTAAACGAGGTAAGTTACGAATTTATGTTCTCAATCGTCACGTGTGGGATTGAATTTTAAATTTGTTAAGATTTATTTTCCCCAGGGGGAAATTCATGTCCACAGCTCTGTGAAAACAATATGAAATCAACAAAAAATAAGACAGACAACTACAGATAGCACCACACATGATGGTTATTGTTATTATTTTTGTTTTTTGCCAAAGCGAGCCCTTTTACTATAATAATATGTTATGTGTTATATAAACCGTATTGGTACAATGAGCGACATCTAGTGGCGGATTGTGGAACATTGATTAGATTTTTCTCATGGCAGTTAGACTCTAGAGACAAACCAGGGGACTATATTTGTATTTTTAATCTGTGTCTGTCCATTTGGTGTAGTATTTATCCAATATTACATTTGGTTTATATATTAGTCACTTTCTTATGAAATTCCAGGTTTTAGGCCTTGGTTTGAACATTCAATCCTGAAAATAATTGTTCTTTAGTCCTGACATGACTCGTAAGTAAGTAAATCTGTATAGGAAGAGCAGTTAAGTGATAGAGGAGAAAAGGTTATGGTATAATTACAGAGCCTGTCAATTTATAAATTGAGGAAATCAATGTTAGTCTGTTAACCAAAGTGCAGCCATCTATCTATCAACTATCTACTATCTATTATCTCCAAAAACAGCCATAAACCTCAGGTTCTTTTTAATGTCCTCAACTCTATCATTAATCCCTGTGATGTTTCTTCTATTGTCCCATCGACTACTCTCTGTGATAAGTTTCTTACATTTTTTATTGAAAAGTATCTGCTCTTAGGCTAGCCCACACTAGTGCTACCCCAGATCCTGCTCCTTTTCTGTGCCCTGCTGTCCTCGACCACTTTGAGCCTGTATCCCTCTCTTCTCTCTCGGATGTAGTCAAGCACCTGCGGCCGACAAACTGCACCTCAGACAGCATTCCCTCTCGCCTTCTCAGAGATGTTTTTGATTCAGTTGGAGCAAGTATTTTATTACTTTTAAACACCTCTCTTAGCTCAGGATGTGTCCCAGCTGCCTTCAAACATGCCGTGGTTAAGCCACTACTTAAAAAGAAAAATCTCGACCCCTCCATTCTCGCAAATTTTAGGCCCATCTCCCAGCTACCTTTTTTATCAAAAGCCCTGGAGCGAGTAGTCTACGCCCAGCTGCAGTCTTTTTTAACCATGCATGGAATCCATGAAAAGTTTCAGTCTGGCTTCAAACCCATGCACAGCACTGAAACAGCCCTTTTAAGAGTTTTTAATGATCTGCTCCTAGCCGCCGACTCAGGTAGCCCAGCTGTCTTGGTGCTGTTAGACCTGACAGCTGCCTTTGACACTGTGGACCATAGCATCCTGCTGTCACGGCTTGAACAGTCCGCTGGCATCACAGGCTCTGCCCTTGCATGGTTCAGGTCCTACCTGACAGACCGTAGCTTCTCGGCAGCTAGGTGCCTTCTCCTCTGCCAAAGCCCCTCTTACCTGTGGGGTTCCCCAAGGCTCGATTCTGGGCCCCATCCTTTTTCTACTGTACATACTGCCCCTAGGTTCAATTCTCACAAAACAATATTCCCTTCCACTGCTACGCCGACGATGTACAGATCTATCTGCCTCTCAAAGCAAATGTCAAACACTCACTACAGCAGTGATGGACTGCTTAGCAGAGATAAAATCCTGGCTGAGCAAAAACTTTCTCAACCTCAACGAGAGCAAGACTGAGGTCATCTTTTTTGGACCCAACCTCCAGCCTCTCCGGTTGATATTCTGGGCTCTCTCAAAAAACATCCTCCCCTCGGTCATGAACCTTGGAGTGACCTTCACTAGCACTTTTAAATTCGACAAGCAGGTCAGCACCGTAGTCAAATCCTGCTTTTTTAAATAAGACTATTGGCCAAAACCAAGTCGTATTTATCTTTTAAAGACTTAGAAAGGGTTATTAACGCCTTTGTTACCTCGAGACTGGACTATTGCAACGCTCTGTATGTGGGTATGGACCAGGCCTCAATTAAACGCCTGCAGCTAGTCCAAAACGCAGCTGCACGTTTGCTGACTGGCCACAAAAAGCGTGACCACATCACCCCTATTCTGGCCTCACTACACTGGCTTCCAGTTCGGTTCAGAATTGATTTTAAAATCCTTTTATTTGTTTTTAAAGCACTAAATGGGCTGGCTCCGGCCTATATAGCTGAACTCCTCCAGCGCTACACCCCAGCCAGAGCTTTAAGGTCTGCTGACCAGCTGCTGCTGGTAGTGCCCAAGACCAGGCTCAAAACCCGAGGGCACCGAGCCTTCGCAGCAGCTGGCCCTAGGCTCTGGAACACTCTGCCCCTCCATGTGAGGTCGGCCCAGACCCTAGGGGTTTTTAAATCAACTAAAAACACACTTCTTCTCTCTGGCCTTCTAGTTAGAGCGGAGCACGACTCCTGACTTTTCCTGTGTTTTTTTTTTTTTTTTTTATATATCTGTTGTAATTTATTGTCTTTATTGTGATTGTAGTAATGTGTTTTTATTACATGTACAGCACTTTGGCTCGACCAAAAATCGCTTTTAAATGTGCTTATAAATAAAACTGATTTGATTTGATTTGATATACGTGTGTGCGTGCGTGTGCAGGTGTGTGCGTGTATGGAGCTCGTCACAATGGAATCAGTAAAATACCTTAAATGAGAAGGGGATCTAAATTGATTAAGGGTCCCATGTCATGGCCATTTCCACTGATCATAATTCCATTGTTGAGGTCTACTAGAATAGATTTAAATTGTGCAATCTTCCAAACTCACATTGGTTTCTCATACAGCATCTCTGTAAAGTCTGTGTATTCACCGGTATTCACTCTCCTAAACGGCTTGTTGGAGCAGTGTGTTGTGGGTTCCGGGCGTGTGGGGGAGCCAGGTGCCGCTGCAGAGACCCCTGTGGAGTGGGAGGTGGATGCCTCAGTGGGCCTTTCATCATCACTGATGTTTACATCCACCTCAGGGTCAGTGTGCTTTCCAGGGGCTCCACAGTAACAGCTCTGGCTCCCTCTGCTGGCTGTGGAGTGGATCTGGAGGTGAACAAGAGGAGATAGTGTTACTGCAGGGGAGCAACATTGCTGTGTGGCTGTATGGAGGGTGGAGAGGGAGGTGAAGGGATGAGATGAGATGGGAGAGGGAGGCAGGTGTCTGTATTATGGGGGTATCTACTGTCTGTGGGGAGGGTGGCAAAGAGGGAAGGGAGGACCAAGGACCCAGTCGGCTCCCAGACGGTCGAGTACGGTCTGGGGGAGCGGATGGATCTCAACCTGCACTCGGCTTCTGAGAGTGCGCTGAGGCAGGGGCTGAGGAAGCGCCCCCGGGCCCCCCCGACACAACCCTCCCCCCCGACGCACAGAGGCCTGAGGAAGTAGGAGGAGAGGTAGGGAAGGAAGAGAGGTGAGTGGTCAGTTGAGAAGGGGGGTTAGTGGGAGGTTTGGGTTTGGGCCAGGTGGGGAGTGAGGTAGGGGGGGAGGAGGAGAGAGAGGGAGGTGAGGGTCAGAGGGAGAGTGAGACAGGAGGGAGAGTGAGACAGGAGGGAGAGTGAGGTTGGGTTTAGGGCTTAGGACGAGGTTAGGATTAGGCGAGGGAAGGGAGACCTTAGGTTAGGTTGTGGGAAAGCGAGTTCTGGTGGGAAGTGATGTGGTGTAGCTGGCAGCGTGCTGGGCCCTGCCGGACGGGTGGGGGGATAGTTAGTTGGATAAATTCAGTTGCAGGTACTGGTTAATTAATAAAATGTGTAAAGGAAGATAAAATGGAAGACTGGAGGAAGTAACAGGGAGATAAAACACAGTCAAATGGTAAATAAACAATTACAGCAATTGGGGAGGGGGACACAAAGGGTTAAAGGGGAGAAGGTAGGAAGCAGTGGTTACAAATGATAATGATAGTTTCAAAACGGTCTAAAAAAACTCACAGGTTAGGAGCCCCCGAAGGGGACCCTCTCACACGGGGAAAGTCCTTGCCGTGCCAACATACAGTCATAAGAGAAGATTAAAACCAGCCGGGGTGAGTCTGGAGGAGCCCGGCTTCCTGGTGGGGATTGCGGCGTCTTCAGTGTGCACTCTCTTTATTATGTCCGTCACTCCGTTTGAAGCAGTTGTTGTCCGTGGGCTCCTTTAATCTCTTGTTCCTTTGTTTGCTGCATGGAGTTGTTAAAAATAGTCCCTGTGAGCAGAGCCGTTACAAACGATCATAACATAAATTAAAAGATAAAAACAAATAAAATGGTTTTATAAATGGATAAAAGTATGTTTTAAAAGAACCCAAAGGTAGTTAACCTGTTAAGCCCGAGAGACCCCGGTACCGGGGCACTGCCGCAACATCTTGCAGGAAACAGTGTCTGAGGGCATGTTCATTTAATAAAACTATGAATGTTTTATATCCATGTAACGGGAGAAACTCATCTAACTGATCATTTTTATTTTTTTTCAAAAAAACCCACAATGCTAACTGAGCCTCTGAATTAGCAACGAGCGAAATTGCTAACTTACTGCACCGAAAATCACTCACAAAACCTTATTATTATCTTTTCTCCACATCCATGACATCGTTTACATCGTGAGGTGACACAGAATTGATTGACACCCATTATCACTGAATTATACGATCGCGACGTTATAAACAAAAACAGACATCAAAACAGGTGACGCTAGGTAGCTAAAAATGCTAACATGTTACCTTGGCTCTGTAGTCTCTCCAAAGTGGTCTTCAATGGCATTAAAACGATAAAAACGCTGCTGAAGTTAATCCATAGGTTAATCCAATGTGTCTGTGTCCCTTTGAAATGATTTCTGATAATCCATGATCAATAAACTGCTTTTCCGTTTCCAGATGTCAGAGCGAGAGATAGTTTCACTCTCATGCAAAACTACATGCGCAAAGCCCCCACCTTTTTGTTTCACAATGAGTGTGTGTGGGGGACTCCCCCTTCGATTCTATTGGCTCTAACGGTCAGAAAGAGGTGTCAACCATCAAATCGACCAAGGGGGGCCAGAGATATGGAAAAAAAACATTTCCACCCAAATCACCTCAGAGGTGGAGTGGTTTTGGCTAAATCTCTCTAAAAGGTCAAATGTCACTTGTTTTGCATCAATCTTGATACAGGGTACTTATTATATGTTGTACTTTGGATTCCTAAAGCTTTTAGTCTACTAACCCATCATCCAAGGGTAGTTTTCACTATAAGTAAAAAATAATCTTTGGACGGACACAATAATTTACAGTTTTTTACTATGTTCAATCTGAATTTTCTTTAAATAAAAAAATCTATATTGATTCTGACTTTCTACATCCAACTCACAGGTTTATCATTACTTTGAGAAAAAAGATTATTAATTTAACCCTTTTAGAAGATATGGTCATTTGTTCTGGGAATGTCATTTTCGAGCCTGAGACCTGAAAAACAGGCTCAGGGTTTAACAGGTTAAAAGCGTAGAGGGAGAGGAGGGGGTTTCCTCGACGTGTCGCCGCTGAGGCTTCTTCAGGAGGATGAAGGAGAGTGAGTCCGAGCCGTCCCTTGGCACAACTTTATCAATGAAATGTTTGTAACTGGGCACGCGTAGGGGCGCTTGGGATTGGCCCAGTCCGTTGTGACCTCATCAGGAGGCGGAGCAACAATCCTTAAAGGGACAGGTAGTGACTCAGGGGAGAGAGGTAGGAATACAGGATACATGAAAGTGCTGAAAGAAGAAGTTAAAGACAATCAAGTTAAATCTGATGACACATTTTTATGAAATACAAATAAAATAGAAATAGGAACAAATATAAATGATTAATTTTTTTGTTTTTATTTTGCGTCATCAGATCTATTAGAGTTATTAAGGATTATAACAACTACATCAAGGTTAAAAGTAGGGTACTGGGAAGGGAGAAAATAAAATAAAATAAAAGGCTTCCTCTAAAAGGTGAACATAGCCAGTGCAACGGCTGCTGCAGATCAGGCACGAGCGATACGTTTCCAGGAGGAGTTCTGAAACCAGTAAAAACCAGAGATCAAGTTCCTTAAAAGTTGTTGGGAAGGAGAGGACTGGAGGTTGAAAACCGAGGCACTGGCGGGGTTAGGTTATGGAAGAGCGTAGGCCCTGCGTGGTGCACTGGCTCTCGGTAAATGAGTGTGTTTAAAACAACATTAAAAAACTCCATAAACATAGCCCGACAAAGACCTTATAAAAACACTTTTAAAAGTTGTGTTGTCATGAAATTAATCTATTGATTCGTGTTCACCAACACGATTTCGCAATTTTTTTCGTGTCACACAACGATTTTAAAAGCAATGTAAATAATAACAAATTAGAAGGAAAAAGACATTTAAAAAAATACAGATGTCAGTATTCTGAGGCTCTGAGCCATTTCTTTTCCTCACTGACGGCAAAAGAACTCAGACATTATACAATTTAAAATAAAAGGGATAGGGTTAGGCTTAGGGTAAGATATTGAGTAAGAACATGTTTTTATGAACCACACAGCTTCTGGTCTTCCAAGACCCGACCGGACAAAAAGACGTGTTGCAGGCACGAGACATACTACCAATAGAAATACATTGCATTTAAACCTGCTGCAGAGCCACTATTTCAAGTATACTACGTCATCGAGTGGCGCCGAAGGACTGTTTAAATGCATGTTAAGTGCCCCATTCGGCGCCACTCGATGACGTAGTATACTTGAAATAGTGGCTCTGCAGCAGGTTTACTCGATATTGAGAAACGGCCTGGGTTGGATAGTTTCACTGCATGATGCAGAAATAACTAGCGTTTAAACAAGTTGAGATCTTTAAACTGTACATTTATTTCCAAAAGGCTGCATATACATTTAGCAAATTCTACTGTACAGAAAACATCCAAAAGGTCTATAATTATAGATACAGAATACCACAAAGCTGCCCAAACAGATGGTCAGCACTAGAAAAGCTCTGCAGCCGATTCAATATTATATCTCTTCAATACTAATACCTTTAAATGTATGTCAGTGTGGTTATTTGTTGTTTTTTTCATCAGCATGTGTACTTTACAACATTCACCATTTACAGGAGTTAAACAAGGCACAAGAAGAGTGACGTGAGGAAGACGAAGGACATGCGGAGAGATAAAGAAGAAGAGTGTGGGACCGACCAATCAGGGGACAGGAAGTCATGGACGCCACCTTTTAATCAAACAAGGTCAGTGTTACACTAGAAGCATCACACAGTGAGAATACGTCTGTACGGTGTTTTAGAAACTGAGTTTCAACACGTGTAATGGGAGACAGTGGACGTTACCAAGCGCACACATTCCGTTTCAGGACACAATCATGCCGAGAAAAACAACAACATCTTTCAATCTCACCATCTTTAATCATGGAAAATATAAATATGAGTTGATCAGAAATGCATAAAGTCGATATGGACCGATTTGAGATACAGCTACGTGTTAATAACCTGTTAATAACTGCTGCTGAATGCATTGAAACCTGATCGCGGGACATTTTTGGGAACCTGTGGATATTTATTTTGCTTATTTAAAATAAGGGCACGGATGACAAGGTGTGCAAACAGTGACAGTGTTAAAGGGCCCATGTCATGCTTTTCTGGTTCTTACCCGTCCCCTTGTGTGTTATGTAGCTTCTGCATGTAAACGGTCTGCAGAGTCACAACCCCTCAAAGTACACCCTGTAGCGAGTAAAACTCTAACACAGAGAAGACCTGTCTATGCTGCCCCAGAACGCCTCGTTGGGGATTTCTCTTTTTCCATTGTTTACTTCTGGTATAGTGACGTATTTCGGGTATAGTGACGTATTTCGGGTATAGTGACGTAACGTAACACTCGGCGGGACGTTGCGAGGCTCGCTGCTGCGAGGAGCGGGACAGTGTGAGCTGGCTCACTGGTGTGGGGTCGACACCGTGGAACTCAGCCTGGGCACACACACAAACTCCCAGCCAGGCTGCGGGTGTGTGTGTGTTGTGGGCTGGGTTTCGCTGTGTCTCGCTGTCTTGCAGACGGCCACTGGGCTCACAGGGAGGGGGGGGCAGGAGCTCCAACAAGCCGTGTAGGACAGAGAGTGAATACACATACTATACAGAGATGCTGTGAGAAACCAATGTGAGTTTGGAACATTGAACAATGTAAATCTATTCTAGTAGACCTCAACAATGGAGTTATGATCAGTAGAAATGGCCATGACATGGGACCTTTAAAATAAATGGGTTCCATCTGCTGTATTTGTCACATGCTTAAAAAACACCAACAAATCTGTGTTCGTCCTCCTGCTTTAATGTCAATAAAACACATTTTTAGCAGCTAAAACAATAACCAATATGAATATAATTTGAGTTGTGGACAGATTGATGCCAATTTGGGAAATGCTGTGCCTTCGCTCACAAGGCAAAGTATACATGTATGAAAGTGTTTGTTCTAAGTAAAGCCAGGAAGAGCCACTGGACATGGAATATTTCAGTTTAATTGTCAGTTCACTTTCATTACCTCTCATTACCCTCCTGCTGATACATGCTGCCAGGTGCACTTCAACTGTGCTGAGTTTGTATTTGTGATTACCTGTAGACATGTATCTGGTGTGTTTGTTTCAGATAAGTGCATGGCAAACAGAGACACTGCAGACAATAACAGATGCTTCTGTATTTGATCAGATGCAAAAGAATCAGGCGTTGAAAAGCCACGTTGGCCGACCTTTAGCGTTCTGTGGAGATGATGCAGATAAATATGTGTGTGTGTGTGTGTGGTGTGGTGTGTGTGTGTGTGGTGTGTGGGTGTGTGTGTTGTGTGTGTGTGTGTGTGTGTGTGTGTGTGTGTGTTGTGTGTGGTGTGTGTGTGTGTGTGTGTGTGGTGTGTGAGTGTGTGTGTGTGTGCGTGTGTGCGTGTGTGTGTGTGTGGTGTGTGTGTGTGTGTGAGGGTCTGATATGAGGTCTGTGTGAGGCGTGTTAACGTTGGACATGAGAGATAAGAGACAGCAAAGCCAGGAAGTGATGCTTCACAGTTCCCTCCCTCTCTAGCTATCAGTGAAGAAACTGGAACACCACATGTGGAAATCTCATTTTCACACAAACATCTTTATTTCACATTAAAACTGGCTTTCAAGATCAGGGGCTTTATTTTAAAGTATTTTATGTATAAACTATCACCCAACACTCAGTTAGCTGTTGTAATATAAACCTCTGTGCATCAGGCTCGGTCGCAGTGTGTGTGTGTGTGTGGTGTGTGTGTGTGTGTGTGTGTGTGTGTGTGTGTGTGTGTGTGTGTGTGTGTGTGTGTGTGTGTGTTGCAAATTGAGCTGAAACTCAGAGAGCTGGTTTCTTAAAGCAACTCTAAATGACCTTGAAGTTGTGAATAAATATGTGTGTATTTGTATCTGCAGTGTGCACTACAAACATAACTGTGTGTATTTGTATGTACCTATATTAGAAGCATGTGCATGTGTACAAAAAACAGAGTGGGGAACTGAATAAAGGTCCATCTTCTTCTTCCAAACAAGAACATCATTCCCATCTCTTCGAACACAAATCCAGAAAAGAAAGTGAGATGAAACATTAGGAATGAAGTGGAAAGTCAGATGACTACTAAAGACTCTTCTGTCCGTCCGATCGGGTCGCAGTGTGTGTCCATCCCCGGCTGTGTGTGGTGTGTGTGTGTGTGTGTGTGTGTGTTGTGTGTGTGTGTGTTGGTGTGTGTGTGTGTGTGGTGTGTGCAGATATAAGCGTCAGTGTGTCAGTCTGTCCTCACACACTCCCCCCCCCCCCTCAGAGGTTCTGTGGATCTGTCCGATCTCCTCCAGAGCCGCTGCCAGCGAGGAGAGGTGGGCGGAGTCCTGGTGCCGAGCCTCCCACAGACTGAGGATCACCGCAGAGGGACTCGAGTGCTGAGAAAAGAAGCCCAGGTTCCTGACGGGGGCGAGACAGGAAGTTAGAACATAAATAAATGGTACTGTATTTTATCAAATGCAAGAAAAACAAAAACAAAAAGCTGAGGGACTGCTCTGTTGAGAGAAGAAGCCCAGGTTCCTGACGGGGAGCGAGACAGGAAGTTAGATGGGTAGGTAGGTAGGTAGGTAGGTAGGTAGGAAGGAAGGTAGGTAGGTAGGTAGGAAGGTAGGTAGGTAGGTAGGTAGGTAGGAAGGTAGGTAGGTAGGTAGGTAGGTAGGAAGGTAGGTAGGTAGGTAGGTAGGTAGGTAGGTAGGTAGGTAGGTAGGTAGGTAGGTAGGTAGGAAGGTAGGTAGGTAGGTAGGTAGGTAGGAAGGTAGGTAGGTAGGTAGGTAGGTAGGTAGGAAGGTAGGTAGGTAGGTAGGTAGGTAGGAAGGTAGGTAGGTAGGTAGGTAGGTAGGAAGGTAGGTAGGTAGGTAGGTAGGTAGGTAGGTGTAGGTAGGTAGGAAGGTAGGTAGGTAGGTTGGTAGGTAGGTAGGTAGGTAGGAAGGAAGGTAGGTAGGTAGGTAGGTAGGTAGGAAGGTAGGTTGGTAGGTAGGTAGGAAGGAAGGAAGGAAGGTAGGAAGGAAGGAAGGAAGGAAGGTAGGAAGGAAGGAAGGGAAGGTAGGTAGGTAGGTAGGTAGGTAGGAAGGAAGGAAGGTAGGTAGGTAGGTGGGTGGGTGGGTGGGTAGGTAGGTAGGTAGGTAGGAAGGTAGGTAGGTAGGAAGGAATGTAGGTAGGTAGATAGGAAGGAAGTAGGTAGGTAGGTAGGTAGGTAGATAGGAAGGAAGGTAGGTAGGAAGGAAGGTAGGTAGGTGGGTAGGTAGGTAGGTAGGAAGGAAGGTAGGTAGGAAGGTAGGAAGGAAGGTAGGTAGGTAGGTAGGTAGGTAGGTAGGAAGGAGGGTGGGTATAGGTAGGTAGGTAGGAAGGAAGGTAGGTAGGTAGGAAGGTAGGTAGGTAGGTAGGAAGGTAGGTAGGTAGGTAGGTAGGTAGGTAGGTAGGTAGGAAGGAAGGTAGGTAGGTAGGTAGGTAGGTAGGTAGGTAGGTAGGTAGGTAGGTAGGTAGGTAGGTAGGAAGGAAGGTAGGTAGGTAGGTAGGTAGGTAGGTAGGAAGGTAGGTAGGTAGGTAGGTAGGTAGGTAGGTAGGTAGGAAGGAAGGAAGGTAGGTAGGGTAGGAAGGTAGGTAGGTAGGTAGGTAGGTAGGAAGGTAGGTTGGTAGGTAGGTAGGAAGGAAGGAAGGAAGGAAGGAAGGAAGGAAGGAAGGAAGGAAGGTAGGAAGGAAGGAAGGAAGGAAGGAAGGAAGGAAGGAAGGAAGGAAGGAAGGTAGGAAGGAAGGAAGGAAGGAAGGAAGGAAGGAAGGAAGGAAGGAAGGAAGGAAGGAAGGAAGGAAGGAAGGAAGGAAGGAAGGAAGGAAGGAAGGAAGGAAGGTAGGAAGGAAGGAAGGTAGGTACCGGCACACTGACAGGTTAATTGAGTTTGGTCTCAAATGTCAAATTGGATGAAATGAAATGACTGGTCATTAGGGGCAGGTGGGGCACAGCCCCACCTAGTGTCAGCAGAAAGTATTACAAATAATGATTACAAAAAATGCACAAAAAAAAAATATATATATAAAATATATTTTAAGGTCATGTTTAATCATCTGATTCGTCTGCACATTGCTGTTTTAGTCTGTGTTCTTCTAATTAGTGTGTCTACAGTCACAGTGTGTGCCTATTGAGCTGCTTAGAGCCATGTGGGACAAAACCTGATCATGCCCCTCCCTCTCACTGTGAAGTGAACGGTGACTGTAAAAACTACACTGCGCATGCTCAGAGTATTTTCCTATTTAATGTATGTGGCAACAAAATAATGACCATAGGGGCACTGAGCTGCCATCCCCACCATACGTCATCTCACATCATTCAGGGCTGTAAGTACGTGTGCCGCGAAAAGTGTGGTGTGTGAAGAGGAGACGAGAGAGCTGCAGTGACGCGTCCTAAAACCAGGAAGTAAGCTGCGCATGGCTTCCCTCGACAAAAAAGCAATGAGATTTCTCCATAGGATTTTAGAAAATAGCGAAATAAGATCTGTGGGAAATACCTGTTAGATAAATGCACGTTTTGTTCAGCCGGATAACATCCACATGTCTACCCTACTTTTATAATTTTGTTATCATAAATCTATCGATTAGATTTATGATAGACTTTTGAAACTACAAGAACATAAGGAGGACTTTTACAAAAAAGTAATAGAAATGTTTGTCCAGAAGGATAGGCACATGGACTTCATCTTCAAGTCAAGGTAAGACCGCCAATTTTATTGAAAATGGGATCTTACTAAGAGAGAACAATTCAATATTTAAATGATAAAATTACATTTTTTGGGTATCCTTTTGTTGAACTGTCTGTTTAAAATTAATCGAAGCATCAGACAAAAAAAGCTTTTGATAATAATATTATATTTTGGTTTAGGTCAAATATAATATTTGTAAACCTGAAGAGTCAGTGCCAGTGCCTCAGCAGCCATGAACCTCACTGCACGTCACAGCAGAAGCTTATATATAAACATCTACGTTTTTTGTGCCCCACCACTTTTGTACATATAAAAAACGCCACTGTCTGTGTGTGATATCTGTGTGTGATATCTGTGTGTATTTATGAAGCATGCAGCAGAGCAGAGCGTCCAGCAGGGGGCAGTGTTTCTCTGCGAGGAACAGGAAGCCACATGGAGGTAGTAATTGAGAATAGAACTTGAGTCAAATATGTAAGTATTTTTAAATTAGATTATTGTCAGCATTTTACATGAACACAGTATACATACAATATATAAACAACAACAACAACAACAGATAGTGACACACAACTCAGCGATTGGGAAAATGAATTCAATTTATTTTGGGATTGCACTTTTTTTAATGAACCTTCTCATGTTTATTTAAATATTTGTATTATTTGTTTACATTTGTTATCTTTTATTGGACATTTTAATTTCCCTGTGTATATACATGTTATTATTCATTTGATCTTTTATATCTTTACATTTGAAATGTTTACTATTTTAAAATAAATATTTTGTATTATTTTCTTTTAAATCATTTTTCAGCAAAAATGTTTTTTACTATTTTATATAAAAAAAATTAAAATCTGATTCTAATAATGATAACAAGCTCCCAGAGGACACACACACACACACACACACACACACACACACACACACACACACACACACCCACACACACACACCGTGCACGCTCCCAGAGGACACACGCACGCACCGTGCACACTCCCAGAGGACACACACACCGTGCACGCTCCCAGAGGACACACAGACACACACACACGTGCACGTTCCCAGAGGACACACACACACACCGTGCACGTTCCCAGAGGACACACACACCGTGCACGTTCCCAGAGGACACACACACTCACACACAAACACACACACACACATACACACACACACTCACACACACACATACACAAACACACACACACACACACCGTACACGCTCCCAGAGGACACACACACACACACACACACATAGTGCACGCTCCCAGAGGACACACACACCGTGCACGCTCCCATAGGACACACACACCGTGCACGCTCACAGAGGACACACACACACCGTGCACGCTCACAGAGGACACACACACACCGTGCACGCTCACAGAGGACACACACCGTGCACGCTCCCAGAGGACACACACACACCGTGCACGCTCCCAGAGGACACACACACACCGTGCACGCTCCCAGAGGACACACACACACCGTGCACGCTCCCACACACACATAGTGTTACTGACCTCTGGAGCTGCAGCTTCTCAGCGAGCAGCCTCCAGTCCTCGGCCATGTCGAAGGTGTTGCAGATCCTCTGTTGGATGGAGGGGGGGATGCTGAAGGCCCTGGGGCCCGAGAGAGAGTCCGTCTGCAGGGGGGAGGGGGGGTTTCCTTCTCCGTCTGCAGGGACACAGCAGGGGGTCAGACACCAGTTACTGACGCTGATCTGTGTTTAGTTATAGTAGTAGGTAGGTAGGTAGGTGGGTAGGTGGGTAGGTGGGTAGGTAGGTAGGTAGTGGTAGGTAGGTGGGTAGGTAGGTAGGTAGGTAGGTAGGTAGGTAGGTAGGTAGGTAGGTAGGTAGGTCGGTCGGTCGGTCGGTCGGTCGGTCGGTAGGTGGGTGGGTAGGTAGGTAGGTAGGTAGGTAGGTGGGTAGGTAGGTAGCTAGGTAGGTAGGTGGGTAGGTGGGTAGGTAGCTAGGTAGGTAGGTAGGTAGGTAGGTAGGTAGGTAGGTAGGGAGGTAGGTAGGTAGGTAGGTGGGAGGGTAGGTAGGTAGGTAGGAAGGAAGGAAGGAAGGTAGGTAGGTACCGGCACACTGACAGGTTAATTGAGTTTGGTCTCAAATGTCAAATTGGATGAAAGTGAAAGAGAAATTCAGAGTTAGTTTTCCATCGTTTGCGTCCTCTTCTTTTAACGGCACCAGTCTGGAGAATTACTGCCTTTTCTCAGTGAAACACCTCCTGAAGTTTAAATAACAGAAACCCGAATACATTTACATTTCTCTCTGCCAAGTCTACTGGAAAATCGGTTAAAATGTATGCTGTGAAAGAAACGTATCGACTCGTGTTGGTGTAAAAGCAAACTGCTGTGCTGGTGCTTTATCTGAATATTGATCCAATATACTGAGAACCACAATGTAACACACACACACACACACACACACACACACACACACACACACACACACACACAACACACACACACACACACACACACACACCACACACACACACACACAATACAGTAAACAGACAGGAGGATTGTGTGTGTGTGTGTGTGTGTGTGTGTGTGTGTGTGTGTGTGTGTGTGTGTGTGTGTGTGTGTGTGTGTGTGTGTGTGTGTGTGGAGATTTTAAGGATGATCTGAATTCCACTCACAGCTCCATAAACATTTTATTTCCTCCTGTCGAACCCAACTAATCACGAAGCCAGGATTAAAACAACCCATAAAAAAAATGATTGCAAATAATATTTCATCTGCGTCTCACAGCGACATCAGGAGGTCAAACAAAAGGGTTTGTGAGCGCGAGGTAGGACGGACACTTTGTGAAGAAGTGTCTCAGGTGAAATCAAGGTGAACGAGATTCTGAGATGTTCTGATGTTCACTGTGATACACTGTAAGACTGCAGACTCAGTAGAGCTGTCTCTGCAGGAAGGTTAAATAAAGGTTTATTGAAACCTCTCACCTGGGTCACGGCGGTGTAGACCTGCAGGATCTGCTCGTGACCTTTGACCTGTCGCACGCTGATCTTGCAGGAGAGCTGCGAGGTGTTGGGGGAGAATCTCTGCAGACTGAAGGCACAGTGCTGCCGGCTGCTGAACCACACCGAGCGGAACGAGAACTCCTGCAACAACAACAACAACAATACATGATACACAGAGAGGGCACAAGTACACACATCCTTTACTCAGTAGAAGTACACATCCTTTACTCAGTAGAAGTACACACTTTACTCAGTAGAAGTACACATCTTTACTCAAGTAGAAGTACAGATACTCGTGTTTAAAATACTCTGGTGAAAGTAGAAGTACTGACTAAACTTCTTTACTCAAGTAAAGTAAAGAGGGCTTTGAAATGTACTTCAGTAAAAAGTACCCATAACTAGCAGCTGTTTTAAAGAGTACCTGACCTCCCTTTATATTAATAGAACAATAATGTCATTGTTAGCTAATGAATGTTTCCATGCTGAACAACGGCAACATGACAACGTTTTCATTGGTCCCTCTTCTTTAAGCCCGCGTCACGCTGTCCCGAAATTGACACCAGATGGACACACGATAAAGGAAATGTTCAAATTGGGCTCTGATCGTAACAACATCGGGCCGTTCGTGAGGGCATCTTAAGCCATCGTATGACCGCCGGTGGAGTTTCTCAGGCTCCGGCAGCAACTTCGTGAGCGGTGGAAAAATCTTTGGCATGCCAAAGAATTGCCGAAAGACCTTACGAAGGTTCATTTCCGTGTTGAATTCGTGGTCCATTTTGCCCTTCGTAAGGCACTCGTGAGGGCATCTTGTCAAATCGTGTCATCTTCGTCTCTACTTCGTGTGATCATCGGTGCCATCGGGCATTTTTCACCTCACGAAGACAATACGAAGGAAACAAGAAGCTGCCCGATTGTCTTAGGAAGGCAACACGACTACGTGAAGCCCTCGCAATGCCGTCGTGTAGCCATCGTATTATAGTACGATGACATCGAGATGGGACCACGGTGTCGGCGAAGACAGCCAATTTGAGTAGCTCAAGCGTTTCCCATGTGTCATGGTAACGTGGACATATAAAAGGCCAGCCTCAGAGCATCTTCCTCAGTCAGTCCTGAGCAACTCTACAGAGCAGAGGCGTGTGTAACTCCCAAAGCTTCAATCACAATTCATCACAATTCAGTTCCTGCAGAATGGCACACTTTGATGATGACCAGGAAAAAGAAGGCAGCAGCATTGCTTCTTTTGATGCACCTCAGAGAACATGATGAGCAACTCTTACAGGCCCAGCACCTCCTCTTACAGGTAAACATGGTCTTACTTCACTTTGTCATTTCTTGCTATTTGTGACCTGCTCTATCGAAATCAGTAGCAGTGATGACACCTGTATTAACCTGTTGAGCCCTGAGCCTGTTTTTCAGGTTTCAGGCTCGAAAATGACATTCCCAGAACAAATGACCATATCTTCCCTTCTAAAAGGGTTAAATTAATAATCTTTTTTCTCAAAGTAATGATAAACCTGTGAGTTGGATGTAGAAAAGTCAGAATCAATATAGATTTTTTTATTTTAAAGTAAATTCAGATTGAACATAGTAAAAAAATGTAAATTATAGTGTCCGTCCAAAAATAAAACCATTACTTATAGTGAAAACTACCCTTGAATGACTAAAAGCTTTAGGAATCCAAACATATAATAAGTACCCTGTATCAAGATTGATGCAAAACAAGTGACATTTGACCTTTTTAGAGAGGTTTAGAAAAAAAAAACACTTCTGGGGTCATTTGGGTGCATTTTCCATATCTCTGGCCCCCTCGTTCGATTTTGATGGTTGACACCTTTTTTAACCGTTAGAGCCAATAGAATCAAGGGGAAGTTCCTAAAATCCATCTAAACATTACCCATTGGTGAATGAGTGCTGCGCAGCCAGAATGCCCAAAACAGGAAGCTGAAATACACTCTGGTAGCTATCATTAGCAGCTAATATGAAAACTCAGTTTTTGACATAAAAATTGAATTATGGATTATCAGTAATTTTTTCAAAGTGACACAGACACATTGGATTAACCTTCAGCAGCGTTTTTATCGTTTTAATGCCATTGAACACAACTTTTGATCAGAACAACAGCTAAGGTATATGTCCCGTGAATGCTCCGTAAAGCTACGTGTTGTGATATCTGTGTTTGTGATACCCTGTCGCTTTAGCTTAGCGGTGGTGACGTGAAGTCATGTGACCGTGCTGAAGTTCCTTTATAGCCCAACATTAGCCACCTTTAGCTTAGCGGTGGTGACGTGAAGTCATGTGACCGTGCTGTAGTTCCTTTATAGCCCAACATTAGCCACCTTTAGCTTAGCGGTGGTGACGTGAAGTCATGTGACCGTGCTGTAGTTCCTTTATAGCCCAACATTAGCCACCTTTAGCTTAGCGGTGGTGACGTGAAGTCATGTGACCGTGCTATTAGGCCTGTCACGATAATTAATTTTGTTGGACGATGAAGTAAAAAGATATGATTCTACACTGTATTGAAGTAAACATGTATTATTTTGAATTGTATTTTAGTGAACATGTATTGTTTGAACTGTTTTAGGTAATCACAACGGGTTTTGATAATCACTTAGAATAGGAATGTTATTCTCACTTACAACTCACTGACCCAGAGATTCTGTGTCATACACACACCTTGCCTGTTTCACCCCTAAAAGCAGATGTCGTCATTAAGGTCGTTAAAGACAACATTACACCGCTCCTTATCACCCCTAAGAACAGATGTTGTTTTTTAAGTCGTTAAAGACCTCATTAAATAGGTGCAGAAAGTTTAAATGTCTGCAAAGGGATACTTTATGTGAAAAACTCCCAAGGGAAGGGGATGGAGTTAAGATCGAGGCAGAGATAAAGATTGACTTTTGACCTTATGGAACTTGGAATTTCAAGTTCTGGTGAAGAACTATTGAACCCGACCAGAAGTGAATCCAGCCAGTCAGGACACTTGGGGGAGGTGATCAGCTTACACAGCTCCTCCTCACGGACTCTCTGATTCGCTTGGGAGGAAAATGGGAAGGAAGAGTCGACCCATCTCCGCCCCAAAAATAGATATGAATACTGATGTTTTTGTATGTAAAAATGCTTCTGGTTTGCTGAGTGGCCGGTCCCGACACCTTTGTCCGCATCGCATCACAAGCCTGAAGCCCGGAGTACTCGAGTACTCTGTATAACTTGTATATGTGTTTGGTTTCCTACCAGAAGTAAACTCAGATAATTGTTATAACTTTTGATTCCGGTGTTTTCAATTCCTTTCTTATTTAATAGAGATCAGCCTCATCCAACGAACGGCGCGTAGCAGAGGGGGTGGCTATCTGCTCCAACAAGTGGTGACCCCGACGTGATGAGTGCTGATCTCTAGAAAGGACACCGATAGCCAGGGGACGGAATCCAGTCCAGGGGGAGGACACAGAGATACTGGTGACAACTAAGACCATGGCAATATACAAAAGGTGAGCAGACACCTGTTTTGACTATCAAAAATCTGTGATTGATTATACTAAAAAATGTAGAGTTGTCAGCAGCGTTCTCAGTGTTCTTAGTCACGGTGGGAAATACAATACATATTCCAAGTTGGGGATATTGGGGAAGTGCTTAGAGTCGGGTATTCAGTCCTGGACCTAGAGCAAAAATAGTGTTTGAGAGAGGCGGGTAGGTCAGTCCCGGCCCTTCACTCACTAAGTACGAACGCTGCAAGCTGTAAAAGATGTATGGTTAAATTCCCCGTAAGTCAAAATAACATTGATTAATACGGTTGCTTGCAGTGCTTCATTAAAGGCTGCAAAAGGTGTAAAAAACAGATGGGTTAAATTCCCCGCAGATCATGATAAGATTGATTAATGCGGTTACCTTTCGTGGTGCTTTAAATGTATAACATTTCTGTAATTGTTATATGGTGGGTGATAGAGGAGGAGAGAGATGCGACCTCCAACTAATTATTTGGAACGACCGAATCTCATCACAAACTGCTGTGGGGTTAATCAGGCTCATTAAACGTGACGATAAAGAGATTTTGTTGACTGAGTTTCAACTCCGTGCCTGAAGCCGCAATCACCATGAGGAGGTTGTAGAAGCTTGCTGCAGGAAGTCACGCTATCTGTTGAAATATACATCGCACAATAGAAATTTGCCTGACCCCAGGATAAAATGTGTGTGAAAACAGTACGAGTCATAGTCTGGAAGGCTGAATGTGGCGATAAAGGATTTTTGTGGTTTGAGATTAAACTCCATGTAAGCGTCGCATCTCTAAGAGGGGTGTCGAAGCGCGCTTAAAACCGCAATTATCTGTTGTAATAAACATCGTACAAAATCCGGACAGACTGTATAAGGGAATAAGCTCTGTGTGATTTTTTAAGTCAAATCTGTGTAAAATCCAGTAAAAAGACTGTGGAGATACATATGTTGCAGACATAGAGACAGGGCACTTCATTCGTGGTCAGCTGCTGCCCTCTGGTGGCGAACAGGGAGTGCTACAACATTCTGAAAATTACGTATTGAATATTTAGAATTAAAGCAATAATTGCCCAGTATATTAAATAAATACAAACGAACACGTATCAATATAAGTCAGATAATATAGACGAGGTCAATCATGGAAGAAGGCTGACATTTAATGCCTGATATATAAGTAATAATAATAAATATATAGCTGATATTAAATAACTGATGTATAAGGCTCGATATTTCTGAAAATAAACACCGTTAACGGCGTTCTATTTCAGTAAAAGGGGGAAAGGATAGATATACATCAGACAATATGTATGTGAGATTATTACGTTTTTAGGAGAAATTATCAATTTAAAATACTAGTTTGGTATTTTTTGTTTTGGTTTGTTTGTTGCTTTAAAGAGAAATTGATACATTTAAAATAATCTAGCTTTGGTTATTTTTTTTTGTTAGTTTGTTCCTTTTTTGTTTTATTTTTGTTTATTTTTTATTTTTATTTTTATTTTTTATTTTTATTTTTTATTTTTTATTTTTATTTTTTATTTTTTATTTTATTTTTATTTTTGTTTATTATTTTCTGCATAGTCTCTTGTCCACACTCCAGTCTAGTTGGTGCCGCCAATAAACACTAAAGAAGTAGAAGAGATGATTTCAAAACCATATTTCCAGCAACTTAAGGGCTTGGTATGAGACTTCTCCACACAGGTTGCTGACGCCAAAGGGGGACCCGAGAAACACAAGGCCAACACAGCAGATTACGTCTGGTTGGAGGGGACCTCCCATGCCGTCCGCCTAGATGGAAAGGGAGACAACTGGTACCACTGGAGCCAGTGTGCGGTCGGGAAAAACACCTGCGAGGACCCTAGACGACATCAGGACAGATTGGCCCTCGTCGCGAGGACCCTAGACGACATCAGGACAGATCTGGCTCTCGTCAAGGCAGTCGACCCAGGAGGCGCCATCAGCGACCAGAGGAGGAGGATCGGGAGGACATCTCTCCAGCAGTCGACCCGGAAGCCGCCATCAGCGGGCCGGAGGAGGAGGATCGGACATCTCTCCAGCATCGACCCGGAGGCCGCCATCAGCGGGCCGGGGGAGACAATCAGGCCACATCTCTCTAGCAGGCACCCCAGAAGCCGCCGTCAGCGGGCTGGGGGGACGAAGACATGGCAAACCAAGACGGCACAGGGAACTCCATTTCCCGCTGAAACAGGTTGATATAGCCGGTGTGGAACTTTGTCTGAACAATCCATTTTTTGGAGGAACTTTCAACTTTATTTTTATATCCCATAATTTAAGGGATTTGTATTTTTTATTCTACAGAACTATGTGTTACCAAAAGAGGGAAAAGTTTAATAATGTCTTTTCTAATTTCTGTGGCTACTTTTATTGCCATTTTAGTGACATGTGGTTGTTGTTGTGTGCCTTGTATCCGCTCATTGTGTGTTAGACTCATCAGTTCCACCATTGAGGGAAAAGCTGCCCTTCCCCTTCGTACCAGATGCCCTTGTTGGCCTATGCGTCGGAGGGGGAAGCGTACTATGACTCAGCTGACAAGGACTTTGCTTTTTAGACATATTTTATTCTCCCTCCACTGTCATAAGAAGTTGTTGTTGTGGACTGTTCCTAAAGGTTTAAAGTGCTCTATATCCCAGCTTCTGATGGGTTTATATAAATGTTGGGACAGACACAGTAAGAAAAAATTGACAGTGGTAATGTTTCAAATGCTATATGTTGATCTCGTGAGGTGAGATCAAAAGAGGGATTGAAGTAAAAAGATATGATTCTACACTGTATTGAAGTAAACATGTATTATTTTGAATTGTATTTTAGTGAACATGTATTGTTTGAACTGTTTTAGGTAATCACAACGGTTTTGGGTAATCACTTAGAATAGAATGTATTCTCACTTACAACTCACTGACCCAGAGATTCTGTGTCATACACACACCTTGCCTTTTCACCCCTAAAAGCAGATGTCGTCATTAAGGTCGTTAAAGACAACATTACACCGCTCCTTATCACCCCTAAGAACAGATGTTGTTTTTAAGTCGTTAAAGACCTCATTAAATAGGTGCAGAAAAGTTTAAATGTCTGAAAAGGGATACTTTATGTGAAAAACTCCCAAGGGAAGGGGATGGAGTTAAGATCGAGGCAGAGAAAATTGACTTTTGACCTTATGGAACTTTGGAATTTCAAGTTCTGGTGAAGAACTATTGAACCCGACCAGAAGTGAATCCAGCCAGTCAGGACACTTGGGGGAGGTGATCAGCTTACACAGCTCCTCCTCACGGACTCTCTGATTCGCTTGGGAGGAAAATGGGAAGGAAGAGTTGACACATCTCCGCCCCAAAAATAGATATGAATACTGATGTTTTTGTATGTAAAAATGCTTCTGGTTTGCTGAGTGGCCGGTCCCGACACCTTTGTCCGCATCGCATCACAAGCCTGAAGCCCGGAGTACTCGAGTACTCTGTATAACTTGTATATGTGTTTGGTTTCCTACCAGAAGTAAACTCAGATAATTTGTTATAACTTTGATTCCGGTGTTTTCAATTCCTTTCTTAATTTAATAGAGATCCAGCCTCATCCAACGAACGGCGCGTAGCAGAGGTGTTCTGCTCCAACAACGATAAATCTTCCTGGAAATTATTGCGATAAACGATAATATTGTCGGCACTGTTGTAAGACCATTTTAGACCACTGACATAATGATAATATCATAATAATTCAAGTACATCCTTTCAAACATAACATTTTATTGAACATTCAACATTGCAAATGAAATGTGAAATAATATTAACATATAAATGATATATAATAAATAAAACCAATTAATTTAATTATAATAAATTAATTAAATCACACACAACCAAAACAATAAATTAAAAAGACTCAGGCTGGAAAACAGAGCTGGTGGTGACGTGAAGTCATGTGACGTGCTGTAGTTCCTTTATAGACCAACATTAGCCACCTTTAGCTTAGCGGTGGTGACGTGAAGTCATGTGACCGTGCTGTAGTTCCTTTATAGCCCAACATTAGCCTCCTTTAGCTTAGCGGTGGTGAGGTGAAGTCATGTGACCGTGCTGTAGTTCCTTTATAGACCAACATTAGCCACCTTTAGCTTAGCGGTGGTGACGTGAAGTCATGTGACCGTGCTGTAGTTCCTTTATAGCCCAACATTAGCCACCTTTAGCTTAGCGGTGGTGACGTGAAGTCATGTGACCGTGCTGTAGTTCCTTTATAGCCCAACATTAGCCACCTTAGCTTAGCGGTGGTGACGTGAAGTCATGTGACCGTGCTGTAGTTCCTATATAGCCCAACATTAGCCGCCTTTAGCTTAGCGGTGGTCACGTGAAGTCATGTGACCGTGCTGTAGTTCCTATATAGCCCAACATTAGCCGCCTTTAGCTTAGCGGTGGTGACGTGAAGTCATGTGACCGTGCTGTAGTTCCTTTATAGCCCAACATTAGCCACCTTTAGCTTAGCGGTGGTGACGTGAAGTCATGTGACCGTGCTGTAGTTCCTATATAGCCCAACATTAGGCGCCTTTAGCTTAGCGGTGGTCACGTGAAGTCATGTGACCGTGCTGTAGTTCCTATATAGCCCAACATTAGCCGCCTTTAGCTTAGCGGTGGTGACGTGAAGTCATGTGACCGTGCTGTAGTTCCTTATAGCCCAACATTAGCTTCTTACTTCAGAAATCATAAAGTGGTGTTAATATGTGAGATTGGAGCTGAACTAAACGTGTAAGAATCATAAACGTTGAGATTATTTTCTGCAATAATCGAATGGAGGAATCCCATTGGACCAGGGAGATGCTGCCTTCAGGGTCGGCCTATATGGAAATAACTATGTTAAATAAAAGAAAGAAGATTCCCATTCTAAACCCCTCCTCTGTTCAGTGAGTGTCAGAGGGAGCAGCTCTGGGGCAGAGTTATGTGAGAGAGAGAGATATGCAGAAACAGCTTTGATGTTTCATTCATGTCTGCGAGGAATCGTCCTTGACCTGTGCTGGGAAACGTCTCCGGCGTATTCAAAGTGACCTGTGATGGAGCGTGCATTTAACCCCCCCCCCCGGTGTGTCTTTGATCTGCAGCCTGGTGTAGATAATGGAGTTGCGGGGGGGGGGGGGATGGGGGGAGAGTCCTTAGCACTAAAAGCTGACTTGATGTATGGCTCGACGCTCGGCTATTATTCTACACCTGCTCACGAAGCTGCCTGCCATCAGTAAGGCTGTGGATTCAAGCCTTTGGAATGGGCTGCATTCAGGTCTTTAAGCGTACTGTAGCTGTGTGCGTCACTCTTTAGTGTCCCCTGGTGTCCAGCTGTGTGCGTCACTCTTTAGTGTCCCTGGTCTCCAGCTGTGTGCGTCACTCTTTAGTGTCCCCTGATCTCCCAGCTGTGTGCGTCACTCTTTAGTGTCCCCTGGTCTCCCAGCTGTGTGCGTCACTCTTTAGTGTCCTCTGGTCTCCCAGCTGTGTGCGTCACTCTATAGTGTCCCCTGGTCTCCCAGCTGTGTGCGTCACTCTTTAATGTCCCCTGGTCTCCAGCTGTGTGCGTCACTCTTTAGTGTCCCCTGGTCTCCCAGCTGTGTGCGTCACTCTTTAGTTTCCCCCTGGTCTCCCAGCTGTGTGCGTCACTCTTTAGTGTCCCCTGGTCTCCCAGCTGTGTGCGTCACTCTTTAGTGTCCCCTGGTCTCCAGCTGTGTGCGTCACTCTTTAGTGTCCCTGGTCTCCCAGCTGTGTGTGTCACTCTTAGTGTCCCCTGGTCTCCCAGCTGTGTGCGTCACTCTTTAGTGTCCTCTGGTCTCCCAGCTGTGTGCGTCACTCTATAGTGTCCCCTGGTCCTCCCAGCTGTGTGCGTCACTCTTTAATGTCCCCTGGTCTCCAGCTGTGTGCGTCACTCTTTAGTGTCCCCTGGTCTCCCAGCTGTGTGCGTCACTCTTTAGTTTCCCCCTGGTCTCCCAGCTGTGTGCGTCACTCTTTAGTGTCCCCTGGTCTCCCAGCTGTGTGCGTCACTCTTTATCCTCAAGGTGCTGAATGTTCTCTAAATGCTGCACGTGTTGTCAAGTTGCTGAAGATGTTTCTTCATGAGGAACATTTGTGTTTTTATATCTGCATCCTTTCTGAAGCTGCAGCGTGTGTCTCCAGATGGAAACACTTCACTCTCACATCTTGTTCTTGTTTACCTGACAGGTGGTGAAGGGTTTGATGCTCCACAGGAACTGAGGAACATCCTGGATGGACACCTGGAGGCTGAAGGTGTTCGCCAGGAAAGGCAACGTCTTGGGCTCCCGAGGAGCTGCCCCCCCCGACTCCTCTCCGCGACACCACTCCCTGAAGGGGAGGGAGGAAAGGAAACAAGGAGGGAGAGGAAGGGAAGGAAACAAGGAGGGAGAGGAAGGAGAGAGTCAGAGAGGATGTACACACAAATACAATATAAAAGAACAGAATGTAAATGTCCAGAGCTCCTCCAACAGAGCAACATATTATATATAGGACATACAATTGTGAAAAATGGTGCAAATGAAACAGAGTGTGGAGGAAACTTCTGTGTAGTAATGCATGGAGTCACCGACTCAGGAAGGAGACACGGTGAGAGTTGGAGCTTTGATGTCAAACACTGATGGGTTTATTCAGAGTATTCGGCCGGAGGATTCACATCACAAATCAAAGAGTCAGAGGTTTCTGACTACACGGTAGAGTTGCCACGTCAATTCTGAAGAGCCTCTCTCTGTGCTAGACCTTTTAACAGGTTCACAGAGAGAAATCAACATCTCTGAAGGAGTAGACTAAACACTGAATCACCTGCGTCCGACGCTCATGGCCTCAAGGATTTCACATCCTAGAGTCCACAAACACCGATAAAGAAGTGCCTCAGTGTTCTCACAACAATTACCCTACGTGCCAGTCAAGTTGACCGGTCTCACACTGGTGACACAACACATATGGCACCAAGGCCTTTCCTTAAAGGAGATAACACATGTCAGAGTAAAAGGTTAGATATCTAGAAGAATTATTCCTTAACACAGAGTACGATCAATTTTGAATAAAATAGTGCAGGTGATGTTGCTAGACCAGTCTACATGTCAGAAGATGAATAAATATAAGCTAAATGATGCAGAGAATGTTGAAAGTGACCAAGTAACATGTAAATAGAATACAAGATAAAAGAACAGAATGTAACGTTAAATATTGTTTAAAAAGTCATAACTATTAAGATCATATCTATTAGAAAGATGCAGCTTGTAGGAGATATGTTAGGCTTTGCAGACCATTTACATGCACTAAAACTTATAAAACAATAGACGCACACATCAAAATCCAACTTGTCTGTTCACACCCCGCCATTTTGTGTGAAAAGTTAGCATTGGTAGTCGCACATCTCTGTACTATTTATTTATTGAAAAATGTAGAAAAGATTCAGTTTGGATTAAAAGCCTTTCTATGTTTACACTCAATTTAAAAAAATGGAAAACCATCACCTAGCTTTAAATCTAATTGCACGACTACATTTGGTTGAATGATTAATTTGTTTAGATTACGGCCTTGGTTCTGATGGCATTTTTAAGAGTATCTCAGAATATCTTTCTTGACAAAAGCTGCTCAAAGTAAAATTCTTTATGTGGTTTATAAGGCATAATTTGGATGCCTCTGCAATAATGGCATTCTGTTTACTTCCATTTACAATCTGCCTTTGTCTGTTCTCTCCAGTTTTCCATCAGTGACGTGTGCAGAGCCACGAGGGGATCACAGTATTCAGAGCCATCTGTCTCCAAACTGAGGCAAAACACACTCAGACGTGAAGTTGGAAAACTACAATCGATGCCAAAAACATGTGAACCTTCAGCAGCATGCAGAAGACTCCAGCGTTTCTACATTATCAACATTTTAAAGTGGACCTATCACTAAAAGAAAATGTGAATTTATAATGGGGGAAAAACGCTCCTACCACATTTTCTTGTAGTTTTATTTGCATTTTCCCATACCTCATGTGCTATAGCTGTTAGCATGTGAGCTACAAGACGAAGCTGTATATTTTAGATTCCCCATATAGCCAGCATGTAGCTAACTATGATTATGATGGATGTGAAAAGTGCAGCTAATGTTGAAGGCCTTAAAGCTGCATTCTCTCTAATATCCAGCAGGGGCAACATGTTGTCAGATTATATAGAAGTCTATGAAAAAATGACCCGATTCTCCATTGATTTATTACCTCGGTAAACATTCTCCTGATGTCATGGTCTTAATCTTTAGTTTCAAGTCTTCTTCAACCAACATGATGATCATTTATTGAATTATGGTCCCATTTTGAGTGAAATAGACAATAAAGCAGAGTATGCTAAGTGCTAACGGTAGCGACCTGTCTAACTGCCATTGAAATTACATTACATGTTACTTGTTAGACGCTTTTACCTCGAAAGCGATTTACATAATCAATACTGTGGGCAATCCACACAGGAGCAATTTGTGGTGAAGTGTCTTCAGGGACACAACGACATGCTGACTGCAGTGGGGTTTGAAGCTGGGCCCCTCTGATCCGAACACCAACGCACTAGTCCACTGCGCCACACGCCTCCCTATGACATGTCGCTACCACGCTGTTGTCTTTGTATATGTCTCACAATTTAAACCCAAATACTGAATTGGAAGCTGTATTCTACAAACCAATGGATAATATAATGGTGACTATACTTTCATTACTTACATAGAGTCTATGGTTGTTGGTTTTAACATATTCACAGCTACCATGATGCAAGTTTTCTGTCGCCTGTGAATTATGTTTTTAGATGCAATGTCAAACATCCAGAAAAGTTCAATAACAAAATGTGAGGTGTTGGACTTCAGGTAATTGTCAAAACATTTGTTGCCAAGGCTAAAGGCTAAAGGCTAAATGCTGAAGGCTAATGTTTAAGGCTAACGGCTATAGGCTAAAGGTGAGGTGAATAGTATTTCTTGTGGCATTTAGTTGAACGTCTGCCAGCAGAATACTGATCAATCTCCTGCAGGAGTCCATCGTGTCTCCGACGCTGAACGCTGACCTTGGACATGGACTTGCTGCTGGAGAGAAATTATTTTAACCATTCCTAAACGACAACATTTTCTCTGTCTTTGTTGCTACGAGCTAATATCAAAACGAGAAGAAAATATGATGAGATCAGGAGAAATAAATATGCAGTAAATGTGAAAAGGTGTTGAAGAGGTACACCTTTAATGTCAAAACTGCCATTAAATATTAACATTATTTTCCACTTCACTTAAAATCTTTTAACCAACATCAGTCCTTTCTATTACACACTGTTAACTCTTTAGATACCAGTTTCCAGTGGCGGCCGGCCCATAGGGGCGCTAGGGCGCCGCCCCCCCTCTTCCCACATAAAAATATATATATATATATATATACTTTAAAAAATATATTTTTTTATTTTTATTTTTATTTTTAATAAACAAGGTAAATATTATATAATTGGTATCAGTAAAATGTATAATCTACAATAAAATCTCGTTTAAAATTGTGTTACGATGTCTAAAGTTACTGATAAGTCACATGTTTCCTGCCTGGCCTTGCCCGTGTATCATTACTCCCTCTCTCGTCTGGGCGCTATGCACAGCGCCCAGACGAGAGGGCAGCAAGTGCAGCAGAAGCCAACTGTTGCTATCTTTAAACTATGCCGCCGAAACATAATTTCAGCCAATCAGCATCGTCAAATCTGATGGTCACAGGCAGTGGCGGCGCCAGGGTATTTTTGTTGGGTAATCTATGGTAGGGCTAACCCATACAGTGGTGGGGCTCAAGTCAGTATTTGCAATTGAATTACATACACGCTATATCGCACCCGTGAAACAGTGAAATGCCACACGTGAGGTTTAGATTATTTCCCTGTCTCAATCAGAATGGAACTGTATGAAATAAAACGGCACATTTGTCTTATAGTAAATAAAAAGGGATCACTGTGAACGGACGTATGATAGTACACATTGAAGATCCAATAAGGCATCTCTCAGTAAGGCATGACGCAGACCCAACGTTGCGTTGCTCTGATTGGCTGTAGGTCTATTCAAATTGCATTCGGAGGCATTTTGATCTGACCGCGGCCGCGCTGATATTATAACGCCAGAGAATTTCCACACCTTTAGTGTATAAAACTCCCCCACTACTTAGACTATTCCTTGCACCCCTCTTCTATAAGCCCGAATGGTCTCAACCATATTGCATCAGTAACGTGCACTTGTTGTTACAGCAGGATCAGTTTGTGTGTTGTGGACACGACCCCTATATTTTCGCAATCCGTGTTTTCAACATTTTGCATTTAGCTTATTTAATTGAATTGCTTACTTTAACATCACTTTTCATGGTGGGGCTAAGGTGGGGCTAAGCCATTTCTTGGTATGGCTGTAGCCTACCCCAGCCATACCCTGGCGCCGCCACTGGTCACAGGGCTCCTACGTGAGCGCCCGGTGCAGTCTGTGAGTTGTTTGGACTCGTATCCAAGGAGACAAAACAGGAAGCTGTCATACACTCTGGAAGCTACCATTAGCAGCTAATGAAAACTCAGTTTTTGACATAAAAATGGAATTATGGATCATCAATCATTTTTCAAAGTGACAGACACATTGGATTAACCTATGGATTAACCTTCAGCTGCGTTTTTCTCGTTTTTGATCAGAATTGTTATTCTGCAAAAGGTGAGCATATCTCCATGTTTTGCTACCTAAAGCTACATCGTGTGATGTCTGTATTTGCTTCCCCTGTCGCGAGTTCTGATCGCTCAGTGATGATACTTATATTTCTAGAATATGTGGAATCTCAGCTTGTAAGCTTGTTTGTGCATATCCGATAAGTATATCGATTGATTTATACCTAGAGTGCGTTAGCATTTTTTCGCTCAGGGCTCATTAGACGCTTCTTGTGAGACTTGTGTTTTCTTTCGGTAAACATGGTTCATATCATCAGTTAGCTGCGTTTCCTCTGAGTAGGACACATGAATAGTTTATTACATTTTAAGAAGCCCTGAGACACAGTTTCGTGAGAAAAAAAACGTGGGAAAAAAGCCCCTTAACAGGTTAAATGGGAATTAAATCAGTGTTCCCAAAGCCCCGGTGTTCTGCAGTTTGTGTGGGCCTACTGCACTGTTGCACAGTTTATGCTGTAGAAACTATGTCCAGGACAAGGTGTTTGGAAGTTTTGGAAGATTCATAGCTAACCACACTGAAGTTATGGAGGTATTGATCAGTCTTCATATTTTTAAGCCTCAAATTGTCCTTCCCCCCCCTCCCCTCTAACATCACCAGAAGTCATGATTTAAGGGGTCTTTTCTCAAAAAAAATTACGGGGGGAGCATCCCCCGGACCCCCCTAGTATTGTTTGATCACCATTTCCACAGCCCCACCTAAAATATTTTCCACCAGCCCACTGCCAGTTTCTATAACATAATGCCACTGTTTAAATGTATTTAAACCACTAAAAATGCTGTATATTGTAAGATTTGTATTCAAGCCCAAGCACCCAGAAATGTGGAGCTATTGAAATCCCTAAATTAATGAATCACCAATACTAATATTATTGGCAAATTTAATTGTGTTTTTGAGTGCCTTAACGTGAGCGTAAACATATGAATTTGACTCATATTGATATTTTAGGGGTCTTATGCTCAGGGCGTTGGTACAGCATCCACTAAAAAGTTGCTCAAATTCAGCCCCTTGTTGTGGATTCTCTGACAGGTCTGAAAGTTAGTAGGCATGTGTAGCTTGGGGAGACAAAAAAAAAGCCACTTGGTGGCTATCGTAAAACCAACAGGAAGTCTGCCATTTTGGATTTTTGTGCAATTTTTGGCCAAATTTCCTCCGATTGACCTTCTATTTTCTCAGTGCAATTTTAAGGCCTTGAAGCTCAAAAGTGATTGAAAGCTTCATTTGTATTTGTTATGAATTAAAATAGCTGAAATGATTGACAGATTAAACATGTCAAGTCCCAAAATATCCCTAGTGATGCACAGGGAGTAAAGAGACGGCAGCCTTTCTGCAGCATCTGAGAAAAGATCATAAGTCTGCAAATCATGACCCTGTTTGTGTTGCTTCCTGTGGATCAGGGTGTGATAAAACACACAGCGAGACACGCTGCAGCCCAGGGGAGAAACTAAAGTCTGGCATCTGCCCGGCAGCCTGGAAATTCATAAAGTAAATCCAGAGAGCATGTTAAAGCCAGCTGCCAGTGATAGAGAAAGGTCTCCGGAGGCTCGATATTCCTGATGTTCACAGATCAGTTCTCAATGCTGGAGGATAATCAAGTCAAACAAGACTTAGAAGAGAGAATGATTGGTTAACATGGCAGTGTTTTCGACCCCCCAAGAATGAGCCGAGCCTTGAAGCAACGTGATGCCATGAGGCCCACTGACTTACTTTGGAAAAGAGACGAGAGTAAATCAGCGGACACATTTTGTTTGTCTCCTCCATTTATTTGACTGAGACGGATGTGATTGGAGGTGGGGTTTAACACCGGGGGCGTGGCTTAATGCTAGGAAAGGCTTAATAATTGAAGGTGGGGTCTAATGCTGGATGTAGAATTGAATGCATGCTCTATTGACCCATTGGATGCGGAAAATGGACCAGAAGATCCAGAAAAGAGTCCAAGAAGATCCCAGAAAAGATCCACTTAGAATCTAAGGTCACATTCACACCTAATAGTCCGTTTTCAGGTGCGCACCAGACGACAGTTTGTTACATTGTTTCATTTTGCAGAAGGTTCGGTTTGCGTTCACACGGGCAAAACTCAAACGGACTATACACTTTAAACACAAGTCATGTGCACGGAAATGCTGTTCAACCATTGGTCAGACATTCAGAGGTAAAAACGCAAATCTCTACCGGAGCCTCCGCCATGGAGCATCGGCAGGTTATTTTCATGCTGTTGTTAATCTGGAGAACATATCAATGGACTCTAGCAGACGGCGCATATTATTATATAATCAGACAACGTGCAATAAAAAACATCTGCGTTCTTGTGACACGTAAATACTACGCTTCCTATATTTTGGTGCGGACTGCGTTCACACCAGCGATGAACCGCTCCAGAGTTCACTAGCAAGCGGTCTGAGACCACCTCTTTTAGGCGGACCAGAGTCAGTTGTTTAGTTCACTTCAGAGGTCTCGGACTGCGTTCAGACCGACCCAAATGAACCGCACCAAGCGGCTAAACGCACCAGGGTTCGATTCAACCGGACTGTACAAGGCTGGTGTGAATGCGACCTAAGGAAGATCCAGGGAAGATTCTGGGAAAAAACAGGTAAGATCCAGGACACATCTGGGGAAGGTTCTGGAACGATATAAGTCAAATCCAGGGAAAATCCAGCAAAGATCCATGGAAGATCCAGGAAAGATCCAGGGAAGAACCAGAGAAGAAGATCCAGGAAAAATCCGGTATAGATCCAGGAAAGATCCAGGAAAGATCCAGAGAAGATCCAGGAAAGATCCAGGAAAGATCCAGGAAAGATCCAAAAGATCCAGGGAAAAACCAAAGAACATCGAGGGAATATCCAGAAAAAATCTGGTATAAATCCATGGAAGGTCCAGGAAAGATCCAGGAAAAAGTCAGTATAAATCCAGTAATAATCAAAGAAAGATGGAAGATCCAGGGATTATCCAGAAAAAATCCAGTATAAATTCCGGAAAGATCCATGTAAGGTTTAGGAAAGATTTTTGCTTCAATGCGACGCCTCTATTGCTGTATTCTGTACTCTTTATACATCCAAGAGTCTACCACACTACAACTCTACAGAGTGAAACATTCTGCTTCTATTCAACTGATAGACATTTAATCCCAAACACCCACTCAAGCATTACTGTGAAAATATGTTGAACATTTGCTTATACAATCTTTACTCTGCAACTTCATGTCATGATTTGCCACAATGCATCGTGGCAATGCATATATATGGAAGACGGTTAGGGCCGGATGGGAATTCTTAGATCTGACGAAAAATTATGTTTTTTATATTGAGATTAAACTCAGAAATTATCTATATTTTCAACAAAAAAAAATTCTGAGAAAGAAATCTCAATTTCGCCTTTTTGCAGAATAATGAGGAAAAACTAAATTCACCAAAAACTTTCAGGATTCTGGGAAAATAGTAAATATTCAGAACTCTGAGAACAAGTAAGAATTCTGAGATGAAATTCTGAAATGTATCTCAGAATTAAATAAAAAACTTTTTTTTATAACATTTTGAGAAAGAAATCTTAAGAAATCTGACTTTAATCCCCGAATTTAACAAAAACATCACTTTTGTCAAATCTCCCTTTTTTTCACGTGGCTCAAATCCTCTTCCAATCACAGCGAACTGAAATAGATGCTGTACCTGACATCCAGAATACTGACTCTCTCCCCATTTTCAAATCACGTCTCAAAACATGTCTCTTCACACTGGCATATCCTCCCTGATCACATCACACATACTCTGCTTTTCTGTTTTTATTGATTGATTATATTGTCGTGTTTTTTGGACTTTTGTTTTGTGTTTTATGTACCTTGTATGGCGACCTGAGAGCCTTGAAAGGCACCTTTATAAATAAAATGTATTATTATTCATTATTATAATAAATGATGTTATTATAATGATGCTCACCTGAAAGGCGTGTGGCGTGTCGTCCACACAGTAAACCCTCAGGATGTAGCTCATGGCCTCCAGACCCCCGAACACAGCCAGTTTCAGCCTCTTCACGGCGTTCTGAGTCAGCGGCTCGCCAACCAGAGCGTACGATCCCGGCTGATCCAGGAGCAGGTGCACACTCCCACAGTCCAGCAGGCAGTAACAGGAAGTGGACTCATCCTCCACCGACATCACTTCCTGTAAGTGAGAAGAAGAAGAAGAGTTGTTAGAGAAATATCACTCGTCACGGGCTTGAGCTTCAATCTCAGGATCCATGTATTTATTATCCTTGCAAGAATCAAAGTAGTCATCACAGCTACTAGTTCCTGAACAGTGTCCTTCACATGCTGATATCCAAGAGAGGGAGTTACACAGTCACAAGATGGAGGAATACCGGTTCTTCTAGGTAATCATACATCCTGTCACAAAATACTGAGTTTTTTCTACAAATGTTGGCTTTTTTCTAAAAATCTCAAAATTCTGACTTTTTCTCAAAATTCTGACTTTTTTTCAAAATTCTGACTTTTTCTCAAAATCTCAAAATTCTGACTTTTTCTGAATACTTAACATTTTTATTAAGTATTATTGTAATCAGTCTAAGTATCCACACGACACATGAATATACACACTGAAAGTAGCCAATTCTGCTTATTGTAGGAGTAAATATTCATGCCCAGAGCTGCAGAGATGCAGGGTCTAATGCTGGGATGTAGAGTTAAATGCATGCTATATGGACCCAATGGATGCGGAAGATGGACCAGAAGATCCAGGAAATCCACTAAGAATCTAGGAAAGATCAAGGGAATATCAGGAAAATCAGGGAAGATCCCGAGATCAGAAAAGATCTAGGGAAAAACCTGGGACTATCCAGAAATAATCCAAGGAAGATCCAGGGAAGATTCAGGGAGGTATGTAATGTAGTAAAGCAGGGGGTCAAACTCAAGGCCCGGGGGCCAAATCCGGCCGCGACTTCATTTTGTGTGGCCCCACAAGAGCTTGCAAAGAATATAATATGTTTATTATACGGTTACATGCTACTTTACAGAAGCACGTTGCCCATAAACGACATGTCCCACAATGCATCTCAAATTTGACTTTTTCTCAGAATTTGACTTTTTTTGTCCAAATATGCCTTTTTTCTTAGAATTAGCCTTTTTCTCATAAATAGATTTTTTTTCAAAATGTCACTTCTCTTTTTCAAAATGTCACAATCAATGTTTTTCCAGAATGTGGCTTTTCTTTTAAAATCATATTGTGACATTCTTACTGAAGAGACTTGCAATTATTTGCTCTAGACTTCTGCTTTCAGACGTAGTTAATTATGAAGTTATATTAATTAATGATATAGTCTTAAAGTTACAACCGGCCCTTTGAGTGCAACCATAATGCTGATGTGGCCCATGAAATTGAGTTTGACACCCCTGTAGTAAAGCCTCAGATTGTACCAAAACAGAGTGTAAGACACATGAATGTACACACTGAAAGTAGCACACTGAGTAAATATTCATGCCAGAGCTGCACAGATGTGAGTAGAGATGTGTGTAAATGAACTCACAGCGGTGTGTATCATGTATTGCGTTCTGGTGCCGCTGAATAACGGTGTGTGTAACATCACTCTGGTTTAAATCACGCAGCGGAAACACACACCGGTTGTAAGCCGTCTCCAGAGAATATGAAAAGCATTTCCTACATGAGTGATGGTTTTAGTACATCGCAGAACACAAAAACAGTCTTTATGAACAAGACGGAGCCTTTTATTTATGAGGCGACGGCAGCAGACGGGAAGCATTTCATTATCTTCACCAGGAACAGGAAGGTTTTATGGCCTCTCAGATTCTCCTCTCCTTTCCTTTCCAACTCGTTCCTTTCCTTTCCTTTCAAATCCTTTCCTATCCTTTCCTTTCCAGTCGTTTCCTTTCCTTTCCTTTCCAATCCTTTCCTTTCCTTTCCTTACCAATCCTTTCCTTTCCTTTCCTTACCAATCCTTTCCTTTCCTTTCCTTACCAATCCTTTCCTTTCCTTTCCTTACCAATCCTTCACTTTCCTTTCCTTACCAATCCTTCCCTTTCCTTTCCTTACCAATCCTTTCCTTTCCTTTCCTTACCAATCCTTTCCCTTTCCTTTCCTTACCAATCCTTCCCTTTCCTTTCCTTACCAATCCTTTCCTTTCCTTTCCTTACCAATCCTTCCTTTCCTTTCCTTACCAATCCTTTCCTTTCCTTTCCTTACCAATCCTTTCCTTTCCTTTCCTTACCAATCCTTTCCTTTCCTTTCCTTACCAATCCTTCCCTTTCCTTTCCTTACCAATCCTTTCCTTTCCTTTCCAATCCTTCCTTTCCTTTCCTTACCAATCTTT
The DNA here is from genome assembly GCA_012861695.1 of Trematomus loennbergii. Taxonomy (NCBI): domain Eukaryota; kingdom Metazoa; phylum Chordata; class Actinopteri; order Perciformes; family Nototheniidae; genus Trematomus; species Trematomus loennbergii. The sequence continues at coordinate 216,388 of JAAOOA010000590.1, read as the reverse complement.
CCTTTCCTTTCCTTTCCTTACCAATCTTCCTTTCCTTTCCTTACCAATCCTCCCTTTCCTTTCCTTACCAATCCTTTCCTTCCTTTCCTTACCAATCCTTTCCTTTCCTTACCAATCCTTCCCTTTCCTTTCCTTACCAATCCTTTCCTTTCCTTTCCTTACCAATCCTTTCCTTTCCTTTCCTTACCAATCCTTTCCTTAATTTCCTTTCCTTACCAATCACTTCCTTTCCTTTCCTTTCCTTACCAATCACTTCCTATCCTTTCCATTCGTTTCTTTTCCAATCCTTTCCTTTCCTTCCCTTGGTTTGGTTTCCTTTCCTTTCCGGATCTTCCCGATTCCTGTCATTCCAACTTTTTTATTTCGTCCTCTTTCTTTACATTCCCTTTCCTTTCCAACTCTTTCAAATTCCTTTCCTTTACTTTACAATCCGTTCCTTTCCTTCCATTTTTCCATGTTGTTTTAATGGCTCTGTGCATCTGTAGATATTGTGGTTCTCTGTCTAACTCGAGGCTGGATGGTAAGTCATTATTTCTGAGCAGGAAGCTCTGAGCCGTTTAATATTACAGCGATATCTCAAAGCAACATGCTCTTGACTTCATTCACATCCCTGCCTCGCAGCGCAGGCACATCTTGAGAAATTGCCCTCTTGCAATGAATAGAAAAAAAAAAAAAATGTCTTGGTCACACAAGAGCAGCGCTTCTGTGCTTATGAAACGCAACGTTAGGTAAACATGAGCTTGATCACAAAAGGAGAAAACATCGAAACTGTGACAGCCCGTCCACACAGCAGCGTTAAAAAAATCTTGGAGGTGGGCGTATCTGAAGCTTGGGGATTTTTTGCGAGCAAGGCACCAACAACCAATCACATGAATCTCCCGTCCCCGACATACGAAGCAAAAAAGCCTGAAGTAAACTGGATATAAACTCCCCAAACAGGAGAACACATACCACTGTCTCTGCCACCTCCCTCCATACCTGGCTCCTCCGGTTTGTATCCCGGTAGGTAAATAGGGACTGGTCATAAAGCACCGGGTGATTCCCTACCGCTCATTTCTCCTCCATTTTTTGGAATATGAGGAAATGACCTGCGGTGTGTCTCTCGCAGTTTACACACGGTTTGATTGGCTAGCGCTTGAACTGTCAGATTTGCATACACGGGATTTGATTGGCTGACGCTTCCACCTCAGCTTCAAAAGTTGAACATTGCTCAACTTTGAATCCTGAAAATTCTGGAAATCTCCGCTCTGCTTCCCACAATGCAGTTCAGCGAAAAGTGAGGCAAAGTGACGTCACCCCATTCAAAGTGAATGGGCAGAAGCATTTCAAGATTTTTTAACGCTGCTGTGTAGACGCTCCGAACAAGATGTCGGCAGAAAAGCTCAAAAGGGATCAATCGCTTCTTGTTTCTGCCTTAAAGGAATATTATAAAATATATCAAGGCATCGGGTAACCTGTTGTTATTAAGGGGGTATATCAGTATGTAGTGTATCTACTTTAAAGAGTCCTCTCCTGCTGATGTGCAGGTGTATATCAGTATGTAGTGTCTCTACTTTAAAGAGTGCTCTCCTGATGATGTTCAGGTGTATATCAGTATGTAGTGTATCTACTTTAAAGAGTCCTCTCCTGCTGATGTGCAGGTGTATATCAGTATGTAGTGTCTCTACTTTAAAGAGTGCTCTCCTGATGATGTTCAGGTGTATATCAGTATGTAGTGTCTCTACTTTAAAGAGTGCTCTCCTGCTGATGTTCAGGTGTATATCAGTATGTAGTGTCTCTACTTTAAAGAGTCCTCTCCTGCTCATGTTCAGGTGTATATCAGTATGTAGTGTCTCTACTTTAAAGAGTCCTCTCCTGCTGATGTTCAGGTGTATATCAGTATGTAGTGTCTCTACTTTAAAGAGTCCTCTCCTGCTCATGTTCAGGTGTATATCAGTATGTAGTGTCTCTACTTTAAAGAGTCCTCTCCTGCTGATGTTCAGGTGTATATCAGTATGTAGTGTCTCTACTTTAAAGAGTCCTCTCCTGCTGATGTTCAGGTGTATATCAGTATGTAGTGTCTCTACTTTAAAGAGTCTGTGTGTGGTGCCTGTGTGTGTGTGTGTGTGTGTGTGTGTGTGTGTGTGTGTGTGTGTGTGTGTGTGTGTGTGTGTGTGTGTGTGTGTGTGTGTGTGTGTGTGTGTGTGTGTGTGTGTGTGTGTGTGTGTGTGTGTGTGTGTGTGTGTGTGTGTGTGTGTGTGTGAAGGCGATGAGGAAAATGGAGTGTCGTGGTCAGCAGAGAAACAATCCCATGCGTCTCCTCCTGATTGGCTCACATCTGAATTCACCGTGCCGTGTCTTCATGATCCGCTAATCAATATCGCCCTTAAACCCCCCCCTCACCAAACCCCCCCTGGACACCCTGGTCTAACTAAAGATTGAGATTGAGAAGGGTTAAGGTTGTTTATAAAGCATCCCCGCTCTCACCTCCCATTTGCTGTCCTGGGTCTTCCTCTTCAGCGAGACGCTCCAGTTCTCCGGGTCGGGCTCGGCGCAGTGAGCGATGGTCAGGGCCAGCGGGACGGAGAGGTCGAGGCCCGGGGGACCGTACGTCACCTCAGGGCCCAGGAGGATCTCACAGCCCTCCAGGGTCTCCACACTGAGACACAACGAGAGAGGATGAGACACACATGAGACACACAGGAAGAGGATGAGACACACAGGAAGAGAAACAAATTGTACTTCTTGAATATATATGTATATACGTGTTAATAAGCCCACATTTTCTAACAAATCAAACAAAGAAAAAAGGGTTAGGGTTAGGGGATCTGAGGGCCGATTTAAAATGGCCCTCGGGCCGCGTTTGGCCCCCGGGCCGTAGTTTGGACAACCCTGATGTAGTATGAGCAGTAATGTACTATTGATGTGTGAAAGGGGTTGGTTGCACTATATTGTAAAATGTCAAAGTCAATTAAAATAGTATGAAATAAAAAAGCCTGAAAAATATTTAAAAGCATATTTGTTCAAAAATAAGTGTTATACTGTAACAACAACATAACCATTGATGTGTTAAGAGATGTTGGTAGCACTACATCTTAAAAAAATGAAGTTATTGAATTGTTCTATGAGTATATGTTTTCGGCGTTATAGTTTGTAGACGGTCCCTAAGCATCCTCTCTCTCCTCCAGCTGTAGTTTGTAGACGGTCCCTAAGCACTCCTCTCTCTCCTCCAGCTGCAGTTTGTAGACGGTCCCTAAGCACTCCTCTCTCTCCTCCAGCTGTAGTTTGTAGACGGTCCCTAAGCACTCACTCCTCTCTCCTCCAGCTGCAGTTTGTAGACGGTCCCTAAGCACTCCTCTCTCTCCTCCAGCTGTAGTTTGTAGACGGTCCCTAAGCACTCACTCCTCTCTCTCCTCCAGCTGCAGTTTGTAGACGGTCCCTAAGCACTCCTCTCTCTCCTCCAGCTGTAGTTTGTAGACGGTCCCTAAGCACTCCTCTCACTCCTCCAGCTGCAGATTGTGACCAATTCTTGATGTTTAGCTCGGATGACGGTGCTTATCGAACTGTTCTGATTAAAACGACTCTGTAGCTCGTTGTCTACCTTGCTATGATTGTAAAGTCATGTTGTTTGTATTTTTACAACGTTATGTTCATGAGTTATTGATCCGCGAAATTCGAATCTGTCAATAACTCAGCTCAGAGTATGCTTTGAGACGTGCATGTCCCCTCGCTCTGAGTGTTCTCTTGAGGTGTCTTTCACTTCTGTGAAACCCGTGCCGATTGCCAAGCACTGATGTTATGTCTTTATATTTAAGGCCAAGCTCAAAGTAAAATCGATGAACCGCTCCATTGTTGTGGTTTCTGTGTTGCCGAACTGACCCGGAAGTACATTGAGCTAAATGAAAAGTTTTGCGAGATCTCGCAAAAAATTGCGAGATCTCGCAAAACTTATATATATTTTTGTCAACCAATTTTTTTTTCCTTCTCCATGTCCCCTAGGGGGCTCCGTAAAAACCACCCTTGAATGATGGGATAGTAGACTAAAAGCTTTAGGAATCCAAACTATAACATATAATAAGTACCCTGTATCAAGATTGATGCAAAACAAGTGACATCTGACCTTTTTAGAGAGGTTTAGAAAAAAAGAAAACACTTAATTACAAATTAATAGGTTGTTAAATGTAAAAAAAGCCCTGAGACACAGTTTCGTGAATATTGTTGTGTTTTGTCCCCGGCGGCGGGGGCATCGGGCTTAATAGGTTAAAATACACTTTATACCAGAGGTGTCAAACTCAAGGCGAAAGCTCACAAAGAATATAAGAAGTTTATCATGAGGTTAAAACCAGATTACTAGAAGTATGTTAGAACAACTACATGTCCCATAATGCCTCTTGTTTGTGAACTGCACACTGAAGCGTCTTAATATCAGCCGTTTCTCACAGTGGCAGAAACACAAGTGACAGCGGCACAGCGACAACAAACATGGAGCAAAGTACGATAACATCAGCAACCAAAAGGCAGCCGCTTCCTCAACAGAATATCTTTATTATTCACTTAACCTGTTAAGCCCTGAGCCTGTTTTTCAGGTCTCAGGCTCGAAAATGACATTCCCAGAACAAATGACCAAAGCTTTAGGAATCCAAAGTACAACATATAATAAATACCCTGTATCAAGATTGATGCAAAACAAGTGACATTTGACCTTTTTAGAGAGATTTAGCAAAAATAAAACACTTCTGGGGTCATTTGGGTGCAAAAGTGGGTCGCGGACCCGTTTCAAGTGGGTCGCGGATGTGTGAGTGAAGAAAAAAAAGTTGAAAAAAAAAATTGGAATTTTTTTTTTTTTTGCAAACTTTTATTTTGAAGGACCGATTTTCTAACGCTGTGCATGCAGTAGGCGTTGGACTGGAAGTACCGGAGACCATAAATGGTTTTGAAAACTTCTGTCACGTAGTGATCATCTTCTCAATAAAACATCTCTGCTGATGTTTTTTCGAGTCTTCTGGCCAATCAGAATCAAGATTGTTGCCGGAAGTCCCCACGGAGAATAACTTAGCGGTAGAACTATTCTTTATACATCCATGGGTACAACTTCAGATAAAAATGAACACATAATGAAATATGACCCCCGGTTTGATGATTGACAGGTCACAGAACAATGGGAGCTATCTACCCTTACCCACAATTTAAAGTAAGTCACACAGAATCTCCTCTGTCCTCTTCTCTCAGCAAGCTGTCAGAACTAAGTGAAAAACAAACAATGGCATAAAATATTATTAATATGTCGGGTAGTAATAGATTTTTTATTTTCTTCTCAGAGTGTACCAGAATGCGTAGTTTATGTTAGTATTTCTAAAAATCTCCTGGGGGAGAATCCCCCCAGACCCCCTGCTGGGGTTGGGTTTTCAGCATGTGTGCCTTTTTATAGTTCAGCTTTGATTCCATCATCTCATTAAACCTTTTTTAAAAGCATACTTTAATTCTGTGAAGGGATATAAGGGATATATGCACTGTACTTCACTTTTATTAATATTGTATTCTGAAAAGCGTATATATTACAGCACGATTTTTTGTTGAATAGATTTGAGTGCTTCAAAATGTTGGGTCACGATGTATTGACCAAGTAAAAGGTGGGTCCCGAGGCCTAACCAGTTGAGAACCACTGCATTAGATTAACCTATGGATTAACTTCAGCAGCGTTTTTATCGTTTTAATGCCATTGAAGACCACTTTGGAGAGACTACAGAGCCAAGGTAAAAATGTTAGCATTTTTAGTTACCTAGCGTCACCTGTTTTGATGTCCGTTTTTGCTTATAACGTCGCAAATACGTATAATTCAGTGATAATGAGGGTACCCATTGATTCTGTGTCACCTCACGATGTGAAACGATGTCATGGATGTAGAGAAGAGATAAATAATAAGGTTTTGTGAGTGATTTTCGGTGCAGTAAGGTGTTAGCATTTTTCGCTAGTTGCTAATTCAGAGGCTCAGTGTTAGCATTGTGGGTTTTATTTTGAAAAAATAAATAAAAATGATCAGTTAGATGAGTTTCTTCCCGTTACATGGATATAAAACATTCATAGTTTATTAAATGAACATGCCCTCAGACACTGTTTCCTGCAAGATGTTGCGGCAGTGCCCCGGTACCGGGGTCTCTCGGGCTTAACAGGTTAAGAAATGTTGATCTTTGAGTGATGAGATATTACTCCACTTCTGCAGTTACTATCTTCACTAGCTGATAAATGACTGGCCGCTCAAACATTCAGGTGGATAAATGTTTGTATTTATTCTGGATCCCGTCACACACAAATCAGAAATGAACAACAATTTTAAATGACAGAGAATCAATGAAACAGAAAAGGTTAAACTAACCCGACATAAAGATCTGAAATCATTCATCATGTGAAGAAAGCTCTTCCTCTCATTGGCTCTAAATCAAACACCATGTTAATGAGAGTTATGGAGAAACATGATTCTGACAAGCTTTGGTTGGTCCCACGTGTTAAGGAGAAGACACTAAACTAACTGCATGTAGTTCAGTTTAATAAAGGTTGATCATAGATACAAAAAGAATACCTTCCAACTAAATAACAAGAAACTAAACAGGTGCAGCTTTAGTTCATTTCTCTCTAAGAAATGAACTCCATCAGAGATATAATCCTCCTGTTGATCTAACTGCTCTGATCCACTGTCACACACACCTTCCCTGGTAATATCTTCACTTCATCCCAAGTTAAAACGTATGGAAACATCTCTCAGTGAAAGTGTGTGTGAAGGTGTGTATGTGTGTGTTAGTGTCAGGATCAGAGAACGACAGCTTTCCTCTGTCCCAGTCCAGATTCACTCTGACCCTCTGGAGCCCCTTCTTCAGCTGAGTGGAGTTTCTTGACCTGGTGGTGACCATGCTGAGTAGTTACCTTCATAAAACTGTATGCTCCATAATCCAGACTCCATGTCTCCTTTCCTGTCGACAGACTCTGCTAGCACACCCAGTTCCCAGCATGTATTGTCTCCAACCTGGACATCCCAGCTGTGAGTCCCTGAGTTAAAGCCCTCAGAGCCCAGGACAGAGTAGTTATCAAACCTCTCTGGATTATCAGGAAGTTTCTGTTCCTCCTCTTCCTCCTCTTCTTTTTCTCTCACAGAGGTCAGATCTTCAGACAGCATGAGGTCTGGATCAGCAGTGTTTGGGTCCAGGATGAGAGGAGAGTAGGACACCATGTCCTTCATCTTGCTCCAGATGTTGAAGCTGAGGTTGCCCAGGTGTTTGGCCTGGTCTATCAGAGCTCCTGAGGGCAGCTGTGGATCCTCCAGCAGGGGGCGCTGCAGCCTCTCCACTGCAGCCTTGTAGTTGAGCAGGAAGGAGACGTCTTCAGCTCTCAGCTCCTCCTCTGTGGCTCTGACTGTGTGTGAAAGAGCTGCTATCTCTCTGCTCACAGCCTCCATCTTCTCCTCCATCATCCTCCTCTTCAGCTCCTCTTCCTCCCTCAGTGCAGCCATCCTGGCCTCCTCTTCCTCTTCTAGAAACTGGTGAAGCTTCTTAAACTGCTCCTTAATCTGCGTCTCTGTGCGTCGGCCTGGACCTTCAGGTGTTCTGCTGTTTGATCAAACTCCACTTTAACTTCTTCAAAAGTCTCTAACTTCTTCTTGAAGGGCTGCAGAGTTTCCTGAAGCTCCTCTTGTGTTGTCGTCAGCTTCATCGATGGGTCTGAATCTGTGGTCGCTGTGCTTCTCTGAATCTCTGCAGACGACACACACTGGCTGCTGATGGTCCAGACAGAAGAGTTTGAGTTTCTCAGAGTGCAGACTGCAGAGAGCCTCTGGAGATCTCTGATCTCTCTCCTGTTGGAAGGTCTCACACAGGTTCTTCAACACCAGGTTACAGGGAGGTTCTCCTCTTGAAGATCTTCTCTTACAGACTGGACACTCTCGTGTTGGTTTCTCTCCAAACCAGTTCTGCAGACAGGCTTTACAGAAGCTGTGGCTACAGGACAGAACAACAGGATCTCTAAAGACTTCCTTACAGACCGGACAGCAGAGATCTTCCTCTGATCTGGAAGCCATGTTGTCTCTGAGTGAAGCTGAAAACACAGCAGACAGGAAGTACAGTCAGTCATGGCTTTTAAAACAGCAATTGTAACCCCAGTGTTTAAATGTAGTGACAAGTTATCAGCTATAGACCCATCAGCTTTCTACCTGTGTCTAAAGTGATCAGTTAGCTCACTAAAATGGGTAAGGTCGTATTTATCTAGTCGTTCTCAATGTTTTCTTATAAATAATAAACTATCATCAACCGAACCATGTTCACTGGGAGTGCCACAAGGCTCTGTGTTGGGACCGTTGTTGTTCAGCATATATTAATGATCTCTATCCGGATGTATGCTGACGACACGGTCATTTACACTCAAGGGAAAATGCTGAACAGGTTGCCACTAAGCTCTCAGTAACACTGAACATGTCTTACTTTAAATAAATAAAAACAGTTACGATGTATTTTACTAACAAACCCAAACCAACCGTGTATCCACAGCTTAGTGTTCATGGACAAACCATCAAAACGTTAATGATGTAAAATATCTAGGAGTGATCTTGGATACCAATTTGACTTTTAAAAAACATGAAATACAACATCTTTAAAAGTAAACATATCAGGAACTCATTAACAATAGAAGCATGATTTCCCCACATCGTCAGTATTGTATCCCCTGCTGGTTTCAGGCCAGTAAGACTGAGCTGAAACCAGTTGAGGTTCTTCTCAAAGAAGACTGTTTTGATAAGAAATCATTAAAACACCATCAATGCAATATGTTATCCAGATACAATCTCCTTTTGTTTTCAAAAACTCAATTGGTATTCAACATCAGATCCAATGCTACTCCAGCACCTTTGAGAAGCTTCTTCCAGCTCCGCTCTGAACAAATGGGCAGAACCTCGACCCCCCTGAACGCAGATTTAACCTCTGCACAATCTGCCTTCTCTTGTTTACGCAATCAAACATTGGAATCTGCTTCCATCTTAAAACCTGCTCAGATTTTCAATTTTTTCCCAAATGTAGCTTTTTGTGTCTTACCAACATGAAGTTTTCTGTAATTTGAGATGTTAGATAAATGATTCGTACAATTATATGTACTTTGTCAAGTGTACTAGTATATTTATACCTCTGTACTTTGATCTGGTTTTATTGAGAGTGTGATAGGCACTAGGACATGTTGTATTGCTGTGTTGACAGATCTGCTGTTTAAGTGGCCGTGACAGACCTCACCTTTACCTCACCTACCTCTATTAAGCTTACCATTAATACAAAATGTTAAATTGGCTATAATTTGGTTTGATGGAAAGGATGTATATCTCAATAATGTCTTATCAGACTTGTGAATCCAGACATGTGAAACTAGACAGAACATCCTGAACTCTTGACCTATGCACACTATGCATTTTAGAAGGTGCAAGCAAAGCATAAAAGTTCCAACCACAATTCTAGGAAGGCCTTGTGGTTTTTGACTCCTTGACAACGGCTACAACCAGTGTGCGAAATACCCGTCAATAATCGGGGGGGTCCCCATCTCCCGTTTATTGCGCAACATACCGGTCGAAGATTTCTCAATATGCAGTAGGCCTATACAATATTTCATGGATGCAAGCCAAGACAATCAGTAGTCCATAGCAGCGTTTCTCAACCGGGGCGCCGTCTGGCGTCTTCAGGGGTGCCGTCAAATAATTCTATATTCTGACGTTCATATGAATCAAATCAAATCAAATCAAGTTTTATTTATAAAGCACATTTAAAAGCGATTTTTGGTCGAGCCAAAGTGCTGTACATGTAATAAAAACACATTACTACAATCACAATAAAAGACAATAAATTACAACAGATATATAAAAAACACAGGGAAAAGTCAGGAGTCGTGCTCCGCTCTGACTAGAAGGCCAGGGAGAAGAAGTGTGTCTTAAGTGTTGATTTAAAAACCCCTAGGGTCTGGGCCGACCTCACATGGAGGGGCAGAGTGTTCCAGAGCCTAGGGCCAGCTGCTGCGAAGGCTCGGTGCCCTCGGGTTTTAAGCCTGGTCTTGGGCACTACCATGAATGAATGAATGAATACGCGACCGTTAAAGAGCCGTCTGTTTTCGATTCTATGCGAGGAAATGCTTTTGCCAGCCAAAATAGAAGATATTTGTGAATAAATGTTTTGAATTATGAATACTGGACATAGTAAGCTTAAAAACATTTTAGTGACCATTGCAAGTGACAAATAAATATTATAATTTGAGACCCCCCCTCAAATGTAGCTGTTGAGGCTTTCAGGGGGGCTCAGGTGTTAATCAGGGGGTCGAGCTCCCCCGGACCCTCCTGTATTTCGCACACTGGTTACAACGGTTGACGAAGACAATGAGCACAGGATGCACACGGACTACGCAAAGACTTGAACCAACTTCCTGGGCCAGAGAATCGTAGAGACAAGCTGTCCTTATGGTCTCTGTTAATAAATGAAGTCTCTGTTAATAAATTAAAGTATAAAGTTTGCATATTTGAAATTAAATGTTTAAAGAAAAAACTTGATTCTAAACATGACATTGACAACGTTTCTGCTTTCATGAAACATGTTCATATTCCCTCTTTTAAAATACATATTATTACTATAAGTCTTTATTTGTTTTAATTTAACTTTACATTTTAATTGTTCATTAAGTAAAAGTTGAAATATGTGACCTCCTTCTCCCTCAAAGATAGAAAAGGGGAAACCACCTGATGCAGAGAGGGAGGAGGGGAGAGACTATAAAATATGATGTGTGAAGAAAGGGGGGGGGCTTGAGAGCTTGGGGACTTTTTTGAGGCTTGGTTTGGGCCTGGGCTTGGCTCTTTTAGACGGCTCTAGGGGATTGACTTGTGAACCTGTTGCTTTTGCACTTTGACCTTGTGTCTTTGTAAAACTTTTGTATCTTTCTTTTGTTATTTTTTGGATTCATGTAAATCCTCTATTTTTGTTAAAACCTTAATAAAACCGGTTTGTACTTTGTACATTTCGACCCTCCTGGTCTCTCTGGTGGTCTCTGAAGGTATCTGCTTGGTCTTAGAGTGAGGTAAGAACACCCTTCCTTGGAAAGGCTGACATTAGTTGATCATTTGGATTTTAAATTGTTTAAGGGGAATAGAAACTCTGCTAAGGTTAAACTATAGTTTCACATTGGTTACTGGTTGATGTGGTTTTGATTGATGTTGAAATATGACATATGCTCTGCTGATGTGGTAATGTCACTGCTGTGATATTAATGTTTGACTCTGGCTGGGTTTGATATTACTTTTGCATTGTTTTAATTGGCATAATTGGGGATCAAAAGAGGGGCTTAGGGATTGTGGGTCCTGAAGCTGCCCTAATTACCAAGGGGTCTCCCAACGACACAGGGTTTCTCCTCCAGGGGCAGTTTAGATACTGCTCTGGGGTTCTACCAGCCCACCAACACCTACTACACTACTCACTCCGTTTTGCTATCCTAGCGGTCGGACATCCGACGCTTTAGTGCCTGAAATAAGTGATACGACGGGCAGCTGGTGTTAGAGGCCACGCTGTAAACGCCCCCCTAAGCAGGTTACGGTGATCTTGCGTGTAGATTCTGGGGGGTTTAGTCCTAAAGGTAGGAAGGCCGTTTTCCGGAGCCTTATCAGCATCAGAGCTCGGTATCGGAGACGACCTAGATATTAACGTTGGTTGTATCGAAGTTAGATTCCTTTTCAGCTTGTTGATTGTTATGTGTTCCTGCCCAGGGACTGCAGGTGGAAATGAGTTTTTAGCTATAATAAAGCATTTAGCATCTATTCTCTTTTTAAGATTAACGTATTTGTATGCATGGTCCTTGTTCAATAAAGACATCAAATAATATAATAAGTCCCCCCCCCTCCTCCTCTACTGACTGAAATCTACTCTGAGTGATGTTGGAGTCAGACTCACCTTCAGGGTGTGGAGGGTCCGCAGGTTGAAGCAGCCGTGTTGTAGTTTCCTCTTTTCTCTCCTGTAGCTGAACTCAGAGGAAGTTGTTAGTTTGGTCTGAAGGTGAATCTGATCGTCTGGTTTTCAGTCCGTCTCTCTGTAGTGATGAAGTCTGCTTAATGCCGTTTGCTCTCAAGTAACTCAGGGAGTGTCTCGGTTCAAAGTGCGGATTCATTGCAGGATTAAAGGTTGTAGTGGAGAGTTAAACATTAACACAACCTATGGTGCAGAGTGATTGTAGGTACTGTAAACCGTTATCAAATCAAACGCGGTAGTTCTAAATCTGAACCCATTCATCTGTACGAGCATACCGTTATGAACCTAAACTTTCCTATTTCTGGGAGCGGGTTTGAGTTCTTGCTGCTGCTTCGAGTTCTACAACGTAGGGATGCCATAAAAACAGCAATCAGACGTTTACTCTTGCGGTCGATAGATTATCTTGGATGTCGTCATTGTTGTAAAAGTCATTAGCCGCTTTCACACCAAGTACTTTGCCGTACTTAGTGCCGGAATAAGTTCCCTGAGGGAAGATTACGCAAATGAGCCGCTGACGTCACTTCTTCTTCTTCTGCTTTGGGTTTACTGGCAGGCCGCAAACAACTTCACGGCGTATACTGCCACCCGAAGTCCCCGGCCGGAAGTCCCCGGAGTTGGGGACTGGCTTCAGTAGAAGCTGCTGGGACTCCCAGCAGCTTCTACTGAAGCCTTCAGAGTAAATCGCCAGAACGCCGACACCTCCTCATCTCCACCGCTCCCATGTTTTGTGTTGCCATAAGTTATTATCTCTCCGTTGGTGCGAGGTGCTAATGCTAATGCTAATATGCTAATGCCAGCAAATACAATGGCGGTTTCACAAAACCTTTCAGAGTTTTACTGGGCGTGGTTTGCAATCCGCCCAGCCAATATAAATTGGTACTTTTTTCTCCCAGGATAGTCCACCTCTCTAGCAGGGACTAAAAATGGGGGTGAAAGTCCGGCACTAGGTATTCTTTTTGGTGTGAACGCAAAATAAGGGGTACTAACGGAACTAAACGGGAAAAGTACGGGAAAAGTACTCCGGTGTGAACGAGCCTATGGTTCTGTAATTCATGCAATCACACACCAGTAGCTGCTTGGAAGACGTAAAGACAACCATTGGTTCCAGTGGCGTTTTTATATGTACAAAAGTGGTGGGGCACAAAAAACGTAGATGTCTATATATAAGCTTCTGCAGTGACATGCAGTGAGGTTCATGGCTGGTGAGACACTGGCACTGACTCTTCAGGTTTACAAATATTATATTTTGACCTAAACCTAAATATAATATTATTTTCAAAAGCTTTTTTTTGTCTGATGCTTCGATTAATTTTAAACAGACAGTTCAACAAAAGGATACCCAAAAAATGTAATTTATCATTTAAATATTGAATTGTTCTTTCTTAGTAAGATCCCATTTTCAATAAAATTGCGGTCTTACCTTGACTTGAAGATGAAGTCCATTTGCCTATCCTTCTGGACAAAAATGTCTATTACTTTTTTTGTAAAAGTCCTCCTTATCTTCTTGTAGTTTCAAAAGTCTATCATAAATCTAATCGATAGATTTATGATTCAAAAAATATAAAAGTAAGGTAGACATGTGGATATTATCCGGCTGAACAAAACGCGCATTTATCTAACAGGTACGTTTCCCACAGATCTTATTTACAGCTATTTTCTAAAATCCTATGGAGAAACCTCATTGCTTTTTTGTCGAGGGAAGCCATGCGCAGCTTACTTCCAGGTTTTAGGACGCGTCACTGCAGCTCTCTCGTCTCTCTTCACACACCACACTTTTGCGGCACACATACTTACAGCCAATCAGCTCTGAATGATGTGAGATGACGTATGGTGGGGATGGCAGCTCAGTGCCCCTATGGCCGTTATTTTTTTGCCACACACATTAAATAGGAAAATACTCTGAGCATGCGCAGTGTAGTTTTTACAGTCACCGTTCACTTAGACAGTGAGAGGGAGGGCATGATCAGGTTTTGTCCCAACATGGCTCTAAACAGCTCAATAGGCACACACTGTAGACACTAATTAGAAGAACACAGACTAAACAGCAATGTGCAGACGAATCAGATGATTAAACATGATCTTAAAATATATTTTATATATATTTTTTTTGCATTTTTTGTAATCATTATTTGTAATACTTTCTGCTGACACTAGGTGGGGCTGTGCACCTGCCCCTAATGACCAGTCACCACTGATTGGTTCACAAGAGCTTTAGCTAATGTTATGTTGTGGACTGTATACGCGTTGAAGACGATGAGTGGTCTTCTGAAACCAACAGATGATTTCCTAACAGCTCAAACTCTTTTTCCCGGTGGTTTGAACAGAACGCTAACATGTCTAAACTAGAGAAGTCTGAGGAAGATGGAAAAACCGGGCCGATCTCAACCCTGACCTTTAAGCCTCAACACCTGAACACTATATTGTGTTTATTTCATTTTCACTAAAGCTGTGAGAGTGCTCTGCTCACCGTGGGGGAGAAACTGAAGGAGATTAATGGTGTTTGCAACAAGGGTTTAATTTGAAGCCAACGAAAAACCAGGGCAACAGAGAGTCCAACCAGAAACAAAATCCACTTCATGGCTCGCCAGTAGGGCTTCTGAGGGACCCCCCTCCAGGACCCAGCCCACTGAGAGAGACCAGAAACAGGTTCCCAGCAGGCTTTTATCTAGTGACTGGTGACCTGGTTCTGATCAGCTGTCTGTCCCCGCTGCCACTGAAGTACTTCTTAGTCCTGACTCTGATTAAATCCTGGGTTTAAATGTAAATGTGTAAACTTTATATGCTGAATGTGTTTACTCCTCCAGGCTCTCCCTGTGACCCTGTTCAACATTCACTACTTATATAACATACTTATGATTATAAAACCTTTTCTTTAATCCCTGATTCTGAGGAATCAAGAGTTAATTCAGGCTCTAAAACTCTGTTTATTTTATATCATGTCATGAGTTTAAACATTGATTATAATATCTGGAAACATTATAATCTGAAGTAGAAATCATAATGTTTTGTTCAGAGCTGATAAATGATTGGCCGCTCAAACATTCAGGTGGATAAATGTTTTTATTTATTCTGGATCCCGTCACACACAAATCAGAAATGAACAACAATTTAAAATGACAGAGAATCAATGAACAAAAAAGGTTAAACTAACCCGACATAAAGATCTGAAATCATTCATCATGTGAAGAAAGCTCTTCCTCTCATTGGCTCTAAATCAAACTCCATGTTAATGAGAGTTATGGAGAAACATCATTCTGACAAGCTTTGGTTGGTCCCACGTGTTAAGGAGAAGACACTAAGCTAACTGCATGTAGTTCAGTTTAATAAAGGTTGATAATAGACACAAAAAGAATACCTTCCAACTAAATAACAAGAAACTAAACAGGTGCAGCTTTAGTTCTTTCTCTCTAAGAAATGAACTCCATCAGAGATTTAATCCTCCTGTTGATCTAACTGCTCTGATCCACTGTCACACACACCTTCCCTGGTAATATATTCACTTTACCCCTAGTGAAAATGTATGGAAACATCCTCTCAGTGAAAGTGTGTGTGAAGGTGTGTATGTGTGTGTTAGTGTCAGGATCAGAGAACGACAGCTTTCCTCTGTCCCAGTCCAGATTCACTCTGACCCTCTGGAGCACCTTCTTCAGTCTGAGAGGAGTGGATGGATCTGATGGTGACTGTGCTGAGTAGTCACCATCATAATACTCTATTCTCCATAATCCAGACCGTATGACTCCCTTCCTCTGGACAGACTCTGCTAACACACCCAGTTCCCAGTATGTATTGTCTCTAACCTGGACATCCCAGCTGTGAGTCCCTGAGTTAAAGCCCTCAGAGCCCAGGACAGACCAGTCCTCATCAAACCTCTCTGGATTATCAGGAAGTTTCTGTTCCTCCTCTTCCTCCTCTTCCTCCTCTCGCTCCTCTTCCTCCTCTGCCTCCTCTCTCCTCGTGTCACACTGGTCAGATCTTCAGACAGCATGAGTCTTGGACCAGCAGTGTTTGCGTCCAGGATGAGAGGAGAGTAGGACACCAAGTCCTTCATCTTGATCCAGATGTTGAAGCTGAGGTTGCCCAGGTGTTTGGCCTGGTCTGTCAGAGCTCCTGAGGGCAGCTGTGGATCCTCCAGCAGGGGGCGCTGCAGCCTCTCCACTGCAGCCTTGTTGTTGAGCAGGAAGGAGACGTCTTCAGCTCTCAGCTCCTCCTCTGTGGCTCTGACTGTGTGTGAAAGAGCTGCTATCTCTCTGCTCACAGCCTCCATCTTCTCCTCCATCATCCTTCTCTTCTGCTCATCTTCCTCCCTCAGTGCAGCCATCCTGGCCTCCTCTTCCTCTTCTAGAAACTGGTGAAGCTTCTTAAAGTGCTCCTTAATCTGCGTCTCTGTGCGTCGGGCCTGGACCTTCATGTATCCTGCTGTGTGAGCACACGTCACTTTAACTTCTTCAAAGAGCTTCAGTTTCTCCTGAAAGGGCTGCAGAGACTTCTGGAGCTCCTCTCTGAGATCCTGAGCAGCTTCATCGATTGGTATGAAACTGTGGTTTTTGTGTATTTTTGAATCTCTGCAGACGAGACACACTGGCTGCTGATGGTCCGACAGACAGAGTCTGAGTTTCTCAGAGTGCAGACTGCAGAGAGCCTCTGGAGATCTCTGACCTCTCTCCTGTAGGAAACTCTCACACATGTTCTTTAACACCAGGTTACAGGGAGGTTCTCCTCTTGAAGATCTTCTCTTACAGACGGACACTCTCGTGTTGGTTTCTCTCTAAACCAGTTCTGCAGACAGCTTTACAGAAGCTGTGGCTACAGGACAGAACAACAGGATCTCTAAAGACTTCACAACAGACCGGACAGCAGAGGTCTTCCTCTGATCTGGAAGCCATGTTGTCTCTGAGTGAAGCTGAAAACACAGCAGACAGGAAGTACAGTCAGTCATGGCTCCCCCCCCCTCCTCTACTGATTGATATCTACTCAGAGTGATGTTTGGAGTCAGACTCACCTTCAGGGGGTGGAGGGTCCTCAGGTTGAAGCAGCCGTGTTGTAGTTTCCTCTTTTCTCTCCTGTAGCTGAACTCAGAGGAAGTTGTTAGTTTGGTCTGAAGGTGAATCTGATCGTCTGGTTTTCAGTCCGTCTCTCTGTAGTGATGAAGAAGAACAGAATCAGTCTTTATTAGCCCCACAGAGGGGACATTTACATTGTTACAGCAGAAAAGAGACAAAGACAGCTTAATGTTAAATATAAGGAAACTACTCAGTGATGAATAGGAGCTGCTGGAACAGGCTGCCGCTCCTTGGAATGGTTGGTATGGTAACAAACTGTGTCCTGGCATGTCTCTTTGTTCAACTTTAACACACAGGTGTGTCTCACTCCACAAACGGCAGCCACTCCTTGGAATGGTTGGTATGGTAACAAACTGTTTCCTGGTATGTCTCTTTGTTCAACTTTAACACACAGGTGTGTCTCATTCCACAAATGCCAGCCACTCCTTTGAATGGTTGGAATTAGGGTGACCAGGTGCCAACAAGCCACATGTGGGACAAATAGGACGTTTTTAAGGGACAATGCGGGACATGTTACTGCCTTGCTAAGAGCTAGATTAGATGTTTATATAATGTCTATCTAATCCTTAAGAATAAACATTTCTATTAAACTATAAGCTTATAAATATTGATAACAACGCTTTACTTTGGTTTAATTGTTTGCACAAACTATGCAAGTGAAGGAATTAATTATATTAGTTTTGAATGGAATTAACTTAACTAATTATTATGACCAGAAAAACATTACTGGATCTAGCTTACTGCCACAGTCTGCTGCCCTCTGTGCTAAACGTTAATGAAATCAGCTGCTGTTACCTCATCTCTTTGGTTTCAGGAGGAATATATCCATAGATCGAGGGGGGGGGTGGGTGGGGGTAGAGAACGCTCGTGACTGTTAGCGCCGGAGCCTCGCTGCGGGAAGCTGTGGCGCGCATATTGCGCCGCATTTGCTCATAAGATGAGACCCCACGCACTCTGCGTGTTCTGCGTGTAGGGAGGGGCGGCCCTGCCTATAAGTTAATACATTTCTCTGTTGATTGATTGACATCTGGCAGCTAATGGTGATAGCCCTCTCGTTTTCTACACACCTTTGTATAAAAGCCTTGTTTAAGACGGGTGACTGTCAATCAAATGCGGGACATCGGCAAAATGTGTGGGACAAATGATCAAAATGCTGTGCAGTCTCGCACAAAGCGGGACACCTGGTCACCCTAGTTGGAATGGTAGCAAACTGTTCCCTGGTATGTCTCTTTATTCAACTTTAACACACACCTGTGTCTCATTCCACAAACGCCAGCCACTCCTCATCAGCTCATCGTAACTGGTTTAACTTCATTTCATCTCTACAGTACGGGACATGTCAACCCTAACGTAGCCCAGTAAATATCGTTCAGTTCAGATCGAATGTGTCTGTCTGTCTGTCTCTCTCTCTGTCTCTCTCTCTCTCTATATATACAAATAAATACATGCATAAGTAAATAAATATGAGCACACATTGTCTCACAAGCAAAATAAAACTCCTTTTAAAACAACAGTCAAGTGTACAGTCCACTGTCTATACAAAGACCCAGATGCCTCAACAGGCCATATCCAAATCTGTATTTCAAAGTTTTCGAGCAAGGAACACCAACATGTTTGCATTGTTGGGCACACATGCATCTTTGAACTGTCGGGAAGGTTGGGGCTCTCCATCTCCAGCTGCCGTGTTTGCTCCCAGCTGGGAGAATGGGGTGGTTGTGTTTCAGGTGCAGTTTAAGGTTGGTCGTATCGCTAGCTTTTGTTGCTACCTTTTTAAAACAAATGCGACACACCGCCCGGCTCATTCAAGTCCGTAGGCTCGCCTCATTGATTTGGCTTACATCCAAAATATTCCCACACCGGAGATGTGGAGTTAGGTTTCGCAAACAATTCCATTTAACTTCAAATTCCCCTCGAGTAAGTCACACGTTGTCTCCTGCTTGTCTCTATATTATTCATTTGGCTGCTACACTGCTGCACGCGGAGTGTCCTGACCTGCTGTGTCATGGGCTGTGTGTGGGCTAAAATGCTGGTCACATCCTTATGTAAACAAACACGCATGTAAACGGCAATTTATCGAGGTCAGAAAACTTATCGAGTTCATTTTTATTTATCGTACGATAAGTCAATTAATTGCTTATCGCGACAGGCCTAAAGGAGTCTATCACTCCTTAACAGGTATTGAATGATGTTTGGAGTCAGACTTACCTTCAGGGTGTGGAGGGTCCGCAGGTTGAAGCAGCCGTGTTGTAGTTTCCTCTTTTCTCTCCTGTAGCTGAACTCAGAGGAAGTTGTTAGTTGGACTGAAGGTGAATCTGATCGTCTGGTTTTCAGTCCGTTCGTCTCCGTAGTGATGAAGAATATCAAACTGTTTCCTGGTATTCTCTTTATTTAAATATAACACACACGTGTGTCTCATTCCACACACACCAGCCACTCCTCTACAGCTCTCAGTAAACTGGTTTAACTTCATTTCATCTCTTCAGTACAGAACATATTAACCTCACGGAGCTCAAAAAATATCCTTCTTTTGTTCAGTTTAATAAAGCTTTATTGTCAGGTCCAGAAAGAGAGTCACTTTGTTCTGGTGACTTGGCACACAGCAATCAAACAGCACTGTCCCTTTTTTGTAGAAGTCAGTTTTTTGTTGCTTTGATTTTGAAGTTAGTAATTGGTCGCTCTTATTTTGAAATCTATTTTTGTTACTTTTATTTGGAGGCAGTTATAGGTGGATTTATTTTGAAGTAAGATGTGGTTTGCTTTATTTTGAAGTCAGTCATTGGTTGCTTTTACCTAAGGTACATTTTGAATGCAGGAGTTTATTGACTTTACGTAACAGAGTACTTCTATACTGTGGTATTATCTGCATGAATGTTTTAGGTGGTAGATAGAGAAGATAGAAATATCTCTATAATAATGTAAACTTAAATACTGTTCGGTAAAATGGCTGATTACTTCCTCTCCAAACGTACCACTCGAGTCGTGCAGGAATATCATGTGACCGTGCTGTAGTTCCTTTATAGCCCAACATTAGCCACCTTTAGCTTAGTGGTGGTGACGTGAAGTCATGTGACCGTGCTGTAGTTCCTTTATAGCCCAACATTAGCCTCCTTTAGCTTAGCGGTGGTGAGGTGAAGTCATGTGACCGTGCTGTAGTTCCTTTATAGCCCAACATTAGCCTCCTTTAGCTTAGCGGTGGTGACGTGAAGTCATGTGACCGTGCTGTAGTTCCTTTATAGCCCAACATTAGCCTCCTTTAGCTTAGCGGTGGTGATGTGAAGTCATGTGACCGTGCTGTAGTTCTGTAGACACCTTCTGTGGTGCACGGACACATTAATCACACAGAGAGAGATAGACGAGAAGCTTCGTGCATCGCTGAATAAAGTCTCCAGATTTGAACATTCATCACATCTATCTTCTGCTACAGCTCAGCATTCATCAAATCCACTTCAGTAATCAAGGGCTGGCAAAGTTACTTGATTGAGAGAACAGCTCTACAGAACATTAACAATAACTTAAACCAATCACCCATCTGTTTTAAAAATACATCACCAGCCACCGTGCTTTGATTTATAATGCCATCATAATGACTATTCAAGTTACTTTGATACCACTTCATCTCTATTCTGCAGCGCACTTGACTGTTAGCAACGAGGCTAATCACTTGAAACAGCATGTAATCTACTTTACAAGCTAATGTTAGCTGCCAATACAATTATTTATCTAGCGTACGTTAGCTACCTATCTAACAAGGTAACTAGCTATCTGTAAACCTAGCTAGCAGACATTAGCTATCTATCTATTCAACCCAGTCTCACGGCATTTCGTGTTATAGTCACGACATTTTATCTATTGAATCGTGTTCATCAACACGATTTCCCCTTTTTTTCGTGTCACACAGAACGATTTTAAAAGCAATGTATTTCTATTGGTAGTATGTTTCGTGCCTGCAACACGTCTTTTTGTCCGGTCG
This sequence comes from Trematomus loennbergii, assembly GCA_012861695.1. Classification (NCBI taxonomy): domain Eukaryota; kingdom Metazoa; phylum Chordata; class Actinopteri; order Perciformes; family Nototheniidae; genus Trematomus; species Trematomus loennbergii. The sequence continues at coordinate 195,359 of JAAOOA010000590.1, read as the reverse complement.
GGTCTTGGAAAACCGGAAGCTGTGGGGTTCATAAAAAAAATTCTTACTCAATATCAAGCCACAATTATTGTTTTTATTTTAAATCGTATAATGTCTGACTTTTTTTGCCGTCCATGAGGAAAAGAAATGGGCTCAGAGCCTCAGGATACTGAAATCTCTATTTTTTAAATCTTTTTTTCCTTCTAATTTGTTATTCTTTTCAAAATAACACACTTGTAGTGACCACTATTTAACTAGGGTCCATAATTCACGCATGGAACTACAGGTTGGGGGTATTGTTTCCGCCCGGACATATATGTTGACGGTACCTCCGGGTACCTACAGTGTGTGTGTCCCTTTCACTTTCTCTTACTCTTCTCGGCTCGACCCGACAGCATGTCGATTTCTGCTCCTCAATAAAGCCAGATTTGTACCTCCGATGCACCGCCTCCGACTCCCTTCTCTCGGCACTACATTGGTGACCCTGACATAAGTCTCGCGAAGGATCAGAGACTGAATCGAACACGGCAAAGAGCGCAGCTTTTCTCGAAATGCCGGGGATTTTTGGAGACCTCCGTAGCTGCCTCGTGCGCTCGGACTGTGGCTCGGTGCGCCCCACGGAATGGACGCGGACGACGCTCGCCATTTCCACGGCTTTTCGCCTCTGGGGGACGGCAAGCCTTCCATGGGGCCGGTACGCGACCGTGCCGGGTTTGTTCGGGACATGCGGCTGCATGTCCGGCCAGCGACTGACGGCCGCCGAGATCAGCTAGCCACGACTGCTAACGGCTAGCAGCTGGCAACAGCTAACAACGGCTAGCCACAGCAGCTAGCGGCTGACATCCGACTGTTTTTTTAATTTTAATTTTTGTTTTTTTGTGGTGCCGGAGAGGAGGTTCGATCAAGTCTGGTCGGCCTCGCGTGGATCCTCTCGCTATTTCGCCCACCTGTTTTTGTTTCGTGGACGGGACGACCATTTTTGAGCTTTTTCTGGTGCCTGAGAGGAGGTTCGACCATGTCTGGTCGGCCTCGTGTGGACCCTCTCGCTGTTATCACCACCTCGACGGCGGTTTCGGACGTCACACGCGGCTGCTTCGGCCCGTGGGTGACGCGCTTCTGGACCCCGTCTCGCCTCTTCCCTCGCCTCGGCGGTTTCGAACGTCGCCCGTGCCTTCATCGGCCCGCGGGTGGCGCGCTTCGGGACCCTGCCTGGCCTCTCCTCTAACCGCGGCTCACGGTTCGCCTCGACGGCGCCCCGTCTGGCCTCTCCCCTGTCCACGTCTCCCTCCTCCCGGGGACACGGCTCCTTCCTCCTGAGGACTTCGTGCCCGCCGCCGCTGTGCCTTCGCCTGCGGCCGGGCAGCGCTCCTCCCTGCTGGGGACCACCGGGTTTTTCACGCCTGTCCCCTCGTCGCTACACGGCGACCCTGCTTTCTGCGGCCCCCTGACGTCGGCCCGTTCCGGCCCCCCCTCCACCCTCCGGTGGGGATGCCCTCGCCCTCGTTGGGGCCCCTGCCCTCTCCTGCGGCCCCCCGACGATGGCCCGTTCCGGCCCGCCCTCCGGTGGGGATGCCCTCGCCCTCGTGGGGGCCCCTGCTCTCTCCTGCGGCCCCCTTCCGACGGCCCTTTCCATGGCCCGGCCCTCGCTGCGGCCCCGCCCTCCTCGGCCCCTGTGGTGCTTCCTCCCGGACGCGAGGATTGTGTCCATGGTTGAATTCTGGGGGGGCTTGTGTAGTGACCACTATTTAACTAGGGTACATAATTCACGCATGGAACTACTGTTAGAAATTTAAAATCAATGTTTTATGGCATGATTTAGTCCAAAACATACCGTCAGTTTAAAAGCAGTCAGATGAAGAACTCATTACTTTTAGTTTGTGTTCACACCTTAAAAGGTGTGAAAGGAGGGATTGTTAGAAATTAAAATCAATGTTAAACAGCATAATTCAGTCTAAAATATATCGTCAGTTTAAAGCTGTTTTATTGTGGAAAAACCCGGAAGTTCTCAGGAAATCAATGCCAAGCTTTTATTCTGAAAATCTTTTATCCGGTTAGCATGTGACTAATGTTACGTTTTCTGAATGTAAAGTGAAAATGACTTGGAGTGTTACACACCAAATCGTACGGACTTTAACACTACATCGATAGACGTCAAGATATTATTACTGTTGAATATTAAATGAAGGAACAGTTGATCATGGAGTGTTTACACATTACGTGAGGAGCTATGACGTGCCATAAGAGGTGTTTTTAGGACTTCTAAACTAACGATTACAGCTGTTTATAAGGTATTAAATAGAAAGTCATGACAGAGATAAGGAGGAGAAAATGCTTAAGGAAGTAGGCAGAGAAAACCAAATGTCGAAATCATCTGGTCTCTTGCGATATCGAACCCACAGATGAGAAGGGAGGTCCCCTATCTGCACAGCGGGGGACAACGAGACGTGCATAAAAACAGAGGACAGAGGACAATTCAGGACTCCTTCTTCGCTGCAGCCTCACGAGACATCACCGGCTTTGTCTTTTCCCTTACCCTCTGCTTGTTGTATCATCGTGCCATTTAATTAAACTCAACCAATTTGAACCTTTTCGGAGACTCCATTAGTCTCTTCATTCTAAGCTCCTCTCCTGGACGCGAGAACATCGAATACTTCTAATAGTTGGCAACCACGCGCAGGACCTCGCCGACCCGGGAGAACTAACCAAGCCAGCTGTTCGACGGATCCGCAGCCCTCCCGTCAGACAACAAAGAGCTCACACACAGTGGTAAGAAGAACTGGTTAAATCAAATCTTCACTAGTTTATGCAGGAAACTTTAAGTTTGTGTGTTGATGGCGGCCAGCGGATCCGGAGAATAATGTGCATTTAATGTTAAACAAGCTAAATTAAGAAGCATAGACAACACGTGGCGCTATTTAGGGCAAGCAGGGGTGAGTCTATTTTTTCTTTTCTTTGTTCACTAACACTGCATGCTTCTAACAAAAATTTGAAAACACTACGGGTGTTAAAAGTCGTTTCGGACAGCAGTGATTATACTATTGTGTGTTTTTCCAAGACATTGCGGGTGGATTACGAAGGGAAGTGCGTTAGATTCTAATAGTGTTTGGATAGCGTCCCATTTGGTCCATTAAAGTGCGTGTTTAAACAGCAGCAGATAATCACCAGACTTTAAAATTGCTAAGGGCAATACATTTAAAAAAATTGAAAACACACGGGTGTTAAAGTTGCTAAGGGCAATACATTTGAAAGCGCTATGGGCGTTAAAATTGCTTAAAGGGCAATAAAGTTGCTAAGGGCAATATTTTTAAAAACACCACGGGTGTTAAAAGTCGTTTCGGACGGCAGTGATTATACTATTGTGTGTTTTTCCAAGACATTGCGGGTGGATTACGAAGGGAAGTGCGTCCCATTTGGTCCCATTAAAGTGCGTGTTTAAACAGCAAAAGATAATCACCAGACTATAAAGTCAAATATTACGTCATTGGCCGATGAAGTAAGGGCTCCTCATGTTAAAATAGGATATCTCTAGGATAAAGCCCATATTCATAGTAAACTAGATAGAAATGTTATTTTGTATATAAAGTGTAGTTTTGTGTTGTATTTTTAAACTTTGCTCTACTACACCAGTGTTTCCATTATGTCCATTTAAAGATCACCAGCCATTATTTAATCTCATCAGTGAGAACCACATGGTGTAATTTCAACATCTCTTTGTTCTGGGGGTCAGAGTTTGAAATAATCAGTAGCCATCTTGTTTTGACCTCATTTCAAGGAAAAGACAGGGCAGTTTGCCATTTCGTGAAATGCAAATTTCAGGACTCCTTTGTTCTTTGTAACCCATGTGGTTTCACTCCCATGAGGCCAAGTCCTTTATCTGACCTCCATCTTGTGAAGAACAAACCATTCTTCTTGTCTCAGTTGGATTTAGTCTTTTGCTAAATCAAGTTATCTATACATTGTTGTTGGACTTTGGTTGTAAACAAAGATTATTATATTTTCTCAGACTAGAGTTAAGCCTTCCAATCTGATTTTTTGAAATATTTGTGTTTGCAAATGTGTTTTTGGCTTGCTTATGCATTACTGTTCAAATAATATTGTTCTCCTTCCCATTTCAAAGGTTTTTTAGAAAAATAACCTTCTTGTTACATATAAGTCCGTTTCAGAACAGCTACCCCTGCTGGCAGAAACTGAAAACTACAACAGCGCACTCTGCTCGTTGTACAGAATTGTTGCAGAATTACAATTATATGCCAAAGTTATTTCCCACGTGTTATACATAAACACATACTTCATCACACACAGATAAAATTACAGATGGTTCCTGATTTTAAGATAAGAAACCTTACATAATAGTCTTTCAACCTAGACAATAGAATATTCAACCACCAAGTAAACTAGTTTATAACATTTGCATAATCTCATGCATACACATTTTTTATTCTTCTACATTTTATAACATGCATAATCTCATGCACACACATTTTTTATTTTTCTACATTTATAACATTTGCATAATCTCATGCACACACATTTTATTTTACTTTTAATTATTAATTTACTTTATGAATAAAATAAAAATAAAAAAATAAAAAACTGATCTAAGGTTAAGTACTGTTAACTACTGAAGACTAGGATACTTTTATAAAGGAATACAGAGGTACTATTCAGAGGATAGTAATACATCCTTGATAATTTAGTAATTTCATCCTAGTATTTGAGAAACATGTCACCAAAAGACACCAAGTTAGGCACACTCGCAGTGCCAGGCTCAACTGCAGATATCATGGAAAGGGTAAAAGTCAGGTCAGATGTCACAACAAATCCAAATGAGAGACAGAAAGCTGGAACAACAACAGGAATTGTTGACACAGTGGCAAACAAGAGGATTGATTCCAGCAGATAATCAACCTGGACCAACAAAAGCCCATAGAAGAGCAGTACTAGACTATGAACATGAACAATGCCTACAACAGCTAATGTATGGAGGGAAGCTGAACAAAGGTTTATAAGAGTTACAAGTCTGATACTCGATCTGGAATAGCCAGCCTATTGACAGACAGCATAAATGTGGTCCGAATAACAGACCTGCCAGTGAGAGTAGAATTCGCAGAAGAAAGACGACGAGAAAGAGAAACACAAAAGACAGAGCAGGAAGCGCTACAACTAAGACCTTTGAAGATACAGGTAGCGGAGAAAGACACAGAGGCTTGTAGACAACACAAGGAGAAGGGGGAGAAGCTTTCAGAGATAACCATAGAACCAGAGAAGGCAGGCCAGACACCTCCAGTTCAAACTCAGGTAGTGCCTGAGATTCAGGTGCAGAATCAACAAGAGGTGGAAGACGTTTCCGGTTGAGGGATGTTACTGTTGCAGCCAAATGGGCCATTGGTCCAGAGATTGTCCGCAACACAAGATGCTACAAGTACTACAACATTGCACCACACAGCAACAAGCCCCAAACAACGGCCCTCCACACAGTTACCCCTGGGGAGGTTTCCATGACTACAACAGAGGCAGGGGGTCCCATGGATGTCAAAGAGGAACAGGATGTCCAAATATGAAAGAAGGACATTTTGAAATCCAGCCACATAGAGCCATATCTGTCACCACAGGGAGGAGAGGTGGAATGTTATTTAAAAAATCATGACTAGCATATTGCATTTCAATATAAAACACCACAGATCAGTAGAAGAACATTAAAACATAGTAGAACATTTAGCAGACTATTTTTGTAATTATGATAAGGGAATGCTCTGGTTTTTTGGACAAAATTAACATGGGATCACTCCCGTCACTGGACGTACTTCGTCTCACTGGAATAGTAACGGTCATAGTGAATATAAAATCGTCCCATGTATCCGGCCAATGACGGAGAGTTTTGAAAGAGACAAAACACTGTTCCATACATTTAAAAACACTTAAACAATTAAACAATGTTTACCCCAGGATTCAGGCATCTTCCCTGGCTTGTAAAGTGGAGTTATGCGCCTTGGAGGTATTGCACTATTTACAAAATGTATACCCAGGATTCTGGCCCCTTCCCTGGCTTGTAAAGTGCAGTTATGCGCCCTGGAGATATTGCACTATTTACAAATGTAGCACTATGTTTATTTCCCACCCCAGGGCGGAGACCGGGAAAATCACCTCTCTATGCCCGCTCACAGAGCCCCCAAGGACGGACTAGAGACCCCAGCACCCCGGAGAGCTCCATGTGAAATATGCTACTAATCCATAACTTTTGATAACAAGCTCGTTTGGTTCAGGATTTTTCTCTACCCCCCCCATTTACACGTACCCCACATCCAACGGTACCATCGCCGAATCTCTAGGACCTCGGGGCGCGGAGTTACGGCAGAGGGTCAGATTTTGAAAATACGATTGAGAACAGGGCTCTGATCAGGGCTAAGTATTGTTAGAAACTGGTGAATCTGTTTAAATGCAGCCAGCAGAGTCACTGCTTTTAGCAGGGTCTCAGAGAGCCAGACACCCAGGGTACAGCACCTCGCTGTCTTACCCAGAAAACAGGCTCTGATCAGGGCTAAAGTAACGTTAGAAACTGGTGAATCTGTTTAAATGCAGCCAGCAGAGTCACTGCTTTTAGCAGGGTCTCAGAGAGCCAGACACCCAGGGTACAGCACCTCGCTGTCTTACCCAGAAAACAGGGCTCTGATCAGGGCTAAAGTCTTGTTAGAAACTGGTGAATCTGTTTTAAATGCAGCCAGCAGAGTCACTGCTTTTAGCATGGTCTCAGAGAGCCAGACACCAGGGTACAGCACCTCGCTGTCTTACCCAGAAAACAGGGCTCTGATCAGGGCTAAAGTAACGTTAGAAACTGGTGAATCTGTTTAAATGCAGGCAGCAGAGTCACTGCTTTTAGCAGGGTCTCAGAGAGCCAGAGACCCAGGTACAGCACCTCGCTGTCTTACCCAGAAAACAGGGCTCTGATCAGGCTAAAGTAACGTTAAACTGGTGAATCTGTTTAAATGCAGGAGACCTCAGCAGAAGTCCCTAACAGTGGGACTCTGTGTATTTCACACCTCCAGGCGACCAGGGGAAAATCACCTATCTCTGCCCGCTCACAGAGCCCCCAAGACGGACTAGAGACCTCCAGCAGCAGTCCCTAACAGTGGGACTCTGTGTATTCACACCTCCAGGAGAGACCAGGGGAAATCACCTCTCTCTGCCCGCTCACAGAGCCCCGAAAGACGGACTAAGACCTCCAGCATCCCTAACAGTGGGACTCTGTGTATTCACACCTCCAGCAGAGACCAGGGGAAAACCACCTCTCTCTGCCCGCTCACAGAGCACCGAAAGACGGACTAGAGACTCCAGCAGGTCCCTAACAGTGGGACTCTGTTTTTCACACCTCCAGCAGAGACCAGGGGAAAACCCTCTCTCTGCCCGCTCACAGAGCCCCCAAAGACGGACTAGAGACCTCCAGCAGCAGTCCCTAACAGTGGGACTCTGTGTATTTCACACCTCCAGGAGAGACCAGGGGAAATCCACCTCTCTTGCCCGCTCACAGAGCCCCCAAGACGGACTAGAGACCTCCCAGCAGTCCCTAACAGTGGGACTCTGTGTATTTCACACCTCCAGGAGAGACCAGGGGAAAACCACCTCTCTCTGCCCGCTCACAGAGCCCGAAGGACGGACTAGAGACCTCCAGCAGCAGTCCCTAACAGTGGGACTCTGTGTATTTCACACCTCCAGGAGAGACCAGGGGAAAACACCTCTCTGCCCGCTCACAGAGCCCCGAAGACGGACTAGACCTCCAGCAGTCCCCTAACAGTGGGACTCTGTGTATTCACACCTCCAGGAGAGACCAGGGGAAATCACCTCTCTCTGCCCGCTCACAGAGCCCGAAAGACGGACTAGAGACCTCCCAGCATGTCCCTAACAGTGGGACTCTGTGTATTCACACCTCCAGGAGACCAGGGGAAATCCACCTCTCTCTGCCCGCTCACAGAGCCCCGAAAGACGGACTAGACCTCCAGCAGTCCCTAACAGTGGGACTCTGTGTATTCACACCTCCAGGAGAGACCAGGGGAAATCACCTTCTCTGCCCGCTCACAGAGCCCCCAAGGACGGACTCGAGACCTCCAGCATGTCCCATAACAGTGGCACCTCCATAACCTTGCACACCCTGAGTCCCCGGGCCCCCACAGTTAAGCACTCCCCCACGGACTAAACACAGGTATTCACACCCACCAGAACCTCGTGCCCCTGGTGACCCTAAAGGGGGTGGATTTTGTGGTGCTTCTATGTCCGCCCATCAGCATCCATAGTCGGCCTTCTTCACGGCACCACCACCCCTTCTGTGGAGGGTATTCTCGTGCCCCTGGTGACCCTAAAGGGGGTGGATTTTGTGGTGCTTTTATGTCCGCCCATCAGCATCCAAATTCGGCCTTCTTATTGGCACCACCACCCCCCTTCTGGGCTGGAGGTTCAAACACTTTAACTTTTGTTCACCCTCCTCTGGCTTACACCTCCTCCGCCAACACTTGAGCGCTCATCACAGGGTTCAGCACCCCGGTGCTGATGGAAAGTGGCACTTTATCTGCCCCTGGTAACCATCAAGGTTATTGTTTTTTTTTTTTTTTTTTATTTGAACAAAAACCACAGTACACACAGCCTAAAACATCAACTATTTACACGTTGCAGGAACAAAAACCACAGTACACACAGCCTAAAACATCAACTATTTACACGTAGCAGTACTGCTGCTATAACAGTACTACTAATTTTTTACCCTACGTTTTAAAGTGCAGTTATGCGCCCTGGAGGTGTTGCACTATTAACAAAATGTATGCCCAGGATTCTGGCACCTTCCCTGGCTTGTAAAGTGCAGTTATGCGCCCTGGAGATATTGTACTATTTACAAAATGTATACACAGGATTATAATAATAATTATATACACGGTATACATATTCACAATGTTTAGCGGGATTCAGGGGACCAAATTAGGCGTCTAATTCTTACGGTGCACCAGGGCAAACAGGTTGAGTCCACGGCCCCTGCCCCATCATCAGGAGTGTCAACCAGCCCCGGTCCCGACTTCATTGGCCTCTTTCCCTCCCGCTTCCGCTTCCGCTGCTGCTGCCGCTCCAATGACCCATCAGGTGAAGATGGTAGCAGTACTGTTATAGCAGCCCTCTTCGGAGGTCTCCCCATCTGACAGCGGTAGACATCCTTCTGATGATGATGCAGCTGCTGCCGCATCTGATGACGCCCTGAACATGGAGCGGATTCTCAATGCCTCCTTTATTCCCGGCGCATTCGCGTAGAACCGGTCCGCCGTGGTTACGTCGTGACACATAAACCTGGCGAGAATCGACCGGCTTTCTGGATCTTGGTGATGCTTGATATTGTCAGCCAGGGCAGTGCGCAGGATTGTGAAGGTGACGGCTGTTTCTAGCCCAGCATCAGCCCATGCCCTCTTCAAGTGAGCGTTCAGGTTCTTGGAGGCCCGATTCCCCCTTGTGAAAAGGAAGAATTCATTCTGAGGACCCAGCAATGCCTCTTTAATCCCCATCCACCGCATGACCCAGCTAAACTCCTCTACTGTAAGCGCCAGCTGTGCTTCGCCATATGTCTTGGCCGTCTTGTGATCCTGCACATGGATGATGTAGCCCTCAGCAGTTCCCCTTATGGCTGCCTCTAAGACCTCACTGTTTTTCATGTTTGCGTACACGCCCGTACGGTGGCCATACAGGAGGCTCCAATGGAGGGTGAGATAGCCATAGAGAAGCTTCTGGGTGGTTGAGGTCGGCGTGCCGGCCATCAGGTCGAGGAGCTCCGGGATGCGCTTCTCAGCGGCCGCCATGGCGGCGAGAAGCTCCGCCTGGCTCGGCAGACGATCCAGTTTGTTCCTCTTCACCTTAAACTGATGTAGAGTGACTGCCTTATTCAAGTGTTTCATGTTGGCTTTCACCTCTCTCATTATGTGGGTCATATCAGACTGGGTGAGCTTGCACCCCCGGGGCTTTGACTCAGACATGTACCCCATGAACTGGTGCACATTCTTCAGGAAGAACTCTGATGTTGTGACTGCCCGGCCCGGCTTTACAATATACTCGCTCCAGCCACGGATCATCTTCATGTTTCTTAGGAACAGCCAGTCTGACAGGCGGTTAACACCATGGGCCATGTATACTATGAAGTTCTTTATCCGGCTGATCTTCGACACAACATTGTCTTTCTGTTTTACTGTCGGAGCGACACCCAAACAATGATCCAAGTATGTCTGAAGGTACGCCTCCATGCTTCTAGGCAACGTGATTTCACGCATGGTATTCCCCCGTCCACACCCAGTGGACCAGTAATTTGAGGGAGAGGGCAAGTCATTAGCCAGCTTAGAGGCACGGGTCTTCCGGCATACAGGGGTCTCGCTACCGGAGGCTACTGCAAACATGACAGTTTCCACCGGGGTCTTCACAGGGGTCTCGCTACCGGAGGCTACTGCAAACATGACAGTTTCCACCGGGGTCTTCACAGGGGTCTCGCTACCGGAGGCTACTGCAAACATGACAGTTTCCACCGGGGTCTTCACAGGGGTCTCGCTACCGGAGGCTACTGCAAACATGACAGTTTCCACCGGGGTCTTCACAGGGTCTCGCTACCGGAGGCTACTGCAAACATGACAGTTTCCACCGGGGTCTTCACAGGGTCTCGCTACCGGAGGCTACTGCAAACATGACAGTTTCCACCGGGTCTTCACAGGGGTCTCGCTACCGGAGGCTACTGCAAACATGACAGTTTCACCGGGGTCTTCACAGGGGTCTCGCTACCGGAGGCTACTGCAAACATGACAGTCTTCACCGGGGTCTTCACAGGGGTCTCGCTACCGGAGGTACTGGTAATACATGACAGTCTTCACTGGGCTCTTCAGGGTTCTTGACCGGTCTCCACCGGAGGCTACTGCAATTGACAGTCTTCACTTGGCTCTTCACAGGGTTCTTTACCGGTCTCTTCCCACCGGAGGCTACTGCAAGCATGACAGTCTTCACCGGCTCTTCACAGGGTCTCGCTACCGGAGGTTACTGCTGCATGACAGTCTTCACCGGGGTCTTCACAGGGGTCCCGCTACCGGAGGTTACTGGGGACTGCATGACAGTCTTCACCGGGGTCTTCACAGGGGTCCCGCTACCGGAGGTTACTGGGGACTGCATGACAGTCTTCACCGGGGTCTTCACAGGGGTATTGCTGCCTGAGGCTACTGTGTTTATGCCGGAGGTACTTGGGATTGCCAGGCCCTTAAATCGTATACATTCGTCCTCTTCCTCAAGAACAGCAGCACTCTGCTTCCTGGGTTTTAGCTCCTTTTTCAGCCTGGAGCGCAGGGTCTTCACCTCATCATTGAGGGCATCCTTCTGAGCCCTCAATGCCACATTTTCCAGCATCACCTGCCTGCAGTCCTCGTTGTCACACTCGGTATGTGGGGAGAAGGGTGGAGGGTGCCCGGGGTATTCCTCCTCATTGTCTATATCCAATGATGTAGCCATTCCAATGATGGGGTTAGTCTCACGGAGGTCATGGAGCAACTGCAGTGCCACAGTATGCTTCAGCCTTGCCATGACCTGCTGTGCCTCATGTCGGGACAACTCAGGGTGGTCATGTTTTACATGACGGTCCAGTCTCTTCCCAGCGTACGAACACCCAGCGATGGGACAGGGTTTGGTCCGAACATTTATCCTTCCACTGGCTATTTTCAGGAGGATTCCCCTCTCCTCCAAGTTCCGCACTGCATGCTTGTGCTTAAGGTGTTTGTTCAATGCCAGATAGAAGAGTCTGCACACCGGGCATTCAGATGACATCCTTACTGAAACACACATAATGAATTTGATCAAAATGATGTTATAGTTCTCCGTTTATATGCGTTAGCGTGAGCGGTGGTTGCGACACTGGGTCCGATGCATCAATTCATGGTGCATGGACGAAGGGAAGTATTGGGTTACCACCGGGTCAGATGGTCCCACTTCCGCACCAACGCGGGGCTGGTGATGGCAACATTGGGTCCGATGCATCAATACATGGTGCCCCGACCATGAGAGGGTTTGGGGTACCCCGGAACCAGGCACCACCCCAGCAGGAAACGGGTTGTATGGTCAAAGGAGGAAAGAGTGATAGAACCGGGTAAAGCAAAGAAAGTGTCCGACAATAGTGACTTGTGAGGCGGCCAGAGAGTCTGTCATATCTCGGTCCTATCCTCCAGCAACGCTGTGGCCAAAACTGGGCTAAAAACTAAAAAACTAAAAATATTTCATCCAGGGAAATTTGGGTGAAAATGAAAAAAAGTACCCGGAAATAGTGCTTCATTAGCCAGCAGCAGTCCCCTGTCGACTCATGTGACATTCCTCCAGGGTTACATAGAACCAGGGTGTGGGGTCCGAGCCATCTCCGAGACATCTCTAGTCCGTGTTGATAATGGGGGAAATGTACCCCAAAATAGTCCTTCATTAGCCAGCAGCAGTCCCCTGTCGACTCATGTGACATTCCTCCAGGGTTACATAGAACCAGGGTGTGGGGTCCGAGCCATCTCCGAGACATCTCTAGTCCGTGTTGATAATGAGGAAAAAGTACCCCAAAAAGTGCATCATGACTCAGCAATCATCACACTCAACTTTGGTGATAACCGGGGAAAGGGGTCAAAATGTAAAAATGATACCCCAAAACAGTGCCTCATGACCCGCAGGAGTCCCCCGCGGACTCCCCTGACATTCCTCCATGGTCGAAATCACCCAACTCAACTTTGGTGATAACCGGGGAAAGGGGTCAAAATGTAAAAATTATACCCCAAAACAGTGCCTCATGACCCCGCAGGAGTCCCCCGCGGACTCCCCTGACATTCGTCCATGGTCGAAATCACCCAACTCAACTTTGGTGATAACCGGGGAAAGGGGTCAAAATGTAAAAATTATACCCCAAAACAGTGCCTCATGACCCCGCAGGAGTCCCCCGCGGACTCCCCTGACATTCCTCCATGGTCGAAATCACCCAACTCAACTTTGGTGATAACCGGGGAAAGGGGTCAAAATGTAAAAAATACGCCCCAAAATAGTGCCTCATAATCGGGTAGAGTCACCTGGAAAGTGCCCTCGCATTCCTCCATGGCTCAAAATGTCGAACTTAAACTATTTTGAGAACCAGGAAAATGTAAAAAATACGCCCCAAAATAGTGTCTCATAATCGGGTAGAGTCACATGGAAAGTGCCCTCGCATTCCTCCATGTCAAACTTAAAGTATTGGGAGAACCAGGCTGGGGGGTCCTTGTGCCACAAAATTAGGCCCACTCAGAGTGCTTGGTGAGCGGATACATTCTTCCATGATTTGCAACAGCCGTTTTTTGAGTGCACCCAAAAACTGGGTTTCCGATTTCGTGCGGACGGTAGTCTGAATGTATGGATGAATCTTTTTCACAGGGTAGGGGAAATGAAGCCCAAGGACCTTTTCCCCTTCTCCGTTGCACCAACCATCGGAGAAGGGGAAAAATCGGCCCGAAGCGCCAAACACCTGGCCCCTTCTCCTGTTGGCACTCAGAAAAAATTTGACAATTTTTCAAAACTTCATTTTTGATTATTTTAAGATATAATTAAGCGTTTTCTTCACTTTTTTTTGCTTTCCACGGGTGGGGGCGCCTGGCAGGCCGCCTATGAGCACCCAAATTCTGCCTGGATCATCCAGGATTTGTGGGCTAAGCTCCATAAACTGACTAAATCACCCAGAGAGGTCACCTTTCTAGCCCAAATATATAAATACAAATACATTTAAATAGTAAAAGGTGCACTTGTGCTCTGCATTACCCGGAATTTTATTTTCAAAGCCTCATGATAGTGATTAAAAATCATTTTCATGGGAAAAAGTGTTAAATGCCTGATTAAATTATATGCAGGACCCCAGTGAGCTCCAGACTATGTGCATTGTGTTGGGGAACCATATAAATGATAGAATAAATGCATTTAAATGCAAAAATAATGATTTAAATCATTTTAGGGGGACAATTGTGGAGAGGAGCCTGAAAATGACTCTGCAGCAGGCCGCCTATGAGCACCCAAATTCGGCCTTCTTCACGGCACCACCACCCCTTCTGTGGAGGGTATTCTCGTGCCCCTGGTGACTCTACAAGGGGGGTGGTTTTTATGGTGCTTATATGTCCGCCCATCAGCATCCAGAAAGAGGACACATTGGAGCACACATTGACCCAGGAAAGAGTGCTCGAAACGTGGCTAAACCATAGTCAAACTGTGGGGTAACATGTTTCAAATGACAGCACACTGCTGCTTGTTGGCAGGCTGACTCACTTCACTTGTCTCACACACACCCAGGGGGAGAAAGAGGACACATTGGAGCACACATTGACCCAGGAAAGAGTGCTCGAAACGTGGCTAAAGCATAGTCAAACTGTGGGGTAACATGTTTCAAATGACAGCACACTGCTGCTTGTTGGCAGGCTGACTCACTTCACTTGTCTCACACACACCCAGGGGGGAAAGATAACACTTGTATCCAGGAATAAGTGTTTGAAATGCGGGGAAAAGTTGTTTGAAATAGTATAATATCTCCAGGGCGCATAACTGCACTTTACAAGCCAGAAATAATGTTTAAATGGTCGGGGAAAGTATTTTTAAATGTCTGGAAGAGAGTTTTAGACAGTCATTTTGCACGAAATCATTTAACATAGACGCTCTCCTGAAAATGCACAGAATATGTGCTTTTTCAGGAGACCGTTAATGTTAAATGATTTCGTGCAAAATGACTGGCTAAAACCCCGGAATAAATGTTTGAAAAGCGGGGAAAAGTTGTTTAAAATAGTCTGATATCTCCAGGGCGCATCACCAAAAATGTACAAGCCAGGGAAGATGCCTGAATCCCGGATACTTTAGGTCTGTCACTTAGGGTGACCGCACCACTCCGACGCTCCCGAGAGCGGACGTCCATTGTTTGTAAGGCACCTAAGAGGGAGAAGAGATAAATAAAAAGGTTTTGTGAGCGATTTTCGGTGCAGTAAGGTGTTAGCATTTTCGCTAGTTGCTAATTCAGAGGCTCAGTGTTAGCATAGTGGGTTTTATTTTGAAAAATAAATTAAAATGATCAGTTCGATGAGTTTCTTCCCGTTACATGGATATAAAACATTCATAGTTTTTTAAATGAACATGCCCTCAGACACTGTTTCCTGCAAGATGTTGCGGCAGTGCCCCGGTACCGGGGTCTCTCGGGCTTAACAGGTTAAGAAATGTTGATCTTTGAGTGATGAGATATTACTCCACTTCCAGTTACTATATTCACTAGCTGATAAATGATTGGCCGCTCAAACATTCAGTTGGATAAATGTTTGTATTTATTCTGGATCCCGTCACACACAAATCAGAAATGAACAACAATTTTAAATGACACAGAATCAAAGAAACAGAAAAGTTTAAACTAACCCGACATAAAGATCTGAAATCATTCATCATGTGAAGAAAGCTCTTCCTCTCATTGCCTCTAAATCAAACACCATGTTAATGAGAGTTATGGAGAAACATGATTCTTACAAGCTTTGGTTGGTCCCACGTGTTAAGGAGAAGAAACTAAGCTAACTGCATGTATTCAGTTTAATAAAGGTTGATCATAGATACAAAAAGAATACCTTCCAACTAAATAACAAGAAACTAAACAGGTGCAGCTTTAGTTCATTTCTCTCTAATCGTGCGTTTCCACTACACGGCCTTGCTCGGCCTCGCTCGGTATAGCTAGGCCTCGTTAGGACTGGCTCACTTTATGACGCATTTCCATTACAGTTTAGGAACTGGGGTAGTATCTATAGTAACGCAGTGTAGGCGGAGCCGTGACGTCATCTTCAATGAGAACCCCAGAAAAACAACACAGCCGTTAGCTGTTAGCACTCAGAGCTCACAGCTCCTCATTTCTGTTCAGAAACTAGACAAAAGTTAAACAAGTACAAACCACAGACTGCCTGTGTCATGGTGAATACAGACGCTGTTTATTTATGTCTGTATAGGCCGTTGTTGTGAGTGTGGACAATCGGAGCATATACTGCGTTAGCTTAGCCGATCTCCATTCAGAAAACACGCATTTTAAAAGGTTTTTCCCCTGCCGTCTGTCTGCAGACTTGTCAAAGCATTAATTCATGGTTGTTACTAACCGGTATCAGTATGTTGTTACTTCGGCATCATTTGAAACGTGTATTACAATTAAATCACGGTCAAATATGTCCATCTTGTTGTAGTTGTAGCCCCCTTGCCAGCGATGCTCTCTCTAGTTTAGCATACTCAGCCCGAGTCAGCCTGGTTGTCTCTGGCCCTAGACCCACGATTTTATGGGGCCAGAAAAACTGTGAATTAGGACCCGCCGGCCGGTACTAGGCCAAGTGGAAACGCAACCACAGACGGGCCGCTGACGTCACAGCCCTCTTAAACCGTGCTCCGCGCTGTAGTGGAAACGCGCCATAAGAAATGAATTCCATCAGAGATATAATCCTCCTGTTGATCTACACTGTAAAAAAATATGTTTTTTTACAGTTTTTCCCCCAAAAAATTACAGTTTTTTATTGTATTTCATAATTACAGGAAATCATATTCAATTTACAAGAATAAACGGTTTATTGAAATGTGTCATGTATTTTAACAAAAAAAAATTGTAGAAATGGAATACATTATTTATCTGTTTTTTAGCAGTTTTTAAATGCGAATTTAACAAAACTAACCGTAAAAATAAATGATTTTCTGTTGGCAAAATTAGCTGCATTTTCTGTAATTTTACTAAAAAATACTTTTGTTATGGCTATATATAACTGTCAAATACATAACAAATACTGTTAATACTCATTTAAAAAATGTATAATTGCAAGAAAATATATGAGTAAAGAAAGAAATATTTAGTAATTTTGCTTAATTTAACCACTACTTTACATTGATAAACTGAAAAAACACAGGTATTGACTATCCTATTATAGTAAAAAAAACTACATTTTAACACATTTTGACTTTCACTTTATTGCTACATTTGTATTCATTTGAAGATTTAATTGTTAAATATGTGAATTTCATGTTATAAAACTGTGTAAAACCATAGAGTTAAAAAAAACTTGACTGTTAGCATGTTGGGTGCGAATTCCTACCAGAGCACAATTCAGATATACAATGATACTATAACCCACCAGTAACAGCCTGTGGGTTATATAGGAGACATTTGGCTATGCCATGATACATCTATAAACTCATAGCTGTCAGCATTCACTGCAGGCAAACCTAATGTGACCATTCACTAATGATTTCTAAGTAGAAGAAGAAGAAGAAGAAGAAGATATAATATATTCATCACTCAGAGGGAAATGTCTTCACCCTCTCTGTCGTGTTTAAACACATTACACACACAGGGAGGATATACTGTACATGCACAAACACACAGAGCATATACATGCACAAACACAACCACATGCGGATAGGAGAGGGGATCGCAGAGAGGCTGCCAGATAGCCGGCGCCAGGGAGCAGTTTTGGTGTTCGGTGCGTTCACAGCCCAAGTAACATTGACCTGCTGATCTCTGTGCCAATTTCTGACATCATTTAGCTTTTCAGATGATCAGAGACGCGAAGCTACCGCAAAGTCACGTGTGCAGCTAACGGTGATTGGCAGACAGTATGCAAAAAACATATTGAGTTTCACTGTAAGCGAAAAATGAAAGGATCTAGAAGTTAAATAACATTAGCATCTTCCCCTAGGCCTTATCACACTAGCATAAGCCCATAACATTGAACATGCTAGCAAGCACTTACAGCCAGCCTACTCTGAATATCAAACCTTGTTAGCAGTTAGTGCTACCACTATGCTAAATTGGTATTAGCATTGCGATTACAGTAAAGCAACTCTACTAACAAACAACCAACTGTTGTGCGTTCACAACCCAAGTAAGATTGACCTGCTGATCTGTTTCAACACAAGAAAAAGCTGTGTACATTTCTGACATCATTTAGCTTTTCAGATCATCAGAGACGTGAAGCTACCGCAAGTGCCTTGTGCAGCTAACACAGAGTGCATTCTCGTAGCGATTGCTACAACTGCACCATGTTTGTTAGGAAAGTAGCTTTTAGAAATGTATCAATGTTCTAAAATGTGTGACTTTAACTCAATATTTAAAACACAGAGTGATTGGCCCACAGTATGCAAAAAACATATTGAGTTTCACTCTAAGTGAAAAATGAAAGGATCTAGAAGTTAAATAACATTAGCATCTTCCCCTAGGCCTTATCACACTAGCATGTACAATTTAGCCCATAACATTGAACATGCACTAACAGCCAGACTCTGAATATCAAAACCGTGTTAGCAGTTAGTGCTACCACTATGCTAAATTGGTATTAGTGTAACGTCCGAGGTGTTAAGGCTTCAAGAATACAGATGAAGCGTCTTATTTTGGACAGTTTAAAGTGCGAGGGTCGTGATTGGTCCGTGATTGGTCCGTGATTGGCCCGTGATCGGCCTGTGATGAAGAGCCGGCCCCCAGTCTGACTTGATACCGCCCCCGTGATAAATACATTTAATTATTGTGAAGCCAGCTGCAATGGATGACTGATCCACCAGGGGGTGCAGTGGAGTTCCACACTGGAGTCATGTGTGGAGTCTTGTACAGTACGTCTGGTACTAATGTATAGCGGATCTTTATTAAGATCCATATGTCATGGATAGGATCATAGTCTGTGCTAAATAAGACATGTAATCATTTACAAAACATCACCATGTTGTTATTTAACAAAATAATGTTGTTTAGTCGAAAAAAACGAACGAGCCGGCTCTCCCGATTTTTAATTCTAATTTAATCATCATCATTGATGTTTATGTTCGCCGAATTGACATGAAATCACTGACAAATATGAATATTCTGTATTCAACTTCATTGAAACGATCAGGATGGGTGTTATTTTTCCCCACAATGACCAAGTCGCTGCAAATGATCCCATGTATTACATGTACATGGCCACATTCTCAACAAAGTTACGTAACGAAACATTCTGTATTCCTTGCTTACTTTTTATTTAATGCTTTATAACAGCTGGAATAGTTCGTTTAGAACAGGCACCTCACTCGCAATCTGCTCCTCCGCAACGCCTACCACCTACCTCCGGCTGAAATTATGAATGTACAGTAAGGCATAGTAATCATAGATAACACGGCAGGGTCCGTTACAGTTTGTTTTCATCTGATTTCAAATATTTCAAATGTCTTAGTCTAAGTTAATAAATACATTCTCAGTGTTCAAGTCAATAATAGTCATATAAGAAAAGTACTGATCTAATAACAGAGATTTTATAAGGACTTTTCAATGATCGACATCGCTCATGTGAAATACAGTAAACTGGATGTTGTGGTGCCGAGAGGCGGGGTATCAAAAGTACAAGCTAAACTTTTATTTAGCATCTGAACACACTTGTAAACAACGTGATGCCCGGGAAGCGAAGACCCGGCGGAAACAGCTGGTCTGGTTCACTAAAATGTCCGTGTACAGTATATCTGGTATTAATGTATAGCGGATCTTTGTTAAGATCCATATGTCAGTAGAGATGGGATGGCAGAAGGTGCTATATATATATATATATATATATAATTCCAAAGCTGGTAAAGACCTTTCAAATTTAGCAATAATAGTCATATAAGAAAAGTACTGATTTGTTCTTGAATCAACTTTTTTATGGAAAATGTTTTATGTATTTCATTTTAAATAAAATGAAAGACATTCACAGTTAATGTAATTAGATATACATTATTAATGCCATACATTTTTAAATGTAATTAGATATACATTATTAATGCCATACATTTTTGCATAAATATTTATTCAGTATGATAGCAGTCTAACAGAAGTTAAATCCATTTCTCACTTATTCTGACAATGTACTTAACCCCAAATAAAAGAACCCAATAAAAATAGTTGTTAAATAATAGTGAAGTCACGTTGTAATAACAATAACTCATCTCTCTCGGTTTTTTATGTTTTCTTTGTGTGCTTTGCCAAAAGCCACTGTGTCAAGTGTCCTAGTTGGGTTGCCGTAACGAACAGCAGCCGGCTCTCGATTTAATCGTTTATGTTCGCCGAATTGACATGAAATCACTGACAAATATGAATATACTGTATTCAACTTCATTAAAATGTTATTAACGTGCCTAAACTCAGTAATTCACTAAAAATTACTGATCCCTCCGCGTCGCGGAGGGATCTTGATCCCTGGGTGTTATTTTTCCCCATAATGACCAAGTCGCTGCAAATTATCCCGCTTATTACATGGCCACAAAGTAACGACATGACTCCCAATATTAATTAAAATGCTTTTATGGATTTAGAAAATATTTTTATTGATTTAAAAAATAGTTGTATGTATTGATTTCAATTTACATGCATCCGCTAAGAAAAATAGTCCGTTGTTACCGTTTTTTAAACAGTCAGAATGAAACGGCAGCTCTCAGCTGTGTGTTCACACTCCTAATGGCCCATCACAGCTCTCTCCCCCTCTGATCTTTCTTTTCCAACAGTTAAGTTAACTGTAGGTTACTCTGAGTGACAAGCTTACAGTTAGTGAAGTAACACTTTTTTTTTGTGAGTCACGACCTCGCTGTTTCATTCTAACATAACGCTCCAAATATGACTGTTTCCACTCGGACTTCAATACAGCAACACCATTGTTTGGTTTCCATGGTAGCGTGTCTCTTTAGTAGCGTGCACTCCTTTCCTGTAAATTACAGGTCCAGCCAGGCAAAACAGTGCACTTCTCTTTCCCGCACTACTGTGACAGACCATGGGGCTGGGTCAGCCACTAACATATTCATATTTCTCTTCTCAAAAAGAGAAATATGAACGTTAGTTTTTAACTGAAATGATCAAATAAAGTCAAAATGTCACAGTGTTTACAAACATTGACCATACCGTTCACTATGTTGAGTATAGCCTACTCTTTGTTTAAAACGAATTGGCCATCGGAATGTGTGTGTCCCAACCCCCCCCTGTGATATCTCTTCACAGGGGGGAGAGAGTTAGACACTCGTGAATTGTCAACGGGGGGGGCCTCTCTGCACGGAGGAGCCGCGGAGAAGTGAATCACAGTGATCTGCTATTTTAAAGTAAATTCAACACATATCGACCCTAAATATAGCATATATTAAGAACGAGAAAGTGTTAACATCGTTTTTTGTAAACATATGACCAATGTGCGAGGGTGATGACATCAGAGCATCGTCCTATGGGCTTAGCCCCGGACAGGTACAACAGGTATTCACTCAGAGGGGGGTAGTTACCATTTACATGTCAAAAAGCAACATACAGTAGGCGGGTGGGGGATGGTGAACGTTTACATTTCTCTACAGCAGTGGTTCCCAAACTTTTTGTGCCCAAGGCACACCAAAGGACAAGTAAAAATCTCAAGGCACACCTATTGTGCGAAATAGCCCTTATAACACGTGTTATCACTCATATCATGTAAAATATCTGTAAATGTGCATAATTATTTACTAATGCCAAATAAAATGTGACAAAGACAACTATATTACTCATGAAATATTTATTAACGAAATATTTCAGAAATTAATTTGAAACTTTATCAAATTAGGCTTCATCAAAGCACAGGGATGAAACGTATACCAATATAATCTCAGGGCTCGACATTATAAATGGCCCGCTAGCCCGGAAGCATTATTTAGACACCGCGGCCAGCATAACGTACTTTCAACTCGCCCCACAGCGCTGAGCAGTCTCCAGACACACACACTCTCTCTCTCTCTCTCTCTCTCTCTCTCTCTCTCTCTCTCTCTCTCTCTCTCTCTCTCTCTCTAACTATCTATCAATATATCTATCCATCTATCTCTCTCTCTCAATCTCTCTCTCAATCTATAAGGAACCGCAGTAGACAAAAGGCGTTGCGATAGCAACACGTCATGTTTATATGAAAAGGGGTGGGGTCAATATGACCCGCTGGGCGGAAATAGGTATAAATTGACAATTTTTAACAACATAGGGTGCTACATAACACACTTTCAGGAAAAGTCACGGACTGGAAGACTTTAATATTTTATTGAAAAAAAGTTACACAGTTCTAGTGTTGTCCTTCAGCCTTCGATGTGTCTCGGTCTTATAATTCCCACCTGCAACTGCGTTAACAGCGAAATATGGGGTTCTGTGAGAAAATGCAGATATTACACTCTGAAAAGAAAGGGTAGACATATCTGTACTCTTAGTGCCAAGTAGCTAAGCTATTCATTTGCAGAAATGTAAAGTGATCTATCTAAGTTCTATTCATATTCTTGACGGGAAGAGTTAGTATACAATAGAGTTAGAGTTAGTATACTTTAAAAGCCTTCTCCAAATCAAACCAAGATATCTTGGGTATTCACTCAGAGGGGGGTCGGTGAACCGGGCAGAGTTTTTCGCAGGTCAACGTGTGTGAAAGTTAAAGTTCAATCTTCCTTATTGAGCTTTATAACAAATGAATAACGACTATATATTATAATAAAACTATATATTGAGCTTTAAAACAAATGATATATATTATAATAAAATTAATTTATTTGAAATCAGATGAAAACAAACTGTAACGGCCCATATTATTCATATTCCGAGCCATAAAGACTTTATTTAGGTTGTTTGAGAGGTACAGCTACCATTCTTTAAGGCGAGACACGGCAGGCAAAAACATCGTTTTTCCTGCACTGGTCAATTTTGAGATTTTGTGCTATTTTGATTCCATAACATGTTTTCTTTCAGGCTTTTTGGAAGGAAAACGTACAAAATACACATTTAAGTGTTTATTTTACTATAGTTTGTCTATTTGCGTCTGTAGATTTCTCCTACATTCACCAAAAGTTAGCATTCTAACGTAAGTAATAATCTGGTTTTCTGTTTTTTTCAGCACTGAAACAACACCAAAACACAAATGTACCGTAAAGGCTATATTTACTTTGTGTGTGTGTCAAATGTGTGTTTAAGTCTACACCGAACATCAGAATATCATAACACATACTGTACATACACTTATTATATACAAAAAGTAACTCTTACTGAGTTGAGTGAACTACAGTACAGTACAAGTGGATTTGAACGTGGCTTAAATGGCAGACGCTTTCTACGACAAACAACAACTACAGCAACAAGCACTTGTGAATTTAAATCCAACCAGGATCATTTGAGTCAGTCACTTTAATGGATTCCAGGGCTTTATAACCATGTAAGAGCAGCATTAATACCGACCCTACAGTTCATTCAATCCACTGAGTAACTGTCTGAAGGCATTAAATACATGCATACCGTAAGTAGAGCATTATACCAAATGCACATACTTCCATGTTATATTAAAGCATCTCGTTCAATATTAAATAAATAGTATTATCATTGTGATGTGTTAGATATCTAAATGAATACATTTTTTATGTTTGAACATTTGTATATAAATAATAAAAGGATGTACTGTGTGACTATTGAATGAAATTGAACTCAGTGGGATATTTTACCAGCAGATTTTTTACATTTTGGAAAATTAGCACCATTGAAGTTAAGCAGTTCCTTTGCACAACTTCTGCAGTTTTAAGGAGGGTTTGCACCATGTCTTCAGAGGTATCGTTAGAAAGCTCCGTTTCTCCTGCACAATCTCATCGGATCCAAATATGGTCATTTCCTTTGTATCAGCAACCAATCGTGAAAGTGCAAAGGGGTCTTAAACCAAGAAACGAAATCTCATTGGCTGGTGTCAATTTCTGACAACGTGATTCGTTCAGATGCGTCACGTGGTGTGCTAAAGCACTTCCTGGTTAGCTTTCCGAAATTTAAATCTGAAAATGGCAAAATAACGGAGAAAAAAACGTTCACAGAGAAGACGACAACAATTGTCACTTGCACAAAGCAAGGTTATACAAAAAACAAATGACCCCGAACATGAAATACCTTCACGGAGTGCGTCGATGCGCAAGCTATCATCCAGATAACAGGAGGGTTTAGCTAGCGTCACCCTGCAATCTTTAAAGGTCGTTTTCTCAAAATGAGTTTTTTCAACTACTCTGAGTTCGAAATGTCCACTTCAGTAGCAGTTACATACACCAAACCTTCCAGTTATATTCCTATCAATATTATGAAGGCTTTACAGAAGGGTTTGGTCATATATAATTCATAGCCTGAATTATATAACATTTTATACCTAAAAACATGGTGAAAATTGATATTTTAGGGCTGTTGACAGTATTTTCTGATTTATGGAGTGATACAAAGAGATATCCAAAATCCCTTCTGTAAAAGCCTTAGATACTAATATGACTACAAAATGAAACAATTATTTTGATCCTGGCTTTATCCAAAGTTCAGATTTCGGTTCCTGAAATGTGTTCAAATATGCGCATATTTCATGAGATAATGGTTCATTTGGATATTTAAACATGCTATTTCAGAAAACTTGTAATACAAAAAACAATTGCCTTATTGTAAGTAATTAACTGGAGAAATATTTAGCTGATATCTTTAAGTTAAAAAAAATACCCTATTCACCTGGGGTGTCTCGCCTTAATTAGATGTTTGATAAGTGCAGATCACATAGTAAAACACGTACACAGATACATTATTTTGTATTTTTATTAAATTCGACAATGTCAATTTCACTTTCCACTATGTCCACCGTTGTTTTTCACAACCAATGGCAGAACTTTATTGAGGCCTGTAATTAGTCAACTACAGGTCTCTTGAGTCAGTTTTTTCTTCCAAAAAGCTTGTGACAAGATGTTATTGCTCTTACGACATTAAAAACAAGATTTTAACTTTAGTTTTTTATATAATATCTGCATTTTCTATTGTGAAAAACTAAGTCTTAGTTATTTAATATATAGCGCCATCTCCTGGTTAAACCCTGAAATTGGAGAATAGTGGGTTGGGCCTAACATTTCTGAATACTGGTCTTTGGCTGGTAACTGGCTGGAAGTAGGCTGGAAGTAGGCTGGAAGCTGTATGCTGGGGTCCAAAATAAGAGGCTCCATCTGTACTTCTGTGTACAAAAACTCAGGAACTTAGTACTTTTTGGAGCGTCACAGATGCCTCCGTTTATTTAACGTCGAGTCACACCACTCTAGCACACTGCGCATGCTCACAACACATGACCTCTCAACCCAATGCTTACATGCATCCCCCCTTACTGAAAGAAATGTCCCCATTTCCACACACATGGTGAGAACACAACAAAACATTAAAAAAAAAAACACAACCACGAAAAACCCCAAAAACATAACAAACCACACACTTCCCGCAGAATAATACATGCAGGCATGACGTACATTCGAAAAAAAAATCTTTCAATAAAAACAATGACAAACAAAACACATCCACAGCCCAAATAAAACATCAAACTAGGTATGACATAACCTATTCCCCTGTCCTGCACACTCGAAACATGAAAATAACCAATTATGCAGCATAGAATACACAGGAGAAAATAATCACACAAGCACGTAAACACCAGTCATTCAGCCCATAACAAAGTCCAAAAATCGGACAGGAGGCCGCGCTAACCTCCCAGCCCGGGACACCGTCGGTGCGGATTGTTCGAGCTCAGGGGAATCACCAGCCCCAGAACCCGGCCCAAGATCACAGCCACTTTCCCCATCGGAAAACCTCAAGCGTCCAGAACTCTGTGGGGAGACTGCATCTTGCAACGGAAGAGGCTGAGAAAGGTGTAAGAGAGACCTTGATGGTCCCTCCAAGGGAAAGGCTACCGGCAGGTTGTATCGCCGTAGTCTGTCGTAATGGACAGTTTGGAGAGAGGCTTCATCCCCAAACGGGCTACTTAGTTGGTACGTGACCCCCACTTCATCACCCCTATCCATTCGCCTCTGCACCAGATAAGGCCCCTTCCAGTGGGGAGCCAGCTTACGGCAGCTCTCAGTGGGATCATTTAACCACACCAAATCCCCGACTTCATACGGGTCGTGCCTCACTCTGGTGTCATAGTACGACTTCTGTTTGCTGCTTGCAGCAAAATTGTTATCCCTTGTCTGATCAAACGCCGTGTCCAAGCGTCTGAGAAGGGAACCAGCAAAGTCTTCCCGGGGACCCTGCACCAGATCATCCCGCTTTGGACCAGTAAAACATCCACAGGAGTCCTGGCCTCCCTGCCATGCGTGAGAAAATACGGCGTGAAGCCTGTGCTGGAATGTACACTGGTATTGTACGCAAATGCGACCTGTGACAGAAAGAGTCCCACTCCCCCTCACATGATAGAAGAGATTTCGCCAACTGATCGATAAGTGTCCTATTAAACCTCTCTACCATGCCATCAGACTTCGGATTGTAAGGCGTGGTGTGCGTCTTCTTCACACCTAACACGCCGCACAAATGCCTCACAACATCTGATTCGAACTGTCTGCCCATATCAGTGTGCAGAGTTTCCATTACCCCATGCTCCAAGATGTAGTTCTGGAAGAGACACTCCGCGACCGTCAGGGCTTTTTGATCAGGGATGGCATACAGATTTACAAATTTTGTGAAATAGTCCTCAACAACCAAACACATACCGGTTGCCTTTTGATGTGACCGGCAACTCCAGTATGTCAGCCGCCACCCGCTGGAAAGGTCTAACTGCATGTGAAGTTCTCATGGGGCATGGTGTTTAGGCACCGGGGACTTCCTTCTCTGACAGGCATAACATTGGTCACACCACGAACGAATGTCACTGTGCATGGAGGGCCAATAACACACACTTCTTGCGCGTGCCAAAACGCGATCATACGCCAGGTGAGCAGTCAGTGGAGCACCATGCAAGTGTCCCAGGACCTCTGGAACTAAGACAGCAGGAACAACAACCTGAGTAGACTGCCCTGCCTCAGACAGCCAAACAACTCTACATAACAGTCCCTCCACAAAAGTCAGCCGGGGAAACTCATGCCAAAGTCTCTTCACACCCCGACTAGCATCTTTTAACCTCCATCTAGGGGGCCGTTGGCCATGCTCCAGCCAGGCCAAAACTTGTCCGATGTCTGCATCCTTTTGCTGGAGCTCCCTAATACCGGAGCCATCATGTGACAGAGTGAAGATTAGGGTCTGGTCCACTGAAGACCCTGAGTCAGGAGAAGGAGGTCCTGAAATCGGTCCCTGGGCTTGGGCCGTGGCAGGAGTCCCCACAGCACACACATCACTAGGACCACTGTCCCCAGCGCCAGGGAGAATTGTACTCAAGGGAGCGGATGTGGCATCGAGACTGCCTGAGTTCTCTAAAGCTTCAGTGGTGTCAGGCCTGCGTGAAAGGGCATCTGCATTTGTGTGTTTGGCCCCACTCTTGTGCACAATCACCCAGTCGTATGGGTCCAGCTCCAGAGCCCAACGGCTACGATGCCCCGTCCTGTCATTGTCAACCTGAAGTCGTCGCAGACCCAACAAAGGTTGATGATCTGTGATAATTGTGAAGGCACAGCCCCCACAGCAATCTGCGAAGCATCTGTACCCAGCACGAAACTCTTGGTGAAGTCCGGGTGACACATGATAGGTTCGGCACAAAGACCATCCCGCAAAAACTCAAATGCCCCCTGGCAATCCGCCGTCCACTGAAAAGGGACATCCTTTCCTGTCAGATGGTTGAGGGGGGCAGCACGCTGGGCAAAACTCCTCACAAACCTCCTATAATAAGAGCAGAGACCCAGAAAAGCATGCACCTCTGTAGCGGACCGTGGAACTGGCCAAGTCTTCACCTTATCTGTGTTACGGGGGTCAGGACGAAGCCCCCGGCGGAGACGACGTGACCAAGGAATACCACATGATCACGGGCAAGATGGCACTTCCTGGCGTTCAATCTAAGTCCAGCTGCCCCAATCCGAATGAAGACCTCCTCCAAAGCAGACATGTGGGCCTCAAACGAACTACTGTAAATTAGTATATCGTCAAGATACACCATGCAGATGTGCCATGGCAGCCCCCTTAACACCAGCTCCATAACCCTCTGGAAGGTAGCGGGTGCATTGGTTAGACCCATAGGCATGGATTTGAACTGGTATAGGCCCTGGCCAGTGGTGAATGCTGTCTTTTCGCGGTCCTCCTCAGCCATTTCCACCTGCCAGTAACCGTCAGAAAAGTCCAAGGTGCTGAACCAGGAGGCCCCCGCCAATGCGTCCAATGTGTCATCCACCCGTGGCAGTGGATGAGAATCCTTTAATGTCACAGAGTTGAGTCCCCTGTAATCCACGCAGAATCGCCATGTGTTGTTCTTTTTCCTGACGAGGACCACTGGGGCGGACCACGGGCTACAACTCTCTTCAATTATGTCATCCTCCAACAGGCGCTGAACCTGTCTGCCTATCTCCTTCCGTTTTTCTGGCGAAGTACGGTAGGCCCGATGCTTGACCGGGGAATGATCACCTGTCTGTATGCGGTGTTTGATCAGACCGGTGTTTCCTGTTCTGCCCTTCCCAGAGCCGAACACCCCTTGGTGTTTCCCCATCAAGGCCTGCAGCTGCAGTCTCTGTTCAGCAGACAACGGGAAGCCAGCCACATCCGGCAGAGGGGTAGCCCCCTGCTGAGAGGGGAAAACCTCAGCGGGGGTGAGTAGATCACAGTCCTTAACATGGTGCAACACACCTAAATGGGAACCGGTGTGCAGCTTTAACTCCTTCTCTGTTGGGTTGAGCAGCCTTGCCACAGTGCATCCATTCTTCACAGGTGCAACTGTACGTGCAATCACAAGTCCCACGTTATCACGCACCTCAGGCTCCAGGTAGCCTAAGAAAGAGTCAATGGGCAGACCAGCAGTACGGGGAATATTCACATTAACTGGGACAATCATTTCACTGAAAGGGGGAATAATAGCATCAACAGACATAGAGATGTAACAACATTCTGGTATGAAATCTGTGGCATGCATGAGAGGAATATCAACATCCCCCAGGTGAAGCAGACCACGACCAACATCCATAACAGCTCGAGCCTGCAACATGAAATCAAACCCCAGCAGAATAGCTTGTGTTGCCCCTCGCACTACATGCACAGCCTGCTCCCAATGTTTGCCCCCCAACTGTATGGGAAGAGTCACAGTACCCAGAGTGTCCAACAATTGACCATTTACTGTGCGTGAAAAAGTGTACTGGGTATTTAGCACACGTTTACGTAAGGCAGACGTGGACATTCTGAAGTCCTCAGAAATAAGTGAAACATTGGACCCAGAGTCAATCAAAACAGTAACATCAACACCCTCAACAAGTCCTCTAACATAGGCTGTGGGCTTAGACTCACCCACAGAACAAGAGTCCAATGCACGAGCAGGCGCTTTCCCAGCAGAATAGTCCATTTGACCCTGTAGTGGTGAAACCGGCATCTGGGTCTCGACGCCAGTCACTGGAAGTTTCCCTGCAGCCGTCCGTGTGAGGATGGAGATGGTGACCGCCGAGAGGGAGACAAAAACCTCACTCCACGGCTTGGCTGACGTTCCCCAGGGCTGTGTGGTCCTTGCGGGACATCGCTGCCCGGTCGTCGCGGTGAGAAGTCCGCAGAGGTGTCTCGGGTTCCCCGCTCACGTGGAGACCATTCCCTGGCACCAAAACCATCCTGCGGTCTGCGCTGAGGAGAACGGCCCCTGCTGCGGTCGTCCCTGTGGGAATCACCGGTGTTAGATCTGCAACCAAACCCGCCACAGTCACAGTGGCAGGCACGCCGGTGCACCCTCTGCTCCACTTGGTCCTGCTGACGATCCCAGGTCAAGGCGGAGCTCCCTCTGCCATTCTCAGCTCCACGGTTATGCGCTCTCAAGCCTTTTACCTCAGTCTGTAAGTTGTCCACCTTCAAGGTGAGGCGTTCAACCACATTTATGAGCTTATCCATGGTATTAGCCTTACAGTCGAAAACACCAGCCGACGGTGAATTTAGGGCTGCAACAACAGCAGGATGCGGAGGACAGTAGGGCAAACCAGGTGTGTTCGACCTAATTGCCTGCCTGGCCCGCTCACAACGCCCAGCAATTATCAACGCCTCCTCCATATCAGTCGCCCCCTGTTCATGGCATTTTGCTTGAAGTGCAGGATCAAGGCCAGCCAAAAAACGTCTGAATTTCTCACCATTTACTGCAGCGCGGTCATAATCGGGAAACGCCTCAGCCACGAGTCTGGAAATGTCCGCCGCATACACCTCCAAACACTCGTTCGCCTGGCGGGGCCGTGCAGATACACACGTCTGGAAATAAAGCAGGAACTGTCTCTGGCCAAAAGCCTCCGCCAGCTTCTTCTTCACACGTTCGTAATCACCCTGCACATCTGCCGGTAAACTGTCCCACAGCAGGAAAGCTGCTGGTAGGTCTGGTAGGTAGAATGTTCAGCAAGGTAGCTGCGTAGCTCGTGCCCCTCGCACCCCTCGTCTGAGCACGAACAGCGGCTTCAAACTGTCTTATCCACGTAGCGAACTGCCTCTGGCCGTCGCCCCTAAACATCGGCGGCAGCTCCACTCTGATATCACTACTCACAGAACCAGTCCAAGAAGCAGTACATCCGTTATAATCGTCTTCCATATCGCCGTCACTCTTCATTCCTCCGAACATGACGCTTCGACGCTAGCACCGTTAGCACAGCTAGCCAGCAGAGCCGACCAGAAAGTCCAGTAATTGTCCACAGAAAAGAAAAATCCAAGAGCAGAAAAAAAAACACACTCCGATACCGCTGCCACCAATGTAACGTCCGAGGTGTTAAGGCTTCAAGAATACTTCTGTGTAACAAAAACTCAGGAACTTAGTACTTTTTGGAGCGTCACAGATGCCTCCGTTTATTTAACGTCGAGTCACACCACTCTAGCACACTGCGCATGCTCACAACACATGACCTCTCAACCCAATGCTTACATTAGCATTGCAATTACAGTAAAACTGTATGTTGTCCTTTTAGACGTCTAATAATATCAACTATTCAATGCATCACATTGAAAGAATAGGCCTTCACCAAAGCATGTTGACAAAGCTAGTAACTACAGCGAAATACATTTACAATCCAAGTCAATTAACTTAAATATGTATTGTGATAATGTCCCACACAGCTAGTTGGTTACAACAATCTACAGTGATGTCACAGGGATTTCAGGCAGCAGGTAGTTGAAGGTTAAGTACATAAATTCACTTGTTAATCCATTTGCTATGGCTACAACTGCCTCGTGGAACAACAAAGATTTATTTTCTGTTTGTTTAATATAGGAATGCATCTTTGTCTATCACACTTTGCTTCTGTAGATCTCCCATCTGACTTTATTGTGAGCTTGTGTTTTCAAAAAGTAAATTGAGCATGTTTTATGAGACTGAACAGTCTCATGGGGTATTGGACTCTCTTAAAACCCAGGTAGGTGCAGAATAGGTTTCTCAAAAACAAAGCAATCAGGAAGGCAGTACTATGCATGACTAAAAATGATATGTACACGTTGATTAATACCTACTTAACTTGTACTTGGGACAGGACTGCGAAGTACAGATGGGATATTCCTGATCATAATCAAACTTATATAAATGTGCACCAACATTAGTTATCAGTGTTCTCTATTCTCAATTTAAAAGAATAAACTGACAATAAAGAAGTCTTATAACATATTTTGCTTGTGTCTTTGGAAGGCCTTCAGTGTTTGTTTTATTATTTATCAACTAGTTACATTGTCATTTTGTAAATTAAGAAAATAAAATCCAAAGAATTAAACAATTATAATTGCAATGTAAATAGTTTGCACCCCTTTTTTTACTTTTAAATTAATCTTTATGGTGTGGCGTTACCAATTCTTAAAATAATACAAGGATTGGATGTTCAGCAAAGGATTTTCAGGGCAATCGATTTGCAGCCAATCAGAGAGAGACTTCTGCTGCACTTACCCATCATGCACTGAGGCAGACAGAGCGCATGCGCAAAGGCACTGATACTACAGAGACCACTCAGTTAGCACGCAGGAGGTGAAGAGCACTGCACGTGGCGCGCCCAGAGGAGAGGAATCACCACTTTCAGAGGTAACGGTAAAAACTATTTATCAACGGATTCAAAACACTCAAGACTTAAAACATTGCAAACGTCAAAGTCCTAGCTATGGTATACATTTTGTTTAACGACCGAAAACAAAGTAATGTTAGCTAACGTTACCATAGCTAGGTAGCAGCTAGCTACGGTAGCAGCTAGCTACCATGCTTTGAAATTGAGCTGTTCTATGCCGTCATTATGCAGGGTGTTATTTTGTAATGGTGCTCGAGTGGCTGAGCTGATGTGCAGTGAATGTTTCAGAGTTACTTTTTTGCAATATTATTTAATAAATAGTTTAGCTAGCTGACTAGCATACATTGTCACTAACTCCTAATGTTAGCTCAATCCTTAGTTTTATAATCGATTTTTTTGTGGGCATAATGTTACACACAATGCACATTATCCATATCTTTTAAATCCTAGGCTATAATCAGAGGTGGGAGAAGTTCTCTGATCTTGTACTTGAATAAGAGTAGAAGTACTCAGGTCTTATACTTGAAGTTCAGAGTTCCCGTTAGAATATTTTTGTTGGCGGTCAACATGTCCGTTAAAGTTGAAATCTTCCGGACAAAAGTAGAAAAGTGCCGGTCAAAGGTCTTTGTTATTTATTGAGCTTTTAAACAAATTGATATGATTCGATATTAAACAAACTAATTCTAGTAGATTAACTACATTATTCAAAAGTGTACAGTAATTTACAATAACACGGGAATAATAAACGGAGCGCTCTCTCTCCTGACAGCCCGTCAGTATCATGCAGCTCGCGGATCCAGTAATGAGTGACCCGACAGTAAAACTAAACATATCTATAACTAGTTTAGGTAGTTTGAGAGGTAATTAAAATAGCTACGTGTGATGTTCTAACCTGAATGTGTTTTGCTCCGCTCACCGCTGCAGGTGATCATGCAGAGCTGCGTGTCGACTCGTCAGCAGCAGCTGATCTCTCTCTCCGTCAGATTAGACTTCACTCGCGTTTATGTCCATATCGATCAGATCTAGCTAGTTCTAGCTAATGATATGACTACCTGCTTATTAAAAGACACCTAAACAATAAGCGTCGCTATGCAACCGGGTGAGGCCGCAAAGTATAGCGCAGCATTATGCATTTGTTTACATGCCCACCGGAACCCCGAGGCATTACCAACAGATCAACGCACAATCAACCCAGGACATCTCTTTCTCCACATTAAATGATAGACATTAGAATTGACTATTCTTGTCTGTCACATACTCTCTTGTCTGTCACATAAGTGGCGCAACTGATGCGGTATTGTGCTAAAGGGAAATTATTTTGACCGGACGGAGAGATTTAGATTTGCCGGTCTTCAGCATATTTTACCGGTGTTAGAAATTAAAATCAATGTTTTATGGCATGATTTAGTCTAAAACATACCGTCAGTTTAAAATCAGTCAGATGAAGAACTCATTACTTTTAGTATTGTGTTCACATTAAAAGGTGTGAAAGGAGGGATTGTTTGAAATTAAAATCAATGTTAAACAGCATAATTCAGTCTAAAATATATTTTCAGTTTAAAGCTGTTTTATTGTGGAAAAACCCGGAAGTTCTCAGGAAATCAATGCCAAGCTTTTATTCTGAAAATCTTTTATCTGGTTTGCATGTGACTAAATGTTGCGTTTTCTGAATGTAAAGTGAAAGTGACTTGGAGTGTTATACACCAAAAACGAACGGACTTTAACACTACATCGATAGACGTTGAGATATTATTACTGCTGAATATTAGATAAAGGAACAGTTGATCATGGAGTGTTTACACATTACGTGAGTAGCTATGACGTCAGAGGGAGCTACCGTAAACGAGAACGGTGTCGTAAAAGTGTTTCTAGGACTTCTAAACTAACGATTACAGCTGTTTATAAGGTATTAAATAGAAAGTCATGACAGAGATAAGGAGGAGAGAATGCTTAAGGAAATAGGCAGAGAATACCAATGTCGAAATCATCTGTGCTCTCGCGATATCGAACCCACAAGATGAGAAGGGCGGTCCGCTAACTTCACAGCGGGGGACAACGAGACGTGGATAAAAAGGCAGGACGGAAGATAACTCGCTCTCTCCCCTTCGCTGCAGCCCACTCTGAAGACACACCGGCTTTGTCTCTCCTTTACCCATGCTTGTTCTTTTACCACGTTACTTAATTAAACTACCCATTTGAACCTTTACAGAGACTCCATTAGTCTCATTATTTTAAGTTTCTTTCCTGGGAGCGAGAAGATCACGAATTATCAACAACTGGTGACCCGACATGTGATATCGACACTGGGAGAGGAATAGCTAGTTTCGACGGAGATTTTGCGAACCAAAAAACACACAAAGGGCCCATATGCGAACGGTAAGGAGAAGCCAGTTATATCAAATTCTTCAATAGCTTATATAGAACCATTTAGATTTGTGTGTTTTGAGGCGAGCAGGACATCCTGAGAACAGCTGTAAATGTAATGTTAAATATCTAAATTTAAACCAAACCACGTGGCGTTGTTTTATACCAAGCAAGGGTAAGTATTTTCCTTTCTTTGATTCATTAACCAACTGCATGTTTTTAATATTAATCTTTTAAAGTCATTAGGGACGATAAATATTGTGTAGGACAATATTAAAAGACACGGAGGGTGTGAAAAAACTAGTAAGGAAGACTAGTAGGTGTTATACTGTTGTGTTTTCAACCAAGATATTGCGGAGTGGATTACGGTAATAGGAGTTACAGCAGCATTACGGTATACATGACGACGGTCTGTTATTTGTAGCTGATAGGTCTCCATATTGGTCCCACACTAGCGTATCTAAGCAACATCAGATAATCACCAGACCATAAGGTCAAATATTACGTGGATAGGTTTAAGGCTTATGATGTAAGGGCTCCTCATTTTAAGATAGGATATCTCTAGGATAAAGCCATATTCATTGAAATGTTATTTTGAATATAAAGTATAGTTTTCTGTTGTATTTTTAAACTGTGTCATACCACACCAGGGTTTCCATTTGTCCATTTAAAGATCACCAAGCCATTATTTGAACTTATCAGTCAGAACCACATGGGATAATTTCAACATCTCTTTGTTCTGGGGGTCAGAGTTCTAAATAATCAGTAGCCATCTTGTTTTGACTGTATTTCAAACAAGACACAAGGCAGTCGCCATTTCAAGAAATGCTAATTCGACAGACTCCTTTGTTCTTTGTGGTTCCACTCACATGAGTGGATGACCTCCATCTTGTGAAGAACAAACCATTCTTCTTGACCCAGTTGGATTTAGGAAATAGTACATTTTGATAAATCAGGTTACCTATAGATATTGGAGTTGGTGTTTGGATCTGATCTTAAAAATTGTGTGTGCTGATGGCTGTTTTATGCTTTGTCGATTAATCCTAAAAATTGTGTGTGCTGATGGCTGTTTTATGCTTTGTCCATTAATCCTAAAAATCGTGATTGCAAGTGTATTCGCTGGTTTAAGTTTGACTGTTTAATCATAAAGTGAATTTCTTTCCCATATCAAAGATAGTTTTTAAGAAAATAAGCTTCTTGTTAAAAAGAAGTCTGTTTTCAGAAAAATTTAAAAGAGGAAAAAAGCTGAAAAACTACAACAGCGCACTCTGCTGGTTGTACAGAATTGTTGCACAAGAAATAGGGGTAAAGGGACAAACGTATAAATACAACACCAATTGATTATAATTATGCTAAGGTTTACTTTCAAGTATTATAGATGAACGCGTACTTCATCACACATAGATAGAATCACAGGTGGTTCCTGATATTAAGATAAGAAACCTTACATAAGACCTAGACTGTAGAATACCTAAAAACATCACATAATTGAAGTGAACACAGTTTATGATATTAGCACAATTTCATGCACATTGGTATATTAAATACACTATACACAGTAAAGCTAGATTTTTACGAGATTTCTATTTGCATATTTCAAAGCCAAGCCACTGTACAAGTTTAAAAAAAATAAAAAAATCTAAAAGTGTTGCATATCTTTTATCTTACTTTATTAATCTTAAATAATTTTTTTATTTAAAAAAAAAAAAAAAAAAAAAAATTGCATATTTCTTATTAATTTAAAAAAAAAAAAAAAAAAAAAAATCCAGGTATTGAAGTAAGTTCGAATGACATAGGATATTTTTTATCAGGAGCGAAGGTACTATTCAGAAGATTAGTGATTCATCTCTGATACATTTAATAACTATATCCAACTACTTAAGCAATATGTCGCCAAAATACACTAAGTTAGGTGCACCCGCAGAGCCAGGCTCAACTGCAGACCTCAAGGAAAGGGTAAACATCAGATCAGATGCTACAACACATCCGAATGAAAGACAGAAAGTAGGGAATCAAATACAGGAATTGTTGAAACAATGGCAAACAAGAGGGTTGATTCCACCAGATGATCAACCTGGACCAACAAAAGCCCATAGAAGAGCAGTACTCGACTATGAACAGGAACAATGCCTACAACAGCTAAATGTATGGAGGGAAGCTGAACAAAGGTTTAAAGAGTTACAAGTCTAATACTCCATCTGGAATATGCCAGCCTATTGACAGACAGCATAAATGTGGTCCAAGTAGCAGACCTACCAGTGAGGGAAGACATAGCAGAAAAAACTAAAGACGCTCAAGTTATCCAAACTCCAAAGCTGTATCTAAGCCTGGCCGAAGTCCCTCCTCCCTTCCCAAGTGTTGAATTTATAGAAGTATTGCAGTTCAATGGAGTCTCCACGGACAAAAGTGTCAAAGAATTGGAGTATGAAGTAAGAGTGCTAACCAGTAAATCCAAACAGCTGATGGAAGAGATAAGACTTTGAAGACACAGGTAGCTGAGAAAGACATTGAGGCTTGTAGGAAGAAGACAAGGAGAAGGGAGGAGAAGCTTTCAGAGATAGCCATACTAGCAGAGAAGGCAGGGCGAACACCTCCAACAGTTCAAACTCAGGAAGAACCAGAGAATCAAATGCAGAACCAACAAAGCGGAGGAGGAAGTTTCAGAGGAAGACGTTTCCAGAATGGTGGCTGCTACACATGTGGTCAGACGTCACATTGGTCCAATGAATGTCCCACACAACTCCAGCACAGGTATACCCTCCACCCTCCCATACAACGAAGGGGCAGAGGAGGAGGACGTTTTCAATCAACAGCAAGAGGTTCCCAAAGTGAAGGATGCTTCAAATGTGGTCAGCTGACACATTGGTCCAGAGAGTGTCCGCAGAACATTGCACCAAACAACGGCCCTCCACACAGTTACCCCAGGGGAGGTTTCCATGACTATAACAGAGGCAGGGGGTCTCAGGGATGGCAAAGAGGAATAGTATTTCCAAACATGAATGTGTTGAATGTTATTTAACAATAGTGAGTAGCATATTGCATTTAAATATAAATCATCCACAGATAGTATAAGAAGATTAAAACATAGTAGAACATTTAGCAGACTATTTTTGTAATTATGAGAAGGAAAGAGATTACGAGTGATGTTGTTCCCCCACACAGAAAACTATTGTGCCCACACAGCTAGAGAGGTCAAGACAATGGGTTTACGCCCAAAATATGAAGATGAAAGCCTAGTCCTCGTCCAAGAGGAGGGTCCTTACCAAGTCCTCCTGTTTAAATCGACTGCAGTTCAAGGGGCAGTTCACACACCTGTGGCAGCTGCTGAGACCTGAAAACAGAAACTCGATTCTGCTGTGGTGAAGTCTGGCTACAAAGGGAGGTGTTTCAATAAGATCGCTTGTCTCAAACCAGTGAAGAAGTCAACAAGAACCCAGCAGAACTAGAGAGTGACTGTTAGCGGGAGAACAGTGACAGAGTGACAGAAACTGGCACAACATTTACCAGCCAGTACATAGATAGACCCCGTCAGAAGACCGGGGCTGTGTTCAAAGGGGAACTTCATTTATATAAGTTGAGGTATATATGGAGTCAGATTACATCTCATAAACACATTTTTATAATAGGTCTGAAGTTTCTGATTTAAGGCATGAGCTGCCAACTAAATAACATAACACTGAGCTTGGATGGTTTTTACAACAGTTTCAAGAATCAGTCTTCATTTATTTATGTTCA
The DNA here is from genome assembly GCA_012861695.1 of Trematomus loennbergii. NCBI lineage: Eukaryota > Metazoa > Chordata > Actinopteri > Perciformes > Nototheniidae > Trematomus > Trematomus loennbergii. The sequence goes on along the minus strand of JAAOOA010000590.1, from coordinate 157,346 downwards.
AGTGAATTTGCTGATTTATAAAGTAGTGCATAAGGCAATATCTATTTTTAAGTGAGGGACATCAGCCCTTCATGTTCTTCTGCGTGCAACCCTCTGTGAGAGTAGTTCGTATTTCCCTCTAGTTTAAAGAATTATTATTTTGTCATGATTTGTTTGTTTAACAGTGTCAGCCAATCTCTAATACTAGAGCTATTAAGACGTATTAGCAACAGCAGTGTGGTTTTTTCGCAGTAACACTGATACATAGTACCATGACAAAAGCCATTATTGAACTAACAAGAAGTAAACTATATTTTGTACTAATGACAGATTTTTAGTCAATGTGCATTTATACCATTGGAAGACGATACATCACACAACATCTTTGTACGCCTTGTGGGTACACAGAGGATTTATGTGTTTGCTACGACGTTATGGGTTTTTCCATGTCCTATTCATAATAGAGTAATCATTGCGATATTAATTGAGCATTTTATGCTCAAAGGAGGGAAGGTCATGATTAGTCAGATAATGGTCGGTAACGTTGTAGTTGATAATAAACATGTTGTCAACAATAGCTCGCATAACAACAAAAGGTATACCAAAGCTTGGGCCTCCTCCAAGGAGGGAGTGGTCCAGTTTTAGATATTAGACAAATAGAAGTGGATGAATATGTCAGAGCTCTGAGTAATATTCCAAGTTTTTGTCTACACAGGCTAGGAAAGACTGCACAGATACCAGACGAGACATCAGAAGAGACTCCTGTTCGGCCAGGTGATTGGGTGAGGGTGAAAGTTCCCAAAACACAGTGGGCTGATCCCCGGTGGTCGGAACCGTGACAAGTTGTAAGAACTTCACACGCGCTCCGGTTTAAAGGTAAAGAAAAAGGAGCAAATTGACACCACCTCACACATTGTCACCCTTCACTGGCAACTTCCAGAAAAGTTATTGGAAGCTAGGACTGATTTGGCAGAGCTGGAACAAAACAATAAATAGAAATACGATTAAGATCAACAGCTCAAAGACGAATTGTCTTTAGATTTTTATAGATTGTACACTAAAGTGAAAACCTATTTTGTTTTTTCACCTGAAAGAGTCCAATTTTGTTTCTATTTTCGTATACGTTATTTTTGTACTCATTTACATTTTATAACTGACACAACCATGGATAAAATGTCAAGAACAAAGCCAAAGCAATTGTGGGGTCCCCTAAGGATAAGAGTCAGAATAGCATTGTTGATTGTGCTCATTACACTTGGCACCTTTCTGGTTGGATGGGGAGTACAATATCATGAAAGACATGGATCCATTAGTTCACTCGTAGAAAATGCCCACATCACTAACAAAACACCAGCTGTGTTTCAGAGACTTTCACTTATCCCCAGAGCCAAAAGATCAGTTGAGCAACAAGAGGAGGAGTTAGAAATACTCGTTCCCAAAGAAGAGGAGGTTACAATCAAGATGATTCACCCCCCTATATGCAGTTCTTGTACCAAATGATGAGATGGGTTTAAGTGATCGGAATATGTAAGTGATGGGAATTTACAATTTAGGGGAATCTCCAAATACACTGGATCATGTTTTAGTCTGTACCAGAAACACCCCCGTTAAGACTATGGACAACCGACTGGTGACCTGAGCACAATTATTGAAAAGTTATTACAGTAGAAACAGGGTACTAACCCACGAGGACAACTGTATGTACAAACTCTATGAACAAAATTCCCCAACAGATTGTGGCGACTGTGCACAGATGTATCCAGTCACAAAAGTTACTATTGTTCTAAGTAATAGTGAGATTTAAAATATTGGAGAATATATGGGGACGTCCTTTTATAGTGTGTGAAACATGTGGTGTTTGAAACATGTAAGTATTTCAATTTATAGAAGAAAATGGTTTCCTGAAAGAGTTATTTGGAGTAGATGTGTTACAGTGGGAGAAAAAACAATGTTTAGAGATATAGTACATTTATTAGTAGACATTAATTGTGTTTAGATGGCATTTAACATTTAAAACAGATAGTATGATTAGAAGATAGAGTGGAGAAGGTTAGATTTACTTTACCTCAGTGTGTTAGAATTTCTATAGGTAATGCGTCCCGAGACCTGGACTCTCTCTCTCTCTCTGCCTGTCAGACTGCTACGACCCCTATCAGACAAAAGACCTCACTACAGGAGACTCCTCCTCCTCCATCGAACAGACAGAGAACCAGAGCTGAACCAACAACGACAAGACTGCATCCAGAACCTTCTCCACCTGGCATCCAGAACCAGAACAGCATGCTGACATAGAGGCATACTCTCATCAGTCCCACAGGACATGAAGTTCCAAGCTGAGCCACGAGATTTGGCACAAGAGCAGAGTGTGGGACATGAGAGCAGAATACGTCCTCCATACAACAGCGAAGAGACTGTAAAGAAGGAGATGAAATGCAAAGCAGTTGGGCCACTGAAAAGAGTACCAGCGGAAGGATTAAGAGCTGATGGACTGAGGAGAAGACGGAACCAGAGGAGTTGGCATGGTCTAACAGAATGTGAGGGGGTCGTGGCTTGAGACAACAAGAGGAGGAGAAAAGGAAAACGGGAGTGAGTGAGTTTATACATAAACACACTTATTCACAAACAAACTTGAATTGACTTGATAAATACGTAAAGACAAAAAGATTTATTAGCCATGAATTAATAAATTGGTAAATTAAAATAGTAATAAAGAGGAAACTGTTAAAGTAAAATGAGGAAATAATCCTAAAACACACTGAGGGTACTGTGAGATAAAGGGGTAGACATGATGGAAATATTCACCACACTTTACACTTTAAGCAGTGAGTGTTTTGGGACTTAGGAGTACAGAGTAGAACATATTTTTCAATCTTTCCATCATGGAAACGAATTATTCCCTAAGAGATTTTATTCATGGGTGAATTTGGTAGAGATCTAATGTGTTACAATATTGATCTACAGCTAAAGGGATAGTTTTAGTGACCACTCTATAAGAACAGACAAATCTGTGTTAGTTGGAAATGTTAAAGGGAGAGCTAATACCAAGCCAAATATAGTATCCCAATCTAAAGTATTGTTTTCGCCATTGTAGCATAGTTATTACCATAGGAGAACTGTTGAGGTGGAAATAACATTTGTTTGTCCAAGATGTAGAGTTTTAAAGGACACTGGGCAAAGAGCGATTGCAAATTTAATTTTGGAAAAAGCAATATAATTGGGAGTAATACATGCGGGGCCTTGGATCACTCATTGCAATGATGCATATTTTTGACAACCCATATCGTTTAGAGAGAAGGGGTCACTCAACCCACCCAGCAGTTGTTTTAAATCTTACTTGTAGCTTCACAGGGAGCGCACGGCACCAAATTATGAGTTTAAAAGACAAGCGCCACCACCTCCTGATGGTCATCCATTTAATCAGGGATGACCTGAAATTTAGAGATGTTATTTAAAGTAGAAACATATCCGCCATAAGTGAAAATTCCTAAATTGAACTACAAACCATTGATGAAATAACTTCTGTTTTTAAAATCCTTGATAAAGGAGGGAGTAACTGTTACATGCTCGGACACCCAGGTTCCACACACTGTTAAAGGGGTTAGCATAGTTCTTTAAGTAGACTAGAATTGAAGATAAATTAGTATAATGAGTTATTGATATTCCACCGGTTTTCACACCATTTAAGGAACTTTATCACTGCATTAGAACAGACCACAGGTAATGAAGTAGGAACCATAAGTGATGAAATTCTCCAATTGTTGTAACTGACCAAAATCTTCTCCCAGAAATGACTGTCTGAAATGCCGTATCCCAGAGTAGATGTTTGATGGTAAGGATAGCATAGGGGGGCCCAGGGGAGTGCTAGATGTTAGTTGCATTCCATGTGCACCCTAACGTACCGATTGATCACCACGGCCTTTTCTAGAGAACATATTACTTTCATACTTTAAAAAGTATGAAAGGGGGGAGGGTAAATTTCTCATAAGGGAACAGTTTAAATTGCTAGCAGAACAAGACGACTCAACCCATATACAGATATTGATGAAAATGAAGACAGTGTGTAAATGATGTTAAATGATATGGATGATAAATGATGAGATTGTTCAAAGAATGTCCAAATCATGTGATATTTCAAATGATGAAATCATTAGAATGAAGAACCAGCTACAAAGTGGTATTACTTTCCACTATTCTAAAATAGTTTCTTTTTTTTATGTTTTATACTGTTACCAGTGATGCGATTTTTAAATTGTATGTTTTTTATGCTTTGTATAACAAGTGCCTTAACAACTGAATGTGGTATGGGAACGGTTTCGGTGAAAGGAGGGAGTAAGAAATGTTCTAATACCACAAGTTGCTGCTATATTGAATGATTAAAACTAGAAGTTATGCACAAGGGAAAACCTTTATGTTTGAAGACCAACCAATGTATTGTTTGTATTTTTGATGACGGTTATTTGAACCATTCCATTTTGATAGTATGTTTTTGATATGAGTTATGTACTATGCAAAGTTCAGATGAAGAACTCATTGATTTCAGTATTGTGTTCACACCTTAAAAGGTGTGAAAGGAGGGATTGTTAGAAATTAAAATCAATGTTTTATGGCATGATTTAGTCTAAAACATACCGTCAGTTTAAAATCAGTCAGATGAAGAACTCATTACTTTTAGTATTGTGTTCACACCTTAAAAGGTGTGAAAGGAGGGATTGTTAGAAATTAAAATCAATGTTAAACAGCATAATTCAGTCTAAAATATATCTTCAGTTTAAAGCTGTTTTATTGTGGAAAAACCCGGAAGTTCTCAGGAAATCAATGCCAAGCTTTTATTCTGAAAATCTTTTATCTGGTTTGCATGTGACTAAATGTTGCGTTTTCTGAATGTAAAGTGAAAGTGACTTGGAGTGTTATACACCAAAAACGAACGGACTTTAACACTACATCGATAGACGTTGAGATATTATTACTGCTGAATATTAGATAAAGGAACAGTTGATCATGGAGTGTTTACACATTACGTGAGTAGCTATGACGTCAGAGGGAGCTACCGTAAACGAGAACGGTGTCGTAAAAGTGTTTCTAGGACTTCTAAACTAACGATTACAGCTGTTTATAAGGTATTAAATAGAAAGTCATGACAGAGATAAGGAGGAGAGAATGCTTAAGGAAATAGGCAGAGAATACCAATGTCGAAATCATCTGTGCTCTGCGATATCGAACCCACAAGATGAGAAGGGCGGTCCGCTAACTTCACAGGGGGACAACGAGACGTGGATAAAAAGGCAGGACGGAAGATAACTCGCTCTCTCCCCTTCGCTGCAGCCCACTCTGAAGACACACCGGCTTTGTCTCTCCTTTACCCATGCTTGTTCTTTTACCACGTTACTTAATTAAACTACCCATTTGAACCTTTTCAGAGACTCCATTAGTCTCATTATTTTAAGTTTCTTTCCTGGGAGCGAGAAGATCACGAATTATCAACACCGGTCATAGTCCGGTAATTACCGGCTAAACGGAACTCTGAGTGGTATTACTGTACTTAAAGCTGCTGCTGTGTTATTTAAGTTATTTTTGCTTAAGCATGTGCAAACTTGTGTCTCTTTTTTCTCCTCAGCTGTTACTGTAGCTGCAGTACCAGTAATTGCAACCTACCAAGAATAAACAGCAGCCAGAGATCCTCAAGTAAGATTTCTTGCCATATTACAAGTGTTATCAATTAGGGATGCCAGCGATTATTCGATTATTCGATTATTCGTTACAGTCTCCATAATCGAATATTATTTTTAAAAATCGATTTTATTAATATATTTTTTTATTAATATTTATGTTTTTCTTTTTTTTCCTGGTTTGGTTTCAACAAAAATATAGACTAATGCTAATAATAGTAATAGTATTAATAATTGTAAATGACCATTGATCACACCACCAGTTTGTTTTACTGTAAACTTGGAGGAAGCCAGCAGCGCAGAGTGCAGACTGCTGCTGCAGCCTGGTACACACCGACCCCGCCCCCCCCCTCCGTCGTGGAAGGAGGCGGTTTCCTTGAGTTTATGGCAAGCGTGGAACCAGATTACAGGGTCCCGGGCCGTACTCTTATCAACTGTCTCAAAGGTGTCGATAACCACCGACGGGTGGACGGCACTCACAACTGAATCCTATGTTACCATAACCTGCCATTATATCGATAGTGAATGGGAGATGAAGAGTGCGGTTAATTTAGCTGAGGGGCTCCGCAGTGCTCTGTGCCCTCGGAAAGGGTTTTTTCGGCGGCAGGACTAATCCTTAACCGGCTGTGCTCTCGCCTACACCCATACATACACACATAAAGTAGGCTATTTATTTAATTTATTTCAATTATGCTATTATTAATACTGTTCTACCTGAAGAGCCCTTTTGTACCATGTACACGTTCCGTAAAAGAAAACAACGGAATACCATTTGTCAGTGTTTTTTTTTTCCTCCGATTAATCGATTAATATTCGCCAGGGCTGTCCGATCTTCGATTTTGGTCATGGTCAGTTTCTGGCATCCCTATTATCAATTCTCAATGTCCTATATGGTATTGCTATGCAAACAGTGAAAGGATATGGAAATCATCAAGAGGTGGCTAAAATATGTTTTTCTGCTGACCCTGTCCAGAGCAGTACATTGCTTTGCTTCCAGGTGGTTGCTCCTGTCTGCATCTCCAAGCTCGGGGCATCCCGGCCATCAGTGGCGGACTGGCCATCGGGACGTTCGGGACGAATCCCGATGGGCCGGTCGGGCCACTCGGCCCACTTCGGTACCGGCAGGGGCGGACTGACCATCTGTAGAATCACCGAACGGCCGGGTCGGTTTGCTGTTTTTAAACGGCATCATTGAAGTTAAGCTGACAGGCGACAGAGGTCCACCGTTTCCCAGTCCGCCCCTGCCGGCCATCATCTACTCTAGGTAATACACTGACTATGGATAAGTACCTTTATAAAACCCCACTTTAAACACCCAAACTATCCCTTTATGATGTGACATTTTCTACACTGTTAACATTAGGAAACACTTAAGAAAGAAAAGAAAGCTGCAGGAGCTGATCATTCCTAAAATACAATTGGCCATGTGATCACCAGTAAAAAAAAAAACAATCTGCACTAAATATTTTTTGGATTTATAAATGTTTTGTGACTTTTTCCTGTTGTGTACCTTAAGGGAGTTCTCCCCTGACAGCTGGACACTACATGATAGCAGAGGACCATCGTCAGTGACAGTGTCCTGAATGTTGTCGACGCCCTGATGCTGATGTTTGCAGCATATTACTGCCTCAACATCAGTTATCGCTCAGAACTGGGAGCTACCCTGGAGTTCTTGCAGAGGTAAGACTTGAATTGTAATTATTAAGTAATTCCATCTTAAACCACAGAGTAGAGGATTGTGCACATTTCTGACACACGATAAGTGCTCCTGACAAAACAAGATAATCGAGATAAAAAGATTATTGTGCTGCATTCTGTTTCGCATTATGCTCTCGTTTTGTCTTGGGTTGTAAATTCAGCGTACCCCTTTCCTTTGCAGTGGTGTGCTTTGGCTCCTCCCTAAAAGCTCAAACTCACTCTTAGCCAATCGGTGGTATGTTTACTTCAGCTCAATGAAAATGACGGAAAGAGGGCCCTTTGTGACAACAAAAGAAAACCTGGTATTATTGCAGTGAACAAACACATTAGAACTTCTTTCGGTTAACTACGATGCTTTTACACCGCTCACTCTGCTACTGACACGCACCTCATCTGCCCCAGTTACACACTCTCAAGATGGGACTCGTAGCTACCCACATTCAAATGTCTTCAAGTGACCGCTTGCTCCTGTTTACAGACCTGCTGCGATACTGTCCAGTGTGATAGTGATGCCAAGTGACGACTTTATATAACAAAATCTATTCAAACCAATGCTTTAAATGCACAGATATGATCATAGCAGTTAATGAAAAGTACATTTAAGAGTAGCATTGCCCTTTGACTTCAAGCTGTATAACTGTAAAGACAATTAATGGCTGTATCATCCACAGAATGTGTAATTAAACACTAAATGTAAGTGTACTTCTGTCTTAACAGGTGCCTATTCAAGATCAATCCGGACAATGGGACTAGAGTGGAGAGGAAGGAATACAAACAAAAACAGCACTCGATAAAGATAAAGGTGCATTCATTAATTACAAACGTCGCTGACTTTGAATGGAGAGAGTTGAAACACACACAGTCATGTACACACGCACGCACATAACTGGTAGATTTCTTTAGTGTTTATAATCGTTATCTTTTGAACAAAATGTTGGCTATTGTTAAATGTTGAAATGTTTCATTGCCGGTCTATTCTGCTTTATTATTACTTAAAATATATTTTATTTATTGTTTTTATTTTTGTGATGTATATTATTTTCAATAATATATTGTATATATTTGTGATTTTTTTTCTACAAAACATCGGACAGTTAATGTAAACTTGGGCTTTTGCAAAGTAAAATGACATGTTTACTTTGTGTTTTACATGTAAATGGTCTTAGATTTCATGAAGTTTGCTGACGACACGACCGTCATCGGCCTGATCACCGACGGCGACGAGACGGCGTACAGAGAGGAGGTCGAAAACCTGACATCTTGGTGCCAGGATAACAACCTCCATCTCAACGTCAGCAAAACAAAGGAGCTGATTGTGGATACAGGAAGCAGCAGAGAGAGGGACACGCCCCCATCGCCATCAATGGGACTACGGTGGAGAGAGTCAGCAGCTACAGGTTCCTTGGGGTCCACACAAGCGGCAAACTCAGGGGAAGAGCCGGGACGCCAATACGGAAGTGCCACAAACTGCAGTTCATATATTGGCCGATAGGCGATGACTGCAGAAAGGAGCAATTTCCATAGACCCCAATGTTAAAATGCCCAATTTCACAGCAGAAAAAAAACGTTTCTAGCCCTGGCTCCAATACATTTTATTATGTATATAGTTAGATTCCACCTTCGTGATTATGAATCTGTGAGTGAATTGTTTTCTAACGTGACCCTTTTATTTATATTAGGTCTTAAAGTTTTTGCATAAATTAGGGCGTGGTCACTTTGATGGACAGGTACGTGCCTCACTGTCAGCTAACAGCAACTTGTCCACTCTGCTAGGCTACAACGTTAGCTAGTTGTAGTTACTGTACTTGACCCTTTAGCCGTGTTCGTGGTGATTGTGCCTTTTAGGGAATGTTGTTACAAATACCAGACAATTAAAATGTCGTGCTGTGCGCTTGAATGTACTAACAGACCTTCCAAGAAGTCTACTCTCAGCTTTTTTCGGTGAGTAAAATGATAATATTATACATGTTAATCCCGTTAGCAGGTGTTTGTGTGCTTGTTAGCTTAGCTTGTTATGTAGCTTATTAGCCAGCTAAGGACGTAACCCTTTATACATGTGTATATATATATACAGTTTAGTTTATGATTCAGACTTTTATAGTATATGGCTGTGACGCCCATAATGCTAAACGGGAGCAAATGTTAAAAGGGGACCCAATTATCCCAGTGGTGGCCGCCGGAGTCCACGCCGGCCGAAGCTAACGGAGCCGCAGGGGGCTAGCTCGCTAGCGCGTCCCGGCGGCTCCGTTAGCTTCGGCCGGCGGCGGAGTCCGGCATTAACTGGAGATCAAGGAATGCAGCGAAACGCAGACTTGGTTCGCCTGCAGCCCGCTGTAGTATTAGCTAAATAAATTATGTTGAACAAGGCTTATTAAGCTGAACATCGCCACAATTGTTCTGCTATGTATCAGTACTTATTTTTATTTTATTAACGTGTGAATGACAAGCATTAAAATAACAACAAATAGCTCATTATCTTGCAGATTGTCTCGTTTGATTATGAATGTAACGTTTATATAGTGGAACTACACTGTTTTATCAAAACCAAAGTGCCACGCAGTAACTTGGTATGCATGTATTTCAGCAGGAAATGTGCAACCTAGATGACATTTACCAACACAGACTATATAGAAATATTTGTAAAAGTTGTTCATGCATTATTAAGTGAATATGGCATTAAACCTCCTGTTGTCTTCGGGTCAAATCTGACCGATTTACTACTTTCATCAATCATAACTTTTTTGTTTTACATTCGATTGCATTAAGGATTTATGATATCCTTCACAGTAGACATTTGAACATATAAAATTGCTGATCACCACTTTCATTGAATTTTGGATGATTTAGTCAACTTTGTAACACCTCCCTCCCTGTCCCTCTGCAATTTCCTCCATCTTAGTTTAGCTGTCTGTCTCACACACACACACACACACACACACACACACACACACACACACACACACACACACACACACACACACACACACACACACACACACACATACACACACACACACACACACACACACACACACACACACACACACACACACACACACGCACACACACAAACTAAGACGGGTCATACTGAATAGTCTGTGCACACATTTTTAACATGTGATCTTTCTTTCATGTAGGACGCTTGAGGGAAGTTGCAACGCCTCGGCCAATGTGATGTCTTCTCCAGGTGAAAGAGATTGAAGGCATAATTTATAACTTGAGACAATTTTCCAAATGTTATGACTTTTATTGGCTTAGGTAGTAATGGATTACATCTAAAACAAATCAAGATCGTATAGAAAAAAAGGAAAGTGTAATCCTTAGTTACATAGGAAAAGATGTAATCGGATTAGTTTGACTTTTTTTAATAATAGGGAAACTCAGGATTACAATCTTATTCAAAACCTGAAAAGAGCATATAGTGTTTGTTGTAAAATGATCAGATGTTCTCTCTTCTCTGGAAGCGGTACTGTTCTGTAGGCTAATACTTTAATTGTGAATCTATACACCTACTGCCTGAGTCAGCTTTATGTATATTATACATTTAAGTAAAAAAATCATATTAATATTTCTTCTCTCCTGTGTTTATTTGCATTGCATTTGATATTGAGGTAATCCAAAAGAAAAATAAAGTTATCAGGTTACAGTACATTACTTTTATATCTTGATACTCACATTAAGTTACTGGTTGCGTTTTTGGCAAGTAGCCCTCCCAACCCTGTACATAAGTTATATCATTTTAATTACTGATACAGTTGTTGCACATCTTTAATTTATTTTCTAGTGTACTTAAGTCGTACATTTTCAATGTGAAATAGATCGGATTAAATATAGAGTAAAAGCACAATCTTAAATTATACATTTATAATTTTCCTATGCTTATTGTTAATGTAGTGGTGTTATAAACAAAATGTTGTCGTAAAGGAAATTAAGATGTTTTTTATTTGTTGACAAAAGATTTAAAGTTGATGCTCACAACATGTGGGAACATTTATTGAGAAAAATGTTTCTATTGTAAAACAAATAATTATCTGCATACTGAACAATTTAGAAACTCTCTAAAAGGTATTATTTTCTGTGATGTTACGACCCTGTAGGGATTGTGGGTATTGCATTTCATAATTACATTCTATGGTATGCTTATGACATATTTGATGCCAAAATACATGGGATTAGGGGAGACCTTCTTGGTGTTTGCATTGTCACTGATAAATGACAAGGTAGTATTCATTGTCAAGATTTTGTGTTTTTAAACTTGGGACTCTTTTCAGACTGCTACGGCTTGGGAAAAGATTTGAGCCTTAATGTGTAATGTTTTCTGTATTGTATGGTTAGCTTATCCTTTCATTTGATAGTCAGATTTGGATGTGATAGCTAACATTTTCAGTAAGCAGTAGACAAAAGAAGTGAAAATATGAATGTGATTTATTTTAAATATTTACAGAATTATTTTAACAAATAAAATAACAAAAAACATAATAACAGCATGGGCCTGGAGAGCTACAGAGTCCATTGGGGGGAAGAGGGGGGGTGGGATGTGGGGAAGAGGAAGAGCAGCCATGTTAACAGTGTTATGGCTACAGATGTAATATCTAACTCAACATTAGCCATGACAGTCTGGGCTTAGCAAGGGCCTTAGAAAACATACTCTAAAGGCCAAATCCAAAAACAGTGATACTGACATTTTAGCAGTTCACAGTCTTTGGAGATGGTCTTTCAGGCAATTGGCTAGTGACTTTAAAAAAATATCATTTCCCCTAGGGGTGAAATGAACTCTATCTCGCAAAAAAAGCCCAGGACTGTCATGTCTAATGTTGGAGTGGTCAACAATGGCACCATTTAGGCTATGAACAAAAGTAGCCATAACACTGTTAACAAACTTCCGGGCCTTGTCAATTTTGACAGGATTTGCACCAGCCCTCCATCGGCACCTCTGGTTGATCTGGGAGAGCATGATCTTCATGCCAGGGTGCCGATGGTGAAGCTGGTGCAGGTCCTCCTTCATCTGATTCACCAAGTGAACACTGGGCACATCCCCCAAGTCGTTGCCGCCACAGTGGATGAGGAGGACATCCGGGGCTGCTCTTGTTGGAAAAGAAGGGGAGGAGACCTCTCCAGCGCAGTCCACCCCAACCGAACCAGCAGGCGCGAAGGTCGAGGCCAAGGTTGCTGCCGATGGTCTCTGTAGCTCTCTGGGCTCCACGCCGGACATAGCTGTCTCCGATTATCCATACAGTCACTATGGGAGGAAAATAAATGAGAGTAACAAATGCTTCAGATAATGAGGAATATCAAATTAAGTATAAAGGGTTGCTCATTTTGTTCCTTTGACAATAACATACAACATAACATATGAATCACACCTGACGTATATATATATATATATATATATATATATATATTATATATATATATATATGTATATAGATAGTATGTTTGTGTGTAATGTCAACCATCTGAAGTCATGTAAAGTAAGCCAGGACCATCAACTTACAGGTTGTGGAGGTTGCCATCTTTTTTTTTAATGCTGAAAGAATAAAAATGGTTTAATCAATATAAAAGCGCCTTTCTTTTTCTACAGTCATATTTAATTTATACTCTGACAGCGCTGTTGAAACAGTAACGTTGGATTAAATGTATATACAATTGATGGTCAAAAAGTATAAATATGCAAATGTTGCATTTGTTAGCCCATGCATATTACACTGTTTATATTTGAATCATGGAGAAGCATTTTTAAACTTGTATAGTGTAATATCAAGAACAGTTAAATCATAGGGAAAAGCTTTGTTTAATTCACAATACGCTAATTCCTTTACATACTGTATAGGCCACAGTTTATGGCTAATTCCATAGGCTAATTCACGCAACACTGGCCATATCTCTGCTAGTTTACAAAGTTGTTACAAATGACATTTATATTTGAAAAACGGTGAAGCACTTAAAAACAATTGAATAGTGTGGGTTCAAGAACATTTAAATCAAAAGGACAAGTTTTGTAAAGTTACAGGGGATCTTACCTTCAGAACACCGGGAACGAGGAGCAGTGACCGCAAGCTGGGTTGTTAGCTTAATACTGTGAGCATGTTAGCTTAGCTTCTTAGCCTGAGCTAGGTCTGGAACTTCACGGCCGTTGGCAGGAGGTCCCGCCCTGTCCCGCCTCGTCTCCGCCACGGCTCCGCCTCTTTGCCCTTATTTGGAGCAGGCTGGAGTTAGACTCTGACGCCACTGTCGAGCCGTTAGTGGCCGACTCCGCCTACTAAGGGCTTCTCGGCAACTCTGCAGAATCCTATGGGTGACGTCACGGACCCTACGTCCATTTATATATACAGTCTATGGGTCCACATCACTGAGGACCTGACATGGACTCATCACTGAGACCTGACTCATCACTGAGGACCTGACATGGACTCATCACTGAGGACCTGACATGGACTCATCACTGAGGACCTGACTCATCACTGAGGACCTGACATGGACTCATCACTGAAGACCTGACTCATCACTGAGGACCTGACATGGACTCATCACTAAGGACCTGACATGGACTCATCTCTGAGGACCTGACTCATCACTGAGGACCTGACATGGACTCATCACTAGGACCTGACATGGACTCATCACTGAGGACCTGACATGGACTCATCACTGAAGACCTGACTCATCACTGAGGACCTAACTCATCACTAAGGACCTGACATGGACTCATCACTAAGGACCTGACATGGACTCATCACTGAGGACCTGACATGGACTCATCACTGAGGACCTGACATGGACTCATCTAGGACCTGACTCATCACTGAGGACCTGACATGGACTCATCACTGAGGACCTGACATGGACTCATCACTGAGGACCTGACTCATCACTGAGGACCTGACATGGACTCATCACTGAGGACCTGACTCATCACTGAGGACCTGACATGGACTCATCACTGAGGACCTGACATGGACTCATCACTGAGGACCTGACTCATCACTGAGGACCTGACATGGACTCATCACTGAGGACCTGACTCATCACTGAGGACCTGACATGGACTCATCACACTAACACCATCACCAAAACAGCGGCTCTTTAAAAACAAAATTGTATTAGTCAATTTATTGAACATGTTAGAAACAAAACAAACAATAATATTTATAACAAAGATGGGCAAAATAAAAAAACGTTCAAGGTATAAAAAAAAATGTATTCTCAAAGTTTCTATCATGTTCAAAAGGGGCAAGAAGAAGCTTCAAAACGTTTCTGGTCTACCCCCCCCCCCCAGCGTACATTGTTCATGAAAATACAAGTTTAGGTCATCGTCATCAGCATCCGTGATATTGGATTCATTCTTTTAAACAAATCATTATTTTGTACAAAACAACCAAAAGAAATAACTTTTACAACGTCAAGAAATAGCAAGCATCACTTCACAGGTCCTGCTCAGAACCATTCAGAATTTGGTTTCTAAATAAGAGTTTTAGTTTAGATAACGTTGCACAGTATTTCAGCTCATCATTACAGTTATTCCACAGATGAACACCTTCTGTTGTGATGCAATGACGTTTGGAATTTGTTCGTATGGGTGGTTGCAAAAAATGCAGTTTCCTCTCAACATGTGTATGTTTTCTCTCCGTGTGAAAAGTCCCTGGACATTATGATGTAATTGTTCTGCAGGCTGAGGAAGTTCAACATGGATACTCTGCATATTCTACAGGTGCACCATAGAGAGTATCCTGACTGGCTGCATCACGGCCTGAGGCCTGTACTACGAAGCTGGATTTTCGCTTAGCCGGCTAAATTCAGGGAAATCTCGGGCTTTCCGGTCCTACGACGCTGGTTCTCTTTTTAGCGGGCTAGATTTCCATGGTAACTTATGCTGAGCGGCAAACCTGCTCCGGAGCAGGTTAGGTGGCAGGCTAAGAGATCAACTCAGTGAAAGCACCGCCTGCTGACCAATCAGAGCTCCGTGTGCGGAGTTTAAAGCGATCAGGAGGAAATACCTTTATATATACAGTCTATGGGAAATACAGAAAAACTGCCGTTGCAGGAAAGACTGCCGGCCAAAATCAACTGACTGTGTGAACGTGAACATGAATAGAATATCCCCTCCTCATCTTCAGAGCAATCTGACTATTATAACATTAGCGTTAAGAAAGCTTACTTAAATATCTGCCACAACATAAGTAACCGGATCAGAGTAACATTAAGTACAGTCCGCGGCACTGTGAGTGCAGACGTAGATGTGTCCCATTATCATTCATATCATATCACATCATAATGTATCATATATTTCCTTATCTGAGTCAGCTGAGCCGTATCTGGCCGTGCAACACTCACAGTGTCACATACTGTATGCAGAAGTATTATTTTAAGCAACACATTAAGTTGACGAAACACTCGAGTCAAATGTAATTAAAGTCAGATCGTGTCTTAGACGGGGCAGTGATATCATAAACCTGTTAATGTACGCATTCAAACACTTTTTCTTTTACCAGCTGTATTCACCTTGCAGGTGCAGCTATGTGGCTTTGATCCTGGATAAAGTGTTTAAGTCATGGATGTTTAAAGTTTAACTTCTTCATATTTGACTAATATTAAAGTTCACTTTTCATTCAGGAAGTATGACGCTGCGCTGTCAGTACGCTTCTCCATGTTTGTGATTGGTCGAATGCTCCAGATACCACCCCTTTCATGTGAACGCGCACCTAACTAGATAGGACACGGCGGCTTGAGCGATCCACTTGATAACCAGCGTCGTAGTACAGTTTAGCGAGAGCGCGTATGTTTTGGATTGGGCCAACCGGCTAACTCAAACATATCCAGGTTAGGTTGAACCAGCTTCGTAGTACAGGCCTCAGGTACGGCAGTGCAATCATATTCCGTTTACTTGCATATAGACTCTTCTTGCACTGTTTCTATTCTATTTTATTTGTTCTATGTTCTATATATATGTTGCACTGTTGGAGGAGCCTGTGACTTCAGTTGTTCATTGCCATGTCTACACTGAAGCTAATGTACAAATGACAATAAAGCCTTGAATCTTGAATTTACAGTAATCTTCTTTCTTTCAGCTTTTTTTGATCATTTAAAAAAATATTTATTCAGTTTTTCTAGAGGTGTATAACTCTATTCTAACAATTAATATATGTTAAAAGAAAAAGATTTCTTGTAAAATTACAGATTTTTTTGGCAAAAAATGTGATAGTTAATGTAAAATGACATTCTTTTCTTTGTGTTTTAATGGTAAATGGTCTTAGATACACGGTACTTTTTTGTAATAATAAAAGTAATTTGATGTATTTTAGCTTTTTTTAATAATTTTTAAAGATAATTATTCCGTTTTCTAGAGGTTTATGACTCTATTCTAACAAATAATATATGTTAAAATAAAAAGATTTCATGTAAAATTACAGTAATAGAGGCTACTTGTGGTAAGGTAAGTAACTTTTTTTTTACATGTTATCTCCGTATTTTATTTTACAGTTTTTTTCCTTTTTTTTACAGTGTAACTGCTCTGTTCCACTGTCACACACACCTTCCCTGGTAATATCTTCACTTCATGCCCAGAATAAATGTATGGAAACATCTTCTCTGTGAAAGTGTGTGTGAAGGTGTGTATGTGTGTGTTAGTGTCAGGATCAGAGAACGACAGCTTTCCTCTGTCCCAGTCCAGATTCACTCTGACCCTCTGGAGCTCCTTCTGCAGGCTGAGAGGAGTTTCTTGACCTGGTGGTGACTCTGCTGAGTATTCACCTCCATAATACTTTATTCTCCATAATCCAGACCCTATGTATCCCTTACTCCTGACAGACTCTGCTAACACACCCAGTGCCCAGTCTGTGCCAACCTGGACATCCCAGCTGTGAGTCCCTGAGTTAAAGCCCTCAGAGCCCAGGACAGAGTGGTCACCACCAAACCTCTCTGGATTATCAGGACGATTATGGCTCACTCTTCCTCCTCTCACTCTGGTCAGATCTGCAGACAGGAAGAGGTATTATCAGCAGTGTTTGGGTCCAGGATGAGAGGAGAGTAGGACACCAAGTCCTTCATCTTGCTCCAGATGTTGAAGCTGAGGTTGCCCAGGTGTTTGGCCTGGTCTATCAGAGCTCCTGAGGGCAGCTGTGGATCCTCCAGCAGGGGGCGCTGCAGCCTCTCCACTGCAGCCTTGTAGTTGAGCAGGAAGGAGACGTCTTCAGCTCTCAGCTCCTCCTCTGTGGCTCTGACTGTGTGTGAAAGAGCTGCTATCTCTCTGCTCACAGCCTCCATCTTCTCCTCCATCATCTTCCTCTTCTGCTCCTCTTCCTTCCTCAGTGCAGCCATCCTGGCCTCCTCTTCCTCTTTTAGAAACTGGTGAAGCTTCTTAAACTGCTCCTTAATCTGCGTCTCTGTGCGTCGAGCCTGGACCTTCATGTGTTCTGCTGTGTGAGCACACTTCACTTTAACTTCTTCAAAGAGCCTCAGTTTCTTCTTGAAGGGCTTCAGAGACTTCTGGAGCTCCTCTCTGAGATCCTGAGCAGCTTCATCGATGGGTATGAAACTGTGGTTTTTGTGTATCTTTGAATCTCTGCAGACGACACACACTGGCTGCTGATGGTCCAGACAGAAGAGTCTGAGTTTCTCAGAGTGCAGACTGCAGAGAGCCTCTGGAGATCTCTGATCTCTCTCCTGTAGGAAACTCTCACACAGGTTCTTCAACACCAGGTTACAGGGAGGTTCTCCTCTTGAAGATCTTCTCTTACAGACTGGACACTCTCGTGTTGGTTTCTCTCCAAACCAGTTCTGCAGACAGGCTTTACAGAAGCTGTGGCTACAGGACAGAAGAACAGGATCTCTAAAGACTTCCTTACAGACCGGACAGCAGAGGTCTTCCTCTGATCTGGAAGCCATGTTGTCTCTGAGTGAAGCTGAAAACACAGCAGACAGGAAGTACAGTCAGTCATGGCTTTTAAAACTATAATTGTAACCCCAGTGTTTAAAGTGTGACAACTTATCAGCTATAGACCCATGAGCTTTCTACCTGTTGTGTCTAAAGTGGTTTCAAAGGTAGCTGCAGAACAGCTGGTGTCACACCTTAGCAACAATGACCAACTGCTCCCTATGCAGTTTGGATTCAGGAACAATTATTCTACTGAGACTGCATGTTGTTTCTTCTTGGAAGGAATCACGGCTAAATTAGACAAAAGAGGGATAGTTAGAGCATTTTTTCTTGATCTCCATAATGCATATGACCAACCTGGTCTCACCAGAATGCGTGACTCCACCACGACTCCTTAACACCGCATTACGTGGTGGAGTCACGCACTCTGCTACATTTACGTGTCGGCACCACGCGAACAACCCCAATGTAAAGTGAATGAGGCTCCTTTGTCGTGGTGCACACACGCATTTCTATAACGTCCAGCAGTGAGCTTTTATTATATAAAACGTTTTTAAAATCGACTTTATAGCTTGTAGTAACTCACGGGAGGCTTCTTTTATTTTATTTGTATTCATAATTATTTTTATTTTTCTTCAGAATGTATTATGGGGCATTAGTTACGAATTTTGTGTTCTCAAAAACAGTGCGTTGTGTGTAATACAACTGTGATTTTTATTAAATTAGTTAGTTTTTAAGGAAGGCCAGAGCTTCAGCTGTGTCAAATAGATTGTTCCCTTTAGTTAACGTTATTTAAAAGATAATTATATTCCTATTTGATCATGTCCCCTTGATTGTATTACGGACACAGAGAGCAATGTGAGCGTCCATTCCCATTGGATAACGGAGGATTTTACACCCGGAAGTCAGTATTCTCCTTACTGTCGATTGATTTGACAGTGATATCTGCACTACTCATCAACTCAAAAACACCAGATTATCCTTGTTACTTACACAACATTGATTGGTTTAAATTGTGTACAATACTTTTGTAATTTTCCCCTTCGATTCGGAGAAACAAATATGTGTTCAGAGTTTAGGATGGCCGAAGACACTACACTACCCAGAATCCTCAGCTATTGTTCCGCTTTGCCTCAAGCTCTGTGATTGGTTGACCTCCAACTGCATTCCATATGGAAAAAAAACGTTTCGTAAAAGATAAAATCATACTTTATTCAGCAGTGCTTGCTTTACTCTTTGAAAGTCATCACATGAATGCATTGCAATGAATGGTTTGGCTGCATTAAACATTACACATCTGTCGTAGTTCTTTATGTATCTACAGAGATCGGGCCTCAGAATAGACCAGAAACTATTCTTTTACCGTTCTGTTTTAATTTCACAATAAAGTTAGTAGTAATAATTTGTTTTGATATTATTGTTTTTTATTAACTACTAGACCGCTGGGTCATGTTAAGACCATCTTTTCTGTGTTGCTGTGGGTTTTTTACATCGCTTTTGTGTTACAAATATCAAAACAATAACAGAATATATCCGTCGTAAACTAAACCAGAAACAGCAGTATATTTTATTTTGTTAACACTGTAAACTTGACAGCTTTTTAACCCGCACTTCCTACTGGTTAAAGCACGTTATTACACGTTTAGAGTAATTGCAATGCAGGTAGATTGTGTTGCTTTTTAATGACTGTTTTAAAATGCCTTTTTCTTAATGTCTTTCATTTTTGTAAAGCACTTTTGAATGTGTTATATTTGATGAAAACATTTAAATATTAAGAGTACATACTCTTAATATAGTGGGAAAGTGGAAGGTCAATGATATAAATAATATAGAATAGAAAATATCAAGAAGATACTGTAAGTGATCTCTACAATAAAACAGTTTAGTGCCTGATAGGAGGATGTGAAAAACAGACAAACTAATAAGGCTTTATTTCAACATTAAAGAATACTTTAGGTTAAGGTCTTCTTTTAAATAAGAAAAAGCTTTGGGGGTATCTAGATATTAAGCCTGACAAAGTACTTAACGTCTAATATATTGCATGGTTTGTTTTGGAACTTGACAATCAACTTTCCTGCAATGTTAACTATGTTGAAGCACTTATTTGAACTGATATTATACATATTAATTATACTCTTATAAGATGTATGTAGATAGTATAAGAAATGTGCAGAATATGTTTAATGGTGGAGGTACACAGATATCGATAGATGTCTTGTAATGCACTGTTGAGGAACCTGTGACCCAAGTTTTTCATTCATTGCATAACGACACCGTAGTTGTGTATATGATATGTCAATAAACCTTAGAAAATCTTGAAATCTTGAAAGGGATGTGCAAAATAGCCATTATATACAGTTTTTAATTAACTATTAGTAGAGAATAACGAGTAATGAATATGCTTTATAGGGATCTGCAGATAAATGTTTAGTCTTCTCAAGCACCCACTATCTCGCCTGATTGTTGGCACTTGACAATCACCTTCACTGAATTGTACTCAGGTGTAACTAAAGTCTGATTTAAGGGTTGTTTATATTTCACATCATTAATCCAAATCTGTAAAGTAACTAAAATAAATGTAGTGGAGTAAAAATACCAGGTTAACCTTAAAGAAAGCCCTCAGTATTATAAAAGACCCCCATCACCCCAGCCACATAGCTGAGGATTCTGGGTACTGTCGTGTCTTCTGCCATCCAAAAACTCCGGAAAGGGGAAAATACAAAAGCATTGTACACAATTTAAACCAATCAATGTTGTGTAATTAACAAGGACAATCTGGTGTATTTGAGTTGATGAGTAGTGCAGATATCACTGTAAAATCAATCGACAGTAAGGAGAATACTTACTTCCGGGTGTAAAATCCTCCGTTATCCAATGGGAATGGACGCTCACATTGCTCTTTGGGTCCGTAATACAATAAAGGGGACATGATCAAATAGGAATATAATTATCTAATTAACTAATTTAATAAAAATCACAGTTGTATTACACACAATGCATTGTTTTTTGAGAACAAACATTGGTGAATAATGCACCATAATACATTCTGACGAAAAATAAAAATTATTATGAATACAAATTTTTATTTGTATTCATAATAATTTTTATTTTTCGTAAAAGAAGCCTCCCGTGAGTTACTACAAGCTATAAAGTAGATTTTAAAAACGTTTTATAGAATAAAAGCTCACTGCGGGACGTTGTAGAAATGCGTGTGTACACCACGACAAAGGAGCCTCATTCACTTTACATTGGGGTTGTTTGCGTGGTGCCGACACGTAAATGTAGCAGAGTGCGTGACTCCACCACGCACTGCGGTGTTAAGGAGTCGTGGTGGAGTCACGCATTCTGGTGAGACCAGGTTGCATATGACACAGTAAGTCATCCAAAACCTTTATCAAAACTCTCCAAAGTGAAGCCATCAGTTAGCTCACTAAAATGGGTAAGGTCGTATTTATCTGGTCGTTCTCAATGTGTTGGTATAAACAATAAACTGTCACTAACCAAACCATGCTCACTGGGAGTGCCACAAGGCTCTGCGTTGGGACCGTTGTTGTTCAGCATATATTAATGATCTCCATCCGGATGTATGCTGACGATGTTATGGCAGATTCCTTATTACAGCGTATTTCTCTCTTATTCATTAAGGTAACACAGGTCAGAGAGGCCCCATCGTCTTTTCCACAATTACCTAGGCTGAGCAGAAGACCAAAGAGTTTGTGATTTGATTATAGTACAGTTAGTCTTGATAGTTAGATGGTTCATATCCTGCAAGACTCCTGAAGACGTCATGAGATAATGACCTTTCGACATCTGGAATATACATGTGATAAGGATGTTCGTGTGGTTGGCTGCATGTTGTTCTCGTGTGTGCGTCATTCAGAAGCTATATAAGCCTATGGAGGGGCGAAGTCCCTCCCCTTCCGGTGGACCTCCATGGGACCTTATTTCGGAAAAGTTATGCATTGAAGTCAATGGAGAGAGAAAGATTATCTTTCGATCCCGTTTGAATTGTGCCACGAATTACACATATGATGTTTGTCAATTTAAAAGATAATTTTGCAAGTCAAAAAAAAAAAAATGTGTCGTAAAACTGTGAAGTAACACATTTGTTTGTGTGAAACGCTCAATGAACTACATCTCTGGTCAACAACACACGTCACCAAGATGGCCATCACTACTGTCTTGTCAACAAAACGATTGACTACCCTCACTATCACCACAATGAAACACGTCCTGAAGAATGTCATGCAAAGCTGCCTGCCTGCCTTCCTTTGATTCTCTCTGAACTGCCTGGTCGTTTTAATGTTTAATGTCAACCATTTGTGCAGATAGCATGAAGTAGAGAAGATCGCTAGCGTTAGCGTTAGCATTTCTCCCCTGGGCTTAAATTGGGTATTATAGAATGATCACACCGTGACAGTACTCTTCAAAGGGTTCACGAAATATGACTACTACTCTTACTGTTTAACATTTTGGGTTACTTAATGTTACTTCATGTTAAGGCTAATAAAAATGACAAGGCTGTAATGCTAACTAACGTGCTAGCTACTAGCTAGCTTGATCCAGAGTACTCCTGGTCCTTTCATCAGATGGGAAGCGAAAGAACGAGCAAGACCCATTGCTGGTATGATAACAACCTGGTACTAAGCACACAGGCATCTTGTTAAAGTTATCTTATCTTAGCCAGCGCCATATAGATAGATTCTATCTATATGGCGCTGATCTTAGCTATCTCTTAGTGGAGGAAAACAATTGTGACATCACTTACGCGACTCTGGGATTTGTAGTCTTTCTAGTTACGTATTTTTCATAGTCTTATATTTCAACAGTTTTACGACAAACTGTGACTTTTTTGACATGGAAATTATTTTTTAAGATTGACAAACATCATATGTGTAATTCATGGCACAATTCAAACGGGATCCAAAGATACGTTTTCTCTCTCCATTGACTTCAATACATAATTTTTCCGAAATAAGGTCCCATGGGGCGGAAGTAGATGGGCGTGACTTCGCCACTCTATGTGAAACTTCTACTCTGGGGGCATTTCTGCGATTGGCTGCTGTGGAAGAAGGTGATGTACTCCATTATTATGTTGTTGCGCAACTGAATAATAATTAATCTCAACTATATCTGTGTTTGTGTTTTATTGATCTCTCTCTCTGTGTTAACATTTAAAGTTGATTATTGCACTAACAACGACACGGTCATTTACACTCAAGGGAAAATGCTGAACGGGTTGCCACTAAGCTCTCAGTAACGCTACACAACGACTAAGTGATTCTTGTCTTACTTTACATTTTTTTTAAACGGTGATTAATAAAGATGAATGTATTTGTATGCATGATGCTTGTTCAGTAAAGATATATGATATTATAATAATGCCCCCCCCCCCTCTACTGATTGATATCTACTCAGAGTGATGTTTGGAGTCAGACTCGCCTTCAGGGGTGGAGGGTCCTCAGGTTGAAGCAGCCGTGTTGTAGTTTCCTCTTTTCTCTCCTGTAGCTGAACTCAGAGGAAGTTGTTAGTTTGGTCTGAAGGTGAATCTGATCGTCTGGTTTCAGTCCGTCTCTCTGTAGTGATGAAGAAGAACAGAATCAGAATCAGAATACCTTTATTAGTCCCACAGAGGGGACATTTACATTGTTACAGCAGAAGAGAGACAAAGACAGCTTAATGTTAAATATAAGGAAAGTACTCAGTGATGAATAGGAGCTGCTGGAACAGGCTGCCGCTCCTTGGAATGGTTGGTATGGTAACAAACTGTTTCCTGGTATGTTCTTTGTTCAACTTTAACACACAGGTGTGTCTCATTCCACAAACACCAGCCACTCCTTTGAATGGTTGGAATTAGGGTGACCAGGTGCCAACAAGCCACATGTGGACAAATAGGATGTTTTTAAGGGACAATGCGGTACATGTTACTGCCTTGCTAAGAGCTAGATTAGATCTTTATATAATGTCTCTCTAACCCTTAAGAATAAACATTTCTATTAAACTATAAGCTTATAAATATTGATAACAACGCTTTACTTTGGTTTAATTGTTTGCACAAACTATGCAAGTGAAGGAATTAATTATATTAGTTTTGAATGGAATTAACATAAGTAATTATTATGACCAGAAAAACATTACTGGATCTAGCTTACTGCCACAGTCTGCTGCCCTCTGTGCTAAACGTTAAT
The DNA here is from genome assembly GCA_012861695.1 of Trematomus loennbergii. Classification (NCBI taxonomy): domain Eukaryota; kingdom Metazoa; phylum Chordata; class Actinopteri; order Perciformes; family Nototheniidae; genus Trematomus; species Trematomus loennbergii. Next base: position 132,945 of record JAAOOA010000590.1, on the reverse strand, counting down.
GAAATCAGCTGCTGTTACCTCATCTTTTGGTTTCAGGAGGAATATATCCATAGATCGAGGGGGGGGGTGGGTGGGGGTAGAGAACGCTCGTGACTGTTAGCGCCGGAGCATCGCTGCGGGAAGCTGTGGCGCGCATAATTGCGCTGCATTTGCTCATAAGATGAGACCCCACGCACTCTGCGTGTTCTGCGTGTAGGGAGGGGCGGCCCTGTATAAGTTAATACATTTCTCTGTTGATTGATTGACATCTGGCAGCTAATGGTGATAGCCCTCTCGTTTTCTACACACCTTTGTATAAAAGCCTTGTTTAAGACGGGTGACTGTCAATCAAATGCGGGACATCGGCAAAATGTGTGGGACAAATGATCAAATGCTGTGCAGTCTCGCACAAAGCGGGACACCTGGTCACCCTAGTTGGAATGGTAGCAAACTCTTCCCTGGTATGTCTCTTTATTCAACTTTAACACACACCTGTGTCTCATTCCACAAACGCCAGCCACTCCTCATCAGCTCATCGGTAACTGGTTTAACTTCATTTCATCTCTACAGTACGGGACATGTCAACCCTAACGTAGCCCAGTAAATATCGTTCAGTTCAGATCGAATGTGTCTGTCTGTCTGTCTGTCTCTCTCTCTCTCTCTCTCTCCTCTCTCTCTCTCTCTCTCTCTCTCTCTCTCTCTCTCTCTATATATACAAATAAATACATGCATAAGTAAATAAATATGAGCACACATGTCTCACAAGCAAAAAAAAACTCCTTTTAAAACAACAGTCAAGTGTACAGTCCACTGTCCATACAAAGACCCAAATGCCTCAACAGGCCATATCCAAATTTGTTTTTCAAAGATTTCGAGCAAGGAACACCAACATGTTTGCATTGTCGGGCAAATGCATCTGTGATTGTAAACTGTTGGGAAGGTGGGGCTCTCCATCTCCAGCTGCCGTGTTTGCTCCCAGCTGGAAAACGGAATGGGGTGGTTGTGTTTCAGGTGCAGTTTAAGGTTGGTTGTATTGCTGGCTTTTGTTGCTACCTTTTTAAAACAAATGCGACACACCGCCCGGTCATTCAAGTCCGTAGGCTCGCCTCATTGATTTGGCTTACATCCAAAATATTCCCACACCGGAGATGTGGTATTAGGTTTCGCAAACAATTCCATTTAACTTCAAATTCCCCTCGAGTAAGTCACACGTTGTCTCCTGCTTGTCTCTATATTATTCATTTGGCTGCTACACTGCTGCACGCGGAGTGTCCTGACCTGGCTGTGTCATGGGCTGTGTGTGAGCTAAAATGCTGTCACATCCTTATGTAAACAACACACATGTAAACGGCAATTTATCGAGGTCAGAAAAGTTATCGAGTTCATTTTTATTTATCGTACGATAAGTCAATTAATTGCTTATCGCGACAGGCCTAAAGGAGTCTATCACTCCTTAACAGGTATTGAATGATGTTTGGAGTCAGACTTACCTTCAGGGTGTGGAGGGTCCTCAGGTTGAAGCAGCCGTGTTGTAGTTTCCTCTTTTCTCTCCTGTAGCTGAACTCAGAGGAAGTTGTTAGTTTGGTCTGAAGGTGAATCTGATCGTCTGGTTTTCAGTCCGTTCGTCTCCGTAGTGATGAAGAATATCAAACTGTTTCCTGGTATGTCTCTTTATTCAAATATAACACACACCAGCCACTCCTCTACAGCTCTCAGTAAACTGGTTTAACTTCATTTCATCTCTTCAGTACAGAACATATTAACCCTCACGGAGCTCATAAAAATATCCTTCTTTTGTTCAGTTATAATAAAGCTTTTATTGTCAGGTCCAGAAAGAGAGTCACTTTGTTCTGGTGACTCGGCACACAGCAATCAAACAGCACAGTCCCTTTTTTTTAGAAGTCAGTTTTTTGTTGCTTTGATTTTGAAGTTAGTCCTTGGTCGCTCTTGTTTTTAAATCTATTTTTGTTACTTTTATTTGGAGGCAGTTATAGGTTGGATTTATTTTGAAGTAAGATGTGGTTGCTTTTATTTTAAAGTCAGTCCTTGGTTGCTTTTACCTAAGGTACATTTTGAATGCAGGAGTTTTACTTGACTTTACGTAACAGAGTACTTCTATACTGTGGTATTATCTGCATGAATGTTTTAGGTGGTAGATAGAGAAGATAGAAATATCATGTAAACTTAAATACTGTTCGGTAAAATGGCTGATGACTTCCTCTCCAAACGTACCACTCGAGTCGTGCAGGAATATCATGTGACCGTGCTATAGTTCCTTTATAGCCCAACATTAGCAACCTTTAGCTTAGTGATGGTGACGTGAAGTCATGTGACCGTGCTGTAGTTCCTTTATAGCCCAACACTAGCCGCCTTTAGCTTAGCGGTGGTGAGGTGAAGTCATGTGACCGTGCTGTAGTTCCTTTATAGCCCAACATTAGCCTCCTTTAGCTTAGCGGTGGTGACGTGAAGTCATGTGACCGTGCTGTAGTTCCTTTATAGCCCAACATTAGCCACCTTTAGCTTAGCGGTGGCGACGTGAAGTCATGTGAGCGTGCTTTAGTTCCTTTATAGCCCAACATTAGCCGCCTTTAGCTTAGCAGTGGTGACGTGAAGTCATGTGACCGTGCTGTAGTTCCTTTATAGCCCAACATTAGCCGCCTTTAGCTTAGTGGTGGTGACGTGAAGTCATGTGACCGTACTGTAGTTCCTTTATAGCCCAACATTAGCCTCCTTTAGCTTAGCGGTGGTGACGTGAAGTCATGTGACCGTGCTGTAGTTCCTTTATAGCCCAACATTAGCCACCTTTAGCTTAGCGGTGGCGACGTGAAGTCATGTGACCGTGCTGTAGTTCCTTTATAGCCCAACATTAGCCTCCTTTAGCTTAGCGGTGGTGACCAGAGTTGGGTGTAATAATAAATAATAAAACTGTAATAATTTACTTTTGTCGGTAACGGAGTAGTGTAACGCGTTACTTTTATAATTCAGTAATCACACTACAGTTACTAACATTGCCCCGACACGCGTTACTTCGTTACTTTTATAAAATCAGTCATAATCACACTGACAGACAAGAGGGGTTTCCGCCGCAGGTTTCTATGTACGTAATCTGCGCGACTTGCGCGTCCACCTCTCCGCGTGCAGTGCTGCATAAACATGGCAGAGTCAGCGATAACTTTCGAGGGTGGAGGTATGCCCATTATTTTGAGTTCGTCCGAAGAATAGACAGGAATGTGACGGTGAGGTGCAAACTGTGTCCAGGCCAGAAGCTGTTATCCACTGCTGCAAACACCACGTCAAACCTCAACAAACACCTGCAAAGAACACATGCTAAGGTGAAGCTAATAGCTAAGGACCCCCGAACCCAGAGTGAGGATGTTGTGAGTGCGCCGCCGCCGAAGCAGAGATGGACAGGCTTGTAGCATCCTTCATAGTAGAGGTAATGTTGCCCATTTGCACAGTGGAATCACCATCGCATCGTTCAGAGATATACTGCGCAAAATACAGATAGCAGGAGACAGAGGACAGCCATAGTCAGAGCTATCTGGATCAGTCTTATGCGACAATGGAAACTGAACTAAAGAGAACATTTGAAACTTTAGCAGTCTGCGTGATCTGCCTGTAGGGAGGGGCGGGCCGGCCCTGCGAGTAAAGTAACGAGTAAAGTAACGAGTTACTTTATGTAGAGAGTAACGAAGTAGTGTAATATATTACTTTTTTTTAAAGTAATATGTAATATGTAATATATTACTTTTTTTTAGAAACGACCCCATCTCTGGTGGTGACGTGAAGATGTCATGTGACCGTGCTGAAGTTCCTGTATAGCCTAACGTTAGCTTTTTAGTTCAGAAATCATAAAGTCGTGTTAATATGTGGAGATTATCCTGCTGAACAAAACTTGTCAGTATCATAAACGTTTGTGCTTATTTTCTGCAATAAACCAAAATCCAATCGACAAATCCCTCATAAATCCTTCATCCCTGCAACACTCCATTACTCCCTGACCTCCTCCCGACGTCTCTTACCTCAGAGTTCCTTTTTCCTCTCATGTAATCAGCCTCCCTGCTCTCCTCTGGATCCCTGAGCCAACATCTCAGAGCCTGATCACACATTTAATGTAAAGTGTAGGCAAGGAGCAGATTACCCGCTCCTCGAGTCCGGCAGCGACCTTAAGAAGCATCCAGACTTTCTCTCATCACCATGAAGAGCCCTCCGATGAGGTGCATTATTTAAAGTGAGCAGTGACTCGGTCCCCTGGGTTTCGGTGGCTTTGCAAAGTGGCATTTTTGGCAGAAGAGACGGCCAGCTTATTAAATGCACACATTAGCAAACTGAATTAGCACCAACTTTATTTGCTTCCAGTCTCCCACCTGTTCTTCCCACAGTGCTTTTGTCCATTTTTAGATATAGGAGCAGCAGTTTAAAGGTACATTACTCTACACAACAACTTTCAAACAGTGGTGGAAGAAGAAGTCCTGAATTAAAAGTCTTACTTACCTAAAAGTACAAAACTACTGGCATCAAAATATATATATATATATATATATATATATATATATATATATATATATATATATAAAATATCTCCTGGTTCTGTAGTGCCCGGAGTCTGTCTTTTTATTTTTTTCCTCCCAAACCCCATCCCCTCAGGACGCCTTTTGCCTCCTGTCAGGTCATCATTGTAATAAGAATTTGTTCTTAATTGATTTTCCTGGCTAAATAAAGGTTCTACTACTATTTATTCAGTTATTTTATTACTGGTACTGCTAATTGCATTATGCGTATTGTTGTATATTGTATATACGTATGTATTTACTACTACTACTTACAAAATCGAGGGTTGTAGCTTTGTGTCAGTACATATTTCAGGGTTTTTCTATGCCTTTGTTCATCTAAATTCTAATACTCATAGGCGACTACCACTCCTGCCGATGCCGAGGCCCAGTTCTCCCTTCCCACCACCCCAGGCTCATTGTGCTAGGTAAAACTCTCATTCAATAAAAGTAGTCTTTTAAAGGTGGGGTAGGTAATTTTGGAGAAACCAGCTCGAGTGCGCTAGAATTTGAAAATACACAGCCGGAAAAAATCTGCCACTTCCTCACAGAGCCCCTCCTCCAACACACACGAACGCGCACATGACCAATGAGGGCACGAGATAAGTTTGTGCACAGATGGAAGGCTGACAGGCAGGTAGGCCATCCAGTCATTTCAGCCGGGCCGGCTAAAATGATTGGTTGCTTTTTACAGTACCACGGCTTCCACAGATGATATTTTTTTATGGATTTTTTGTCAAAGCACTTCAGATATTCATTGCTATCGGGATGTTAAGAGCATTCCATGGAATATAACAAAAGTGTATCTCGAGCCGGTTTCTCAAACTTACCTACCCCACCTTTAAAGATGAATGCAATTACATTTAAAAAAGTTTTAAACAGAACTGTTACAGATGCAGATGCTTGGTCCAAATTCCATAAAATATACCAACCAGTAGCGCCACACTCAGACGAAAATGTACAAAGCCTATTCTTCCACTATTTGTATTCCCACATTATTCACCAAGCCAGCCCATGCTTTAATATAGATATTATGGATATTGTTATAATTCCTGCTGTCTTTTGTGAACTTCTAATTATTTGTAATTGTTCTGTTCCACAGATGCTGTAGTAAACCACCATCCAGGGACCAAGACATCAGATATAAGAACATCCATTAACACAAGAATTTGTGAGTAAAGGCACGAAAAAAACAAGATTGACGATCAAATAGGGTACAAGACTGTTTTTTTGGCCCTGTTCCGGACCTTGTTTTAATGAGTGATCAGCTCATGTTTAAAGTTGTCACCAGGTGAAACAAAAAACAAGATTGTTAAATAGGATAACAGACTGCTCTTTTTGGCCCTGTATGAAATAACAATGCATCATTTATTAACTATACCTATACAAAATGTAATACATTTTCCCTTCATTATGTAATAACACCTCCTTTTGTAATAATTTGCCCATTATGTAGTAAACAAGTTCAATCAAATATGTAATACATGTCGCCACATTTTGAAATATATTATTACATATTGCTGTGGTTATTACAAAATGAGTTGCAAACAATAACATTACAACTGTTTATTTATTTATTCAACCATGAATCATCCTTACTCATAATTTAAAAATACTTCAGTAGAATATCTTTCATTGGCCAAAACTAGATCAAGTGTTACCATATTCATTAGCCAACATGTATATCAACATCAATTTTGGGATATATTTACAGTTTGGTTATGGTTACATAATGAATATTACAGTTTTTTAAAAGGGCAACTCACGCATTTTGTAATAACCATTGCAAAATGTAATAATTTATTACAAAATGCAGGGAATTATTTTATATTGCGTTCAGGCTGTTACAGAATGCAGCAGATTATTACAAAATGTGGGTTTTATTACATAATTACAAAATGTTCTTGAGTCATACATAATGTGTTGTTTATAGGCCTTTTCTTTTATTCTTTCCTTGTCCTTCTTTTAATGAGTATTTTGATAACTGTTACACATTGATAGAAAAAAACAAATTAAGCTTCTCATTATTCAGACTCAGCTCTCAGCGCTTAAGCTTCTTTTAAATGTTGATAAAACCAAGGTAATGCTCTTTTCAAAAGCTAAAAAGACACCAGAGCCTGTTTTAGATATTGTAACTACGCAAGGAATAAAACTTGAAGTGGTTACCTGTTACAAATACCTTGGTATCTGGCTTGATGATTGTCTCACTTTTAAACTTCATGTCAATAACCTGCTTAAAAAACTGAGGGTTAGGCTAGGTTTCTTTCCAGGAACAAGTCCTGTTTCTCACTTGAGGCCAGAAAAAGGCTAGTCACTGTGACCTTTTTACCTGTACTGGACTATGGTGATCTGATCTATATGAATGCACCTGCCAATTGCCTGGTCAAGTTAGAGATGCGCCTATCACAGTGCACTGAGATTTGTGACAAACTGTAAAGTATTAACCCATCACTGTACCCTGTATGCAAGGGCAGGTTTGCCTTCACTAACTGTACGGAGGCTCAGTCACTGGTACATTTTTATATACAAAGCCATGTTAGGGAAACTTCCTTCCTACATCTGCTCCCTGATCTCACGGCGAATTGTAAGTGGCTACTGCCTGAGATCGAATGCTGTGGTTTTATTAAATGTGCCAACTGCTAGGACTGTCTTAGGGAAGATAGCTTTTAGATGCGCAGCTCCGCTAACTTGGAACAGTCTGAGCAATTTGGTTCCACTAAATGTTTTTAAAGCAAGGATAGATGCTATCCAATCGGAAACTGTTGGAACCTGTAAATGTTACTAGCTATGTAAACTGTAGTCACTGTAAATATGCTGTATGATGTCCTTTTTGTTTTTCTGTTATGTTTATATGTATTCATGTGGAACCTACTTGCAGCAGGTCACCCTTGAAAAAGAGATCAATGATCTCAATGGGATTCACCTGCATAAATAAAGGTTTGAAATGAAATGAAAGATTTTTTTTATCAGAACATGCATTTCTCCTCATTGTGAACATATATTGCACTCATGTTCAGAATATATGGTACGTACATGGTCTTTTATAAATCTGAATATATTAGTGCATACATGTCCCCATATAATTGTGAATATATAGCGCATACATGTCCCCATATAATTGTGAATATATAGTACATGTCCCCATATAATTGTGAATATATATAGTACATGTCCCCATATAATTGTGAATATATAGCGCATACATGTCCCCATATATGAATATATAGTACATACATGTCCCCATATAATTGTGAATATATAGCATACATGTCCCCATATAATGTGAATATATATAGTACATGTCCCCATATATTGTGAATATATAGTACATACATGTCCCCATAAATGTGAATATATAGTACATACATGTCCCCATATATTGTGAATATATATAGTACATGTCCCCATAATTGTGAATATATAGTACATACATGTCCCCATATAATTGTGAATATATATAGTACATGTCCCCATATAATTGTGAATATATACTACATACATGTCCCCATATAAATCTGAATATAGAGTACATACATGTCCCCATATAAATGTTAATATATAGTAAATATGTTCACATATATACACAACCAATATATTATATATATTTACATATATTACTCAATATATGGAAAGCGGCAATTACTGATGTATTATCCCATATATTGCAATATATTAACACAATATATTATTCTATATATCAATATATTGTAATATATTAACACAATATATTATTCTATATATCTTCAATATATTTGTAGATATGAATAAATATGTTTTTCATGTTGATTATTAATCAGTATCAGTTGGTGTAGCCAACAGCAAGATTTCCTAAATCTTTTCAATTAACCAGTAAATCAGAAAACAAAATAATGCAATATATTGACAGTTAATATATGGGGAAATATATTTTCTTTGCGTAAGGGACCATTGATTCACACGAGCTTTAGCTAATGTTATGCTGTGGACTGTATACGTGTTGAAGACGATGAGTGGTCTTCTGAAACCAACAGATGATTTCCTAACAGCTCAAACTCTTATTCCCGGTGGTTTGAACAGAACGCTAACATGTCTAAACTAGAGAAGTCTGAGGAAGATGGATGGATGTTTAGGGCCACACGATCAGAACCGGGTCGATCTCAACCCTGACCTTTAAGCCTCAACACCTGAACACTATAGTGTGTTTATTTCATTTTCACTAAAGCTGTGAGAGTGCTCTGCTCACCGTGGGGGAGAAACTGAAGGAGATTCATGGTGTTTGCAACAAGGGTTTAATTTGAAGCCAACGAAAAACCAGGGGCAACATAAAAGAGTCCAACCAGAAACAAAATCCACTTCATGGCTCGCCAGGTAGGGCTTCTGAGGGACTCCCCCCTCCAGGACCCAGCCCACTGAGAGAGACCAGAACCAGGTTCCCAGCAGGCTTTTATCTAGTGACTGGTGACCTGGTTCTGATCAGCTGTCTGTCCCCGCTGCCACAGAAGTACTTCTTAGTCCTGACTCTGATTAAATCCTGGGTTTAAATGTAATTGTGTGAACTTAATATGCTGAATGTGTTTACTCCTCCAGGCTCTCCCTTGTGACCCTGTTCAACATTCACTACTTATATAACATACTTATGATTATAAAACCTTTTCTTTAATCCCTGATTCTGAGGAACCAACAGTTAATTCAGGCTCTAAAACTCTCTTTATTTTATATCATGTCATGAGTTTAAACATTGATTTTAATGTCTGGAAACATTATAATCTGAAGTAGAAATCATAATGTGTTTGTTCAGAGCTGATAAATGATTGGCCGCTCAAACATTCAGGTGGATAAATGTTTTTATTTATTCTGGATCCCGTCACACACAAATCAGAAATGAACAACAATTTAAAATGACACAGAATCAATGAAACAGAAAAGGTTAAACTAACCCGACATAAAGATCTGAAATCATTCATCATGTGAAGAAAGCTCTTCCTCTCATTGGCTCTAAATCAAACACCATGTTAATGAGAGTTATGGAGAAACATCATTCTGACAAGCTTTGGTTGGTCCCACGTGTTAAGGAGAAGAAACTAAGCTAAGTGCATGTAGTTCAGTTTAATAAAGGTTGATCATAGATACAAAAAGAATACCTTCCAACTAAATAACAAGAAACTAAACAGGTGCAGCTTTAGTTCATTTCTCTCTAAGAAATTAACTCCATCAGAGATTTTATCCTCCTGTTGATCTAACTGCTCTGTTCCACTGTCACACACACCTTCCCTGGTAATATCTTCACTTCACCCAGAGTAAATGTATGGAAACATCCTCTCTGTGAACGTGTGTGTGAAGGTGTGTATGTGTGTGTTAGTGTCAGGATCAGAGAACGACAGCTTTCCTCTGTTCCAGTCCAGATTCACTCTGACCCTCTGGAGCCCCTTCTTCAGTCTGAGAGGAGTGTCTGGACCTGATGGTGACCGTGCTGAGTATTTACCTTGATAATGATTTATTCTCCATAATCTAGACCCTAAGACTCCCTTCCCCTGGACAGACTCTGCTAACACTCCCAGTGCCCAGACTTTACTGTCTCCAACCTGGACATCCCAGCTGTGAGTCCCTGAGTTAAAGCCCTCAGAGCCCAGGACAGTGAAGTAACCACCAAGCCTCTCTGGATTATCAGGAAGTTCCTGTTCCTCCTCTTCCTCCTCTTCCTCCTCTCGCTCCTCTTCCTCCTCTTCCTCCTCTTCCTCCTCTCGCTCCTCTTCCTCCTCTCCTTCTTCCTCCTCTTCCTCCTCTCGCTCCTCTTCCTCCTCTGACTCCTCTTCCTCCTCCTTCTTCCTCTCACACTGGTCAGATCTTCAGACAGCATGAGGAATGGATGAGCAGTGTTTGGGTCCAGGATGAGAGGAGAGTAGGACACCATGTCCTTCATCTTGCTCCAGATGTTGAAGCTGAGGTTGCCCAGGTGTTTGGCCTGGTCTATCAGAGCTCCTGAGGGCAGCTGTGGATCCTCCAGCAGGGGGCGCTGCAGCCTCTCCACTGCAGCCTTGTAGTTGAGCAGGAAGGAGACGTCTTCAGCTCTCAGCTCCTCCTCTGTGGCTCTGACTGTGTGTGAAAGAGCTGCTATCTCTCTGCCAAGCCTCCATCTTCTCCTCCATCATCCTCCTCTTCAGCTCCTCTTCCTCCCTCAGTGCAGATCCTGGCCTCCTCTTCCTCTTTTAGAAACTGGTGAAGCTTCTTAAACTGCTTCTTAATCTGCGTCTCTGTGCGTCGGGCCTGGACCTTCATGTTCTGCTGTGTGAGCACACTCACTTTAACTCTTCAAAAGCTTCAGTTTCTCCTGAAGGGCTGCAGAGACTTCTGGAGCTCCTCTTTGAGTCCTGAGCAGCTTCATCGATGGGTCTGAATCTGTGGTGGTGTGTGTTCTTGAATCTCTGCAGACGACACACACTGGCTGCTGATGGTCCAGACAGAAGAGTTTGAGTTTCTCAGAGTGCAGACTGCAGAGAGCCTCTGGAGATCTCTGATCTCTCTCCTGTTGGAAGGTCTCACACAGGTTCTTCAACACCAGGTTACAGGGAGGTTCTCCTCTTGAAGATCTTCTCTTACAGACTGGACACTCTCGTGTTGGTTTCTCTCAAACCAGTTCTGCAGACAGGCTTTACAGAAGCTGTGGCTACAGGACAGAACAACAGGATCTCTAAAGACTTCCTTACAGACCGGACAGCAGAGATCTTCCTCTGATCTGGAAGCCATGTTGTCTCTGAGTGAAGCTGAAAACACAGCAGACAGGAAGTACAGTCAGTCATGGCTTTTAAAACAGCAATTGTAACCCCAGTGTTTAAATGTAGTGACAAGTTATCAGCTATAGACCCATCAGCTTTCTACCTGTGTCTAAAGTGATCAGTTAGCTCACTAAAATGGGTAAGGTCGTATTTATCTAGTCGTTCTCAATGTTTTCTTATAAATAATAAACTATCATCAACCGAACCATGTTCACTGGGAGTGCCACAAGGCTCTGTGTTGGGACCGTTGTTGTTCAGCATATATTAATGATCTCTATCCGGATGTATGCTGACGACACGGTCATTTACACTCAAGGGAAAATGCTGAACAGGTTGCCACTAAGCTCTCAGTAACACTGAACAGTGATTCATGTCTTACTTTAAATAAATAAAAACAGTTACGATGTATTTTACTAACAAACCCAAACCAACCGTGTATCCACAGCTTAGTGTTCATGGACAAACCATCAAAACGTTAATGATGTAAAATATCTAGGAGTGATCTTGGATACCAATTTGACTTTTAAAAAACATGAAATACAACATCTTTAAAAGTAAACATATCAGGAACTCATTAACAATAGAAGCATGATTTCCCACATCGTCAGTATTGTATCCCCTGCTGGTTTCAGGCCAGTAAGACTGAGCTGAAACCAGTTGAGGTTCTTCTCAAAGAAGACTGTTTTGATAAGAAATCATTAAAACACCATCAATGCAATATGTTATCCAGATACAATCTCCTTTTGTTTTCAAAACTCAATTGGTATTCAACATCAGATCCAATGCTACTCCAGCACCTTTGAGAAGCTTCTTCCAGCTCCGCTCTGAACAAATGGGCAGAACCTCGACCCCCCTGAACGCAGATTTAACCTCTGCACAATCTGCCTTCTCTTGTTTACGCAATCAAACATTGGAATCTGCTTCCATCTTAAAACCTGCTCAGATTTTCAATTTTTTCCCAAATGTAGCTTTTTGTGTCTTACCAACATGAAGTTTTCTGTAATTTGAGATGTTAGATAAATGATTCGTACAATTATATGTACTTTGTCAAGTGTACTAGTATATTTATACCTCTGTACTTTGATCTGGTTTTATTGAGAGTGTGATAGGCACTAGGACATGTTGTATTGCTGTGTTGACAGATCTGCTGTTTAAGTGGCCGTGACAGACCTCACCTTTACCTCACCTACCTCTATTAAGCTTACCATTAATACAAAATGTTAAATTGGCTATAATTTGGTTTGATGGAAAGGATGTATATCTCAATAATGTCTTATCAGACTTGTGAATCCAGACATGTGAAACTAGACAGAACATCCTGAACTCTTGACCTATGCACACTATGCATTTTAGAAGGTGCAAGCAAAGCATAAAAGTTCCAACCACAATTCTAGGAAGGCCTTGTGGTTTTTGACTCCTTGACAACGGCTACAACCAGTGTGCGAAATACCCGTCAATAATCGGGGGGGTCCCCATCTCCCGTTTATTGCGCAACATACCGGTCGAAGATTTCTCAATATGCAGTAGGCCTATACAATATTTCATGGATGCAAGCCAAGACAATCAGTAGTCCATAGCAGCGTTTCTCAACCGGGGCGCCGTCTGGCGTCTTCAGGGGTGCCGTCAAATAATTCTATATTCTGACGTTCATATGAATCAAATCAAATCAAATCAAGTTTTATTTATAAAGCACATTTAAAAGCGATTTTTGGTCGAGCCAAAGTGCTGTACATGTAATAGAAAACACATTACTACAATCACAATAAAAGACAATAAATTACAACAGATATATAAAAAACACAGGGAAAAGTCAGGAGTCGTGCTCCGCTCTGACTAGAAGGCCAGGGAGAAGAAGTGTGTCTTAAGTGTTGATTTAAAAACCCCTAGGGTCTGGGCCGACCTCACATGGAGGGGCAGAGTGTTCCAGAGCCTAGGGCCAGCTGCTGCGAAGGCTCGGTGCCCTCGGGTTTTAAGCCTGGTCTTGGGCACTACCATGAATGAATGAATGAATACGCGACCGTTAAAGAGCCGTCTGTTTTCGATTCTATGCGAGGAAATGCTTTTGCCAGCCAAAATAGAAGATATTTGTGAATAAATTTTTGAATTATGAATACTGGACATAGTAAGCTTAAAAACATTTTAGTGACCATTGCAAGTGACAAATAAATATTATAATTTGAGACCCCCCCTCAAATGTAGCTGTTGAGGCTTTCAGGGGGGCTCAGGTGTTAATCAGGGCGTCGAGCTCCCCCGGACCCTCCTGTATTTCGCACACTGGTTACAACGGTTGACGAAGACAATGAGCACAGGATGCACACGGACTACGCAAAGACTTGAACCAACTTCCTGGGCCAGAGAATCGTAGAGACAAGCTGTCCTTATGGTCTCTGTTAATAAATGAAGTCTCTGTTAATAAATTAAAGTATAAAGTTTGCATATTTGAAATTAAATGTTTAAAGAAAAAACTTGATTCTAAACATGACATTGACAACGTTTCTGCTTTCATGAAACATGTTCATATTCCCTCTTTAACAATACATATATTACTATAAGTCTTTATTTGTTTTAATTTAACTTTACATTTTAATTGTTCATTAAGTAAAAGTTGAACCTATGTGACCTCCTTCTCCCTCAAAGATAGAAAAGGGGAAACCACCTGATGCAGAGAGGGAGGGGAGAGACTATAAAAGATGATGTGTGAAGAAAGGGGGGGGGCTTGAGAGCTTGGGGACTTTTTTGAGGCTTGGTTTTGGGCCTGGGCTTGGGCTTGGGCTCTTTTAGACGGCTCTAGGGGATTGACTTGTGAACCTGTTGCTTTTGCACTTTGACCTTGTGTCTTTGTAAAACTTTTGTATCTTTCTTTTGTTATTTTTTGGATTCATGTAAATCCTCTATTTTTGTTAAAACCTTAATAAAACCGGTTTGTACTTTGTACATTTCGACCCAGTTCCTGGTCTCTCTGGTGGTCTCTGAAGGTATCTGCTTGGTCTTAGAGTGAGGTAAGAACACCCTTCCTTGGAAAAGGCTGACATTAGTTGATCATTTGGATTTTAAATTGTTTAAGGGGAATAGAAACTCTGCTAAGGTTAAACTATAGTTTCACATTGGTTACTGGTTGATGTGGTTTTGATTGATGTTGAAATATGACATATGCTCTGCTGATGTGGTAATGTCACTGCTGTGATATTAATGTTTGACTCTGGCTGGGTTTGATATTACTTTTGCATTGTTTTAATTGGCATAATTGGGGATCAAAAGAGGGGCTTAGGGATTGTGGGTCCTGAAGCTGCCCTAATTACCAAGGGGTCTCCCAACGACACAGGGTTTCTCCTCCAGGGGCAGTTTAGATACTGCTCTGGGGTTCTACCAGCCCACCAACACCTACTACACTACTCACTCCGTTTTGCTATCCTGGCGGTCGGACATCCGACGAGTGCCTGAAATAGTGATACGACGGGCAGCTGGTGTTAGAGGCCACGCTGTAAACGCCCCCCTAAGCAGGTTACGGTGATCTTGCGTGTAGATTCTGGGGGTTTAGTCCTAAAGGTAGGAAGGCCGTTTTCCGGAGCCTTATCAGCATCAGAGCTCGGTATCGGAGACGACCTAGATATTAACGTTGGTTGTATCGAAGTTAGATTCCTTTTCAGCTTGTTGATTGTTATGTGTTCCTGCCCAGGGACTGCAGGTGGAAATGAGTTTTTAGCTATAATAAAGCATTTAGCATCTATTCTCTTTTTAAGATTAACGTATTTGTATGCATGGTCCTTGTTCAATAAAGACATCAAATAATATAATAAGTCCCCCCCCCTCCTCCTCTACTGACTGAAATCTACTCTGAGTGATGTTGGAGTCAGACTCACCTTCAGGGGTGGAGGGTCCGCAGGTTGAAGCAGCCGTGTTGTAGTTTCCTCTTTTCTCTCCTGTAGCTGAACTCAGAGGAAGTTGTTAGTTTGGTCTGAAGGTGAATCTGATCGTCTGGTTTTCAGTCCGTCTCTCTGTAGTGATGAAGTCTGCTTAATGCGTTTGCTCTCAAGTAACTCAGGGAGTGTCTCGGTTCAAAGTGCGGATTCATTGCAGGATTAAAGGTTGTAGTGGAGAGTTAAACATTAACACAACCTATGGTGCAGAGTGATTGTAGGTACTGTAAACCGTTATCAAATCAAACGCGGTAGTTCTAAATCTGAACCCATTCATCTGTACGAGCATACCGTTATGAACCTAAACTTTCCTATTTCTGGGAGCGGGTTTGAGTTCTTGCTGCTGCTTCGAGTTCTACAACGTAGGGATGCCATAAAAACAGCAATCAGACGTTTACTCTTGCGGTCGATAGATTATCTTGGATGTCGTCATTGTTGTAAAAGTCATTAGCCGCTTTCACACCAAGTACTTTGCCGTACTTAGTGCCGGAATAAGTTCCCTGAGGGAAGATTACGCAAATGAGCCGCTGACGTCACTTCTTCTTCTTCTGCTTTGGGTTTACTGGCAGGCCGCAAACAACTTCACGGCGTATACTGCCACCCGAAGTCCCCGGCCGGAAGTCCCCGGAGTTGGGGACTGGCTTCAGTAGAAGCTGCTGGGACTCCCAGCAGCTTCTACTGAAGCCTTCAGAGTAAATCGCCAGAACGCCGACACCTCCTCATCTCCACCGCTCCCTTTTATTTTGTGTTGCCATAAGTTATTCTCTCTCCGTTGGTGCGCGGTGCTAATGCTAATGCTAATAATGCTAATGCCAGCAAATACAATGGCGGCTTCACAAAACCTTTCAGAGTTTTACTGGGCGTGGTTTGCAATCCGCCCAGCCAATATAAATTGGTACTTTTTTCCCCAGGAAGTCCACCTCTCTAGCAGGGACTAAAATGGGGGTGAAAGTTCCCGGCACTAGGTATTCTTTTTGGTGTGAACGCAAAATAAGGGGTACTAACGGAACTAAACGGGAAAAGTACGGGGAAAAGTACTCCGGTGTGAACGCGCCTATGGTTCTGTAATTCATGCAATCACACACCAGTAGCTGCTTGGAAGACGTAAAGACAACCATTGGTTCCAGTGGCGTTTTTATATGTACAAAAGTGGTGGGGCACAAAAAACTTAGATGTCTATATATAAGCTTCTGCAGTGACGTGCAGTGAGGTTCATGGCTGGTGAGGCACTGGCACTGACTCTTCAGGTTTACAAATATTATATTTTGACCTAAACCAAAATATAATATTATTTTCAAAAGCTTTTTTTGTCTGATGCTTCGATTAATTTTAAACAGACAGTTCAACAAAAGGATACCCAAAAAATGTAATTTTATCATTTAAATATTGAATTGTTCTCTCTTAGTAAGATCCCATTTTCAATAAAATTGCGGTCTTACCTTGACTTGAAGATGAAGTCCATTTGCCTATCCTTCTGGACAAAAATGTCTATTACTTTTTTGTAAAAGTCCTCCTTATCTTCTGTAGTTTCAAAAGTCTATCATAAATCTAATCGATAGATTTATGATTAAAAAAATATAAAAGTAGGGTAGACATGTGGATATTATCCGGCTGAACAAAACGTGCATTTATCTAACAGGTACGTTTCCCACAGATCTTATTTACAGCTATTTTCTAAAATCCTATGGAGAAACCTCATTGCTTTTTTGTCGAGGGAAGCCATGCGCAGCTTACTTCCGGTTTTAGGACGCGTCACTGCAGCTCTCTCGTCTCTCTTCACACACCACACTTTTCGCGGCACACATACTTACAGCCAATCAGCTCTGAATGATGTGAGATGACGTATGGTGGGGATGGCAGCTCAGTGCCCCTATGGCCGTTATTTTTTTGCCACACACATTAAATAGGAAAATACTCTGAGCATGCGCAGTGTAGTTTTTACAGTCACCGTTC
The DNA here is from genome assembly GCA_012861695.1 of Trematomus loennbergii. Classification (NCBI taxonomy): domain Eukaryota; kingdom Metazoa; phylum Chordata; class Actinopteri; order Perciformes; family Nototheniidae; genus Trematomus; species Trematomus loennbergii. The sequence goes on along the minus strand of JAAOOA010000590.1, from coordinate 115,794 downwards.
ACTTAGACAGTGAGAGGGAGGGGCATGATCAGGTTTTGTCCCACATGGCTCTAAACAGCTCAATAGGCACACACTGTAGACACTAATTAGAAGAACACAGACTAAACAGCAATGTGCAGACGAATCAGATGATTAAACATGATCTTAAAATATATTTTATATATATTTTTTTTGCATTTTTGTAATCATTATTTGTAATACTTTCTGCTGACACTAGGTGGGGCTGCCCCTAATGACCAGTCACCACTGATTGGTTCACAAGAGCTTTAGCTAATGTTATGCTGTGGACTGTATACGTGTTGAAGACGATGAGTGGTCTTCTGAAACCAACAGATGATTTCCTAACAGCTCAAACTCTTTTTCCCGGTGGTTTGAACAGAACGCTAACATGTCTAAACTAGAGAAGTCTGAGGAAGATGGATGGATGTTTAGGGCCACACGATCAGAACCGGGCCGATCTCAACCCTGACCTTTAAGCCTCAACACCTGAACACTATATTGTGTTTATTTCATTTTCACTAAAGCTGTGAGAGTGCTCTGCTCACCGTGGGGGAGAAACTGAAGGAGATTCATGGTGTTTGCAACAAGGGTTTAATTTGAAGCCAACGAAAAACCAGGGGCAACATAAAAGAGTCCAACCAGAAACAAAATCCACTTCATGGCTCGCCAGGTAGGGCTTCTGAGGGACTCCCCCCTCCAGGACCCAGCCCACTGAGAGAGACCAGAACCAGGTTCCCAGCAGGCTTTTATCTAGTGACTGGTGACCTGGTTCTGATCAGCTGTCTGTCCCCGCTGCCACAGAAGTACTTCTTAGTCCTGACTCTGATTAAATCCTGGGTTTAAATGTAAATGTGTAAACTTAATATGCTGAATGTGTTTACTCCTCCAGGCTCTCCCTTGTGACCCTGTTCAACATTCACTACTTATATAACATACTTGTGATTATAAAACCTTTTCTTTAATCCCTGATTCTGAGGAACCAAGAGTTAATTCAGGCTCTAAAACTCTGTTTATTTTATATCATGTCATGAGTTTAAACATTGATTTTATATCTGGAAACGTTATAATCTGAAGTAGAAATCATAATGTGTTTGTTCAGAGCTGATAAATGATTGGCCGCTCAAACATTCAGGTGGATAAATGTTTTATTTATTCTGGATCCCGTCACACACAAATCAGAAATGAACAACAATTTAAAATGACACAGAATCAATGAAACAGAAAAGGTTAAACTAACCCGACATAAAGATCTGAAATCATTCATCATGTGAAGAAAGCTCTTCCTCTCATTGGCTCTAAATCAAACTCCATGTTAATGAGAGTTATGGAGAAACATCATTCTGACAAGCTTTGGTTGGTCCCACGTGTTAAGGAGAAGAAACTAAGCTAAGTGCATGTAGTTCAGTTTAATAAAGGTTGATCATAGATACAAAAAGAATACCTTCCAACTAAATAACAAGAAACTAAACAGGTGCAGCTTTAGTTCATTTCTCTCTAAGAAATTAACTCCATCAGAGATTTATCCTCCTGTTGATCTAACTGCTCTGTTCCACTGTCACACACACCTTCCCTGGTAATATCTTCACTTCACCCCCAGTATAAATGTATGGAAACATCTCTCAGTGAAAGTGTGTGTGAAGGTGTGTATGTGTGTGTTAGTGTCAGGATCAGAGAACGACAGCTTTCCTCTGTCCAGTCCAGATTCACTCTGACCCTCTGGAGCCTTCTTCAGTCTGAGAGGAGTGTCTGGACCTGATGGTGACGTGCTGAGTATTTACCTTGATAATGATTTATTCTCCATAATCTAGACCCTAAGACTCCCTTCCCCTGGACAGACTCTGCTAACACTCCCAGTGCCCAGACTTTACTGTCTCCAACCTGGACATCCCAGCTGTGAGTCCCTGAGTTAAAGCCCTCAGAGCCCAGGACAGTGAAGTAACCACCAAGCCTCTCTGGATTATCAGGAAGTTCCTGTTCCTCCTCTTCCTCCTCTTCCTCCTCTCGCTCCTCTTCCTCCTCTTCCTCCTCTTCCTCCTCTCGCTCCTCTTCCTCCTCTTCCTCCTCTTCCTCCTCTTCCTCCTCTCGCTCCTCTTCCTCCTCTGACTCCTCTTCCTCCTCTTCTCCTCCTCTCACACTGGTCAGATCTTCAGACAGCATGAGGAATGGATCAGCAGTGTTTGGGTCCAGGATGAGAGGAGAGTAGGACACCATGTCCTTCATCTTGCTCCAGATGTTGAAGCTGAGGTTGCCCAGGTGTTTGGCCTGGTCTATCAGAGCTCCTGAGGGCAGCTGTGGATCCTCCAGCAGGGGGCGCTGCAGCCTCTCCACTGCAGCCTTGTAGTTGAGCAGGAAGGAGACGTCTTCAGCTCTCAGCTCCTCCTCTGTGGCTCTGACTGTGTGTGAAAGAGCTGCTATCTCTCTGCCAAGCCTCCATCTTCTCCTCCATCATCCTCCTCTTCAGCTCCTCTTCCTCCCTCAGTGCAGCCATCCTGGCCTCCTCTTCCTCTTCTAGAAACTGGTGAAGCTTCTTAAACTGTCCTTAATCTGCGTCTCTGTGCGTCGGCCTGGACCTTCAGGTGTTCTGCTGTTGATCAACTCACTTTAACTTCTTCAAAAGTCTCACTTCTTCTTGAAGGGCTGCAGAGTTTCCTGAGCTCCTCTTTGTTGTCGAGCAGCTTCATCGATGGGTCTGAATCTGTGGTGTGTGTCTCTGAATCTCTGCAGACGACACACACTGGCTGCTGATGGTCCAGACAGAAGAGTTTGAGTTTCTCAGAGTGCAGACTGCAGAGAGCCTCTGGAGATCTCTGATCTCTCTCCTGTTGGAAGGTCTCACACAGGTTCTTCAACACCAGGTTACAGGGAGGTTCTCCTCTTGAAGATCTTCTCTTACAGACTGGACACTCTCGTGTTGGTTTCTCTCCAAACCAGTTCTGCAGACAGGCTTTACAGAAGCTGTGGCTACAGGACAGAACAACAGGATCTCTAAAGACTTCCTTACAGACCGGACAGCAGAGATCTTCCTCTGATCTGGAAGCCATGTTGTCTCTGAGTGAAGCTGAAAACACAGCAGACAGGAAGTACAGTCAGTCATGGCTTTTAAAACAGCAATTGTAACCCCAGTGTTTAAATGTAGTGACAAGTTATCAGCTATAGACCCATCAGCTTTCTACCTGTGTCTAAAGTGATCAGTTAGCTCACTAAAATGGGTAAGGTCGTATTTATCTAGTCGTTCTCAATGTTTTCTTATAAATAATAAACTATCATCAACCGAACCATGTTCACTGGGAGTGCCACAAGGCTCTGTGTTGGGACCGTTGTTGTTCAGCATATATTAATGATCTCTATCCGGATGTATGCTGACGACACGGTCATTTACACTCAAGGGAAAATGCTGAACAGGTTGCCACTAAGCTCTCAGTAACACTGAACAGTGATTCATGTCTTACTTTAAATAAATAAAAACAGTTACGATGTATTTTACTAACAAACCCAAACCAACCGTGTATCCACAGCTTAGTGTTCATGGACAAACCATCAAAACGTTAATGATGTAAAATATCTAGGAGTGATCTTGGATACCAATTTGACTTTTAAAAAACATGAAATACAACATCTTTAAAAGTAAACATATCAGGAACTCATTAACAATAGAAGCATGATTTCCCCACATCTTCAGTATTGTATCCCCTGCTGGTTTCAGGCCAGTAAGACTGAGCTGAAACCAGTTGAGGTTCTTCTCAAAGAAGACTGTTTTGATAAGAAATCATTAAAACACCATCAATGCAATATGTTATCCAGATACAATCTCCTTTTGTTTTCAAAACTCAATTGGTATTCAACATCAGATCCAATGCTACTCCAGCACCTTTGAGAAGCTTCTTCCAGCTCCGCTCTGAACAAATGGGCAGAACCTCGACCCCCCTGAACGCAGATTTAACCTCTGCACAATCTGCCTTCTCTTGTTTACGCAATCAAACATTGGAATCTGCTTCCATCTTAAAACCTGCTCAGATTTTCAATTTTTTTCCCAAATGTAGCTTTTTGTGTTACCAACATGAAGTTTTCTGTAATTTGAGATGTTAGATAAATGATTCGTACAATTATATGTACTTTGTCAAGTGTACTAGTATATTTATACCTCTGTACTTTGATCTGGTTTTATTGAGAGTGTGATAGGCACTAGGACATGTTGTATTGCTGTGTTGACAGATCTGCTGTTTAAGTGGCCGTGACAGACCTCACCTTTACCTCACCTACCTCTATTAAGCTTACCATTAATACAAAATGTTAAATTGGCTATAATTTGGTTTGATGGAAAGGATGTATATCTCAATAATGTCTTATCAGACTTGTGAATCCAGACATGTGAAACTAGACAGAACATCCTGAACTCTTGACCTATGCACACTATGCATTTTAGAAGGTGCAAGCAAAGCATAAAAGTTCCAACCACAATTCTAGGAAGGCCTTGTGGTTTTTGACTCCTTGACAACGGCTACAACCAGTGTGCGAAATACCCGTCAATAATCGGGGGGGTCCCCATCTCCCGTTTATTGCGCAACATACCGGTCGAAGATTTCTCAATATGCAGTAGGCCTATACAATATTTCATGGATGCAAGCCAAGACAATCAGTAGTCCATAGCAGCGTTTCTCAACCGGGGCGCCGTCTGGCGTCTTCAGGGGTGCCGTCAAATAATTCTATATTCTGACGTTCATATGAATCAAATCAAATCAAATCAAGTTTTATTTATAAAGCACATTTAAAAGCGATTTTTGGTCGAGCCAAAGTGCTGTACATGTAATAAAACACATTACTACAATCACAATAAAAGACAATAAATTACAACAGATATATAAAAAACACAGGGAAAAGTCAGGAGTCGTGCTCCGCTCTGACTAGAAGGCCAGGGAGAAGAAGTGTGTCTTAAGTGTTGATTTAAAAACCCCTAGGGTCTGGGCCGACCTCACATGGAGGGGCAGAGTGTTCCAGAGCCTAGGGCCAGCTGCTGCGAAGGCTCGGTGCCCTCGGGTTTTAAGCCTGGTCTTGGGCACTACCATGAATGAATGAATGAATACGCGACCGTTAAAGAGCCGTCTGTTTTCGATTCTATGCGAGGAAATGCTTTTGCCAGCCAAAATAGAAGATATTTGTGAATAAATTTTTGAATTATGAATACTGGACATAGTAAGCTTAAAAACATTTTAGTGACCATTGCAAGTGACAAATAAATATTATAATTTGAGACCCCCCCTCAAATGTAGCTGTTGAGGCTTTCAGGGGGGCTCAGGTGTTAATCAGGGCGTCGAGCTCCCCCGGACCCTCCTGTATTTCGCACACTGGTTACAACGGTTGACGAAGACAATGAGCACAGGATGCACACGGACTACGCAAAGACTTGAACCAACTTCCTGGGCCAGAGAATCGTAGAGACAAGCTGTCCTTATGGTCTCTGTTAATAAATGAAGTCTCTGTTAATAAATTAAAGTATAAAGTTTGCATATTTGAAATTAAATGTTTAAAGAAAAAACTTGATTCTAAACATGACATTGACAACGTTTCTGCTTTCATGAAACATGTTCATATTCCCTCTTTTAAAATACATATTATTACTATAAGTCTTTATTTGTTTTAATTTAACTTTACATTTTAATTGTTCATTAAGTAAAAGTTGAACATATGTGACCTCCTTCTCCCTCAAAGATAGAAAAGGGAAACCACCTGATGCAGAGAGGGAGGAGGGGAGAGACTATAAAAGATGATGTGTGAAAAAAGGGGGGGGGCTTGAGAGCTTGGGGACTTTTTTGAGGCTTGGTTTTGGGCCTGGGCTTGGGCTTGGGCTCTTTTAGACGGCTCTAGGGGATTGACTTGTGAACCTGTTGCTTTTGCACTTTGACCTTGTGTCTTTGTAAAACTTTTGTATCTTTCTTTTGTTATTTTTTGGATTCATGTAAATCCTCTATTTTTGTTAAAACCTTAATAAAACCGTTTGTACTTTGTACATTTCGACCCAGTTCCTGGTCTCTCTGGTGGTCTCTGAAGGTATCTGCTTGGTCTTAGAGTGAGGTAAGAACACCCTTCCTTGGAAAAGGCTGACATTAGTTGATCATTTGGATTTTAAATTGTTTAAGGGGAATAGAAACTCTGCTAAGGTTAAACTATAGTTTCACATTGGTTACTGGTTGATGTGGTTTTGATTGATGTTGAAATATGACATATGCTCTGCTGATGTGGTAATGTCACTGCTGTGATATTAATGTTTGACTCTGGCTGGGTTTGATATTACTTTTGCATTGTTTTAATTGGCATAATTGGGGATCAAAAGAGGGGCTTAGGGATTGTGGGTCCTGAAGCTGCCCTAATTACCAAGGGGTCTCCCAACGACACAGGGTTTCTCCTCCAGGGGCAGTTTAGATACTGCTCTGGGGTTCTACCAGCCCACCAACACCTACTACACTACTCACTCCGTTTTGCTATCCTAGCGGTCGGACATCCGACGCTTTAGTGCCTGAAATAAGTGATACGACGGGCAGCTGGTGTTAGAGGCCACGCTGTAAACGCCCCCCTAAGCAGGTTACGGTGATCTTGCGTGTAGATTCTGGGGGTTTAGTCCTAAAGGTAGGAAGGCCGTTTTCCGGAGCCTTATCAGCATCAGAGCTCGGTATCGGAGACGACCTAGATATTAACGTTGGTTGTATCGAAGTTAGATTCCTTTTCAGCTTGTTGATTGTTATGTGTTCCTGCCCAGGGACTGCAGGTGGAAATGAGTTTTTAGCTATAATAAAGCATTTAGCATCTATTCTCTTTTTAAGATTAACGTATTTGTATGCATGGTCCTTGTTCAATAAAGACATCAAATAATATAATAAGTCCCCCCCCCTCCTCCTCAACTGACTGAAATCTACTCTGAGTGATGTTGGAGTCAGACTCACCTTCAGGGGTGGAGGGTCCGCAGGTTGAAGCAGCCGTGTTGTAGTTTCCTCTTTTCTCTCCTGTAGCTGAACTCAGAGGAAGTTGTTAGTTTGGTCTGAAGGTGAATCTGATCGTCTGGTTTTCAGTCCGTCTCTCTGTAGTGATGAAGTCTGCTTAATGCCGTTTGCTCTCAAGTAACTCAGGGAGTGTCTCGGTTCAAAGTGCGGATTCATTGCAGGATTAAAGGTTGTAGTGGAGAGTTAAACATTAACACAACCTATGGTGCAGAGTGATTGTAGGTACTGTAAACCGTTATCAAATCAAACGCGGTAGTTCTAAATCTGAACCCATTCATCTGTACGAGCATACCGTTATGAACCTAAACTTTCCTATTTCTGGGAGCGGGTTTGAGTTCTTGCTGCTGCTTCGAGTTCTACAACGTAGGGATGCCATAAAAACAGCAATCAGACGTTTACTCTTGCGGTCGATAGATTATCTTGGATGTCGTCATTGTTGTAAAAGTCATTAGCCGCTTTCACACCAAGTACTTTGCCGTACTTAGTGCCGGAATAAGTTCCCTGAGGGAAGATTACGCAAATGAGCCGCTGACGTCACTTCTTCTTCTTCTGCTTTGGGTTTACTGGCAGGCCGCAAACAACTTCACGGCGTATACTGCCACCCGAAGTCCCCGGCCGGAAGTCCCCGGAGTTGGGGACTGGCTTCAGTAGAAGCTGCTGGGACTCCCAGCAGCTTCTACTGAAGCCTTCAGAGTAAATCGCCAGAACGCCGACACCTCCTCATCTCCACCGCTCCCATGTTTTATTTTGTGTTGCCATAAGTTATTCTCTCTCCGTTGGTGCGCGGTGCTAATGCTAATGCTAATAATGCTAATGCCAGCAAATACAATGGCGGCTTCACAAAACCTTTCAGAGTTTTACTGGGCGTGGTTTGCAATCCGCCCAGCCAATAGAAATTGGTACTTTTTTCCCCAGGAAGTACCACCTCTCTAGCAGGGACTAAAAATGGGGGTGAAAGTTCCCGGCACTAGGTATTCTTTTTGGTGTGAACGCAAAATAAGGGGTACTAACGGAACTAAACGGGAAAAGTACGGGGAAAAGTACTCCGGTGTGAACGCGCCTATGGTTCTGTAATTCATGCAATCACACACCAGTAGCTGCTTGGAAGACGTAAAGACAACCATTGGTTCCAGTGGCGTTTTTATATGTACAAAAGTGGTGGGGCACAAAAAACTTAGATGTCTATATATAAGCTTCTGCAGTGACGTGCAGTGAGGTTCATGGCTGGTGAGGCACTGGCACTGACTCTTCAGGTTTACAAATATTATATTTTGACCTAAACCAAAATATAATATTATTTTCAAAAGCTTTTTTTGTCTGATGCTTCGATTAATTTTAAACAGACAGTTCAACAAAAGGATACCCAAAAAATGTAATTTTATCATTTAAATATTGAATTGTTCTCTTAGTAAGATCCCATTTTCAATAAAATTGCGGTCTTACCTTGACTTGAAGATGAAGTCCATTTGCCTATCCTTCTGGACAAAAATGTCTATTACTTTTTTGTAAAAGTCCTCCTTATCTTCTGTAGTTTCAAAAGTCTATCATAAATCTAATCGATAGATTTATGATTAAAAAAATATAAAAGTAGGGTAGACATGTGGATATTATCCGGCTGAACAAAACGTGCATTTATCTAACAGGTACGTTTCCCACAGATCTTATTTACAGCTATTTTCTAAAATCCTATGGAGAAACCTCATTGCTTTTTTGTCGAGGGAAGCCATGCAGCTTACTTCCGGTTTTAGGACGCGTCACTGCAGCTCTCTCGTCTCTCTTCACACACCACACTTTTCGCGGCACACATACTTACAGCCAATCAGCTCTGAATGATGTGAGATGACGTATGGTGGGGATGGCAGCTCAGTGCCCCTATGGCCGTTATTTTTTTGCCACACACATTAAATAGGAAAATACTCTGAGCATGCGCAGTGTAGTTTTTACAGTCACCGTTCACTTAGACAGTGAGAGGAGGGGCATGATCAGGTTTTGTCCCACATGGCTCTAAACAGCTCAATAGGCACACACTGTAGACACTAATTAGAAGAACACAGACTAAAACAGCAATGTGCAGACGAATCAGATGATTAAACATGATCTTAAAATATATTTTATATATATTTTTTTTGCATTTTGTAATCATTATTTGTAATACTTTCTGCTGACACTAGGTGGGGCTGGCTGCCCCTAATGACCAGTCACCACTGATTGGTTCACAAGAGCTTTAGCTAATGTTATGCTGTGGACTGTATACGTGTTGAAGACGATGAGTGGTCTTCTGAAACCAACAGATGATTTCCTAACAGCTCAAACTCTTTTTCCCGGTGGTTTGAACAGAACGCTAACATGTCTAAACTAGAGAAGTCTGAGGAAGATGGATGGATGTTTAGGGCCACACGATCAGAACCGGGCCGATCTCAACCCTGACCTTTAAGCCTCAACACCTGAACACTATATTGTGTTTATTTCATTTTCACTAAAGCTGTGAGAGTGCTCTGCTCACCGTGGGGGAGAAACTGAAGGAGATTCATGGTGTTTGCAACAAGGGTTTAATTTGAAGCCAACGAAAAACCAGGGGCAACATAAAAGAGTCCAACCAGAAACAAAATCCACTTCATGGCTCGCCAGGTAGGGCTTCTGAGGGACTCCCCCCTCCAGGACCCAGCCCACTGAGAGAGACCAGAACCAGGTTCCCAGCAGGCTTTTATCTAGTGACTGGTGACCTGGTTCTGATCAGCTGTCTGTCCCCGCTGCCACAGAAGTACTTCTTAGTCCTGACTCTGATTAAATCCTGGGTTTAAATGTAAATGTGTAAACTTAATATGCTGAATGTGTTTACTCCTCCAGAATGTTTTACTCCTCCAGGCTCTCCCTTGTGACCCTGTTCAACATTCACTACTTATATAACATACTATTGATTATAAAACCTTTTCTTTAATCCCTGATTCTGAGGAACCAAGTGTTAATTCAGGCTCTAAAACTCTGTTTATTTTATATCATGTCATGAGTTTAAACATTGATTTTAATGTCTGGAAACATTATAATCTGAAGTAGAAATCATAATGAATTTGTTCAGAGCTGATAAATGATTGGCCGCTCAAACATTCAGGTGGATAAATGTTTTTATTTATTCTGGATATCAGAAATGAACAACAATTGAAAATGACACAGAATCAAAGAAACAGAAAAGGTTAAACTAACCCGACATAAAGATCTGAAATCATTCATCATGTGAAGAAAGCTCTTCCTTCATTGGCTCTAAATCAAACATGTTAATGAGAGTTATGGAGAAACATGATTCTTACAAGCTTTGGTTGGTCCCACGTGTTAAGGAGAAGAAACTAAGCTTAGTGCATGTAGTTCAGTTTAATAAAAGTTGATCATAGATACAAAAAGAAACCTTCCAACTAAATAACAAGAAACTAAACAGGTGCAGCTTTAGTTCATTTCTTAGAGAGAAATGAACTAAAGCTGCACCTGTTTAGTTTCTTGTTATTTAGAAATTCTCTGAGAAATGAACTCCATCAGAGATATAATCCTCCTGTTTATCTAACTTCTCTGTTCCACTGTCACCCACACCTTCCCTGGTAATATCTTCACTTCACCCAGAGTGAAAACGTATGGAAACATCCTCTCTGTGAAAGTGTGTGTGAAGGTGTGTATGTGTGTGTTAGTGTCAGGATCAGAGAACAACAGCTTTCCTCTGTTCCAGTCCAGATTCACTCTGACCCTCTGGAGCCCCTTCTGCAGCTGAGAGGAGTTTCTTGATCTGATGGTGACTCTGCTGAGTAGTTACCTTGATGATACTCTATTCTCCATAATCCAGACCCTATGACTCCCTTCCTCTGGACACACTCTGCTAACACTCCCAGTGCCCAGACTTTACTGTCTCCAACCTGGACATCCCAGCTGTGAGTCCCTGAGTTAAAGCCCTCAGAGCACAGGACAGTGAAGTAACCACCAAACCTCTCTGGATTATCAGGAAGTTTCTTTCTCCCTCCTAGCCTCACACTGGTCAGATCTTCAGACAGGATGAGTTCTGGACCAGCAGTGTTTGGGTCCAGGATGAGAGGAGAGTAGGACACTATGTCCTTCATCTTGCTCCAGATGTTGAAGCTGAGGTTGCCCAGGTGTTTGGCCTGGTCTATCAGAGCTCCTGAGGGCAGCTGTGGATCCTCCAGCAGGGGGCGCTGCAGCCTCTCCACTGCAGCCTTGTAGTTGAGCAGGAAGGAGACGTCTTCAGATCTCAGCTCCTCCTCTGTGGACTCTGACTGTGTGTGAAAGAGCTGCTATCTCTCTGCTCACAGCCTCCATCTTCTCCTCCATCATCCACCTCTTCTGCTCCTCTTCCTCCCTCAGTGCAGCCATCCTGGCCTCCTCTTCCTCTTCTAGAAACTGGTGAAGCTTCTTAAACTGCTCCTTAATCTGCGTCTCTGTGTGTCGGGCCTGGACCTTCAGGTGTCCTGCTGTGTGAGCACACTTCACTTTAACTTCTTCAAAGAGCTTCAGTTTCTCCTGAAAGGGCTGCAGAGTTTCCTGAAGCTCCTCTCTGAGATCCTGAGCAGCTTCATCGATGGGTGTGAAACTGTGGTTTTTGTGTATTTTTGAATCTCTGCAGACGACACACACTGGCTGCTGATGGTCCAGACAGAAGAGTTTGAGTCTCTCAGAGTGCAGACTGCAGAGAGCCTCTGGAGATCTCTGACCTCTCTCCTGTTGGAAACTCTCACACATGTTCTTTAACACCAGGTTACAGGGAGGTTTCTTCTTGAAGATCTTCTCTTACAGACTGGACACTCTCGTGTTGGTTTCGCTCTCCACCAGTTCTTCAGACAGGCTTTACAGAAGCTGTGGCTACAGGACAGAAGAACAGGATCTCTAAAGACTTCCTGACAGACCGGACAGCAGAGATCTTCCTCTAATCTGGAAGCCATGTTGTCTCTGAGTGAAGCTGAAAACACAGCAGACAGGAAGTACAGTCAGTCATGGCTTTTAAAACTATAATTGTAACCCCAGTGTTTAAATGTGGTGACAAGTTATCAGCTATAGACCCATGAGCTTTCTACCTTTGTGTCTAAAGTGGTTTCAAAGGTAGATACAGAACAGCTGGTGTCACACCTTAGCAACAACGACCTACTCCTCCCTATGCAGTTTGGATTCAGGAAAATGTATTCTACTGAGACTGCATGTTGTTTCTTCTTGGAAGGAATCAAGGCTAAATTAGACAAAGGAGGGATAGTTAGAGCATTTTTTCTTTATCTCCATAAAGCATTTGACACAGTAAGTCATCCAACACCTTTATCAAAGCTCTCCAAAGTGAAGCCATCAGTTAGCTCACTAAAATGGGTGAGGGAATGCTCTGGTTTTTGGACAAAATTAACATGGGATCACTCCCGTCACCGGACGTACTTCGTCTCACTGGAATATTAACGGTCATAGTGAATATAAAATCGTCCCCATGTATCCGGCCAATGAAGGGAGAGTTTTGAAAGAGACAAAACACTGTTCCACACATTTAAAAACACTTAAACAATTAAACAATGTTTACCCAGGATTCAGGCACCTTCCCTGGCTTGTAAAGTGCAGTTATGCGCCCTGGAGGTATTGCACTATTTACAAAATGTATACCCAGGATTCAGGCACCTTCCCTGGCTTGTAAAGTGCAGTTATGCGCCATGGAGGTATTCTGCTATTTACAAAATGTAGCACTCCAGGACGGAGACCGGGAAAATCACCTCTCTCTGCCCGCCCACAGACCCCCAAAGGACGGACTAATGACCTCCAGCATATGTCCCTAACAGTGGGACTCTGTTTATTTCACACCTCCAGGACGGAGACCGGGAAAATCACCTCTCTCTGCCCGCCCACAGACCCCCAAAGGACGGACTAATGACCTCCAGCATATGTCCCTAACAGTGGGACTCTGTTTATTTCACACCTCCAGGAGAGAGAGGGGAAAATCACCTATCTTTGCCCGCTCACAGACCCCCAAAGGACGGACTAATGACTCCAGCATGTCCCCCTAACAGTGGGACTCTGTTATTTCACACCTCCAGGAGAGACGAGGGGAAAATCACCTATCTTTGCCCGCTCACAGACCCCCAAAGGACGGACTAATGACTTCCAGCATGGCCCCCTAACAGTGGGACTCTGTTTATTTCACACCTCCAGGAGGACGAGGGGAAATCACCTCTCTCTGCCCGCTCACAGACCCCCAAAGGACGGACTAATGACTTCCAGCATGTCCCCATAACAGTGGCACCTCCATAACCTTGCACACAGTGAGTCCCTGGGCCCCCGCAGTTAAGCACTCCCCACGGACTAAACACAGGTATTCACACCCACCAGAACCTCGTGCCCCTGGTGACCCTAAAGGGGGTGGATTTTGTGGTGCTTTTATGTCCGCCCATCAGCATCCAAATTCGGCCTTCTATTGGCACCACCACCCCCCTTCTGGGCTGGAGGTTCAAACACTTTAACTTTTTTCACCCTCCTCTGGCTTACACCTCCTCCGCCAACACTTGAGCGCTCATCACAGGGTTCAGCACCCCGGTGCTGATGGAAAGTGGCACTTTATCTGCCCCTGGTAACCATCAAGGTTATTGTTTTTTTTTATTTTTATTTTATTTGAACAAAAACCACAGTACACACAGCCTAAAACATCAACTATTTACACGTTGCAGGAACAAAACACAGTACACACAGCTAAAACATCAACTATTTACACGTACTACTACTGCTACATAGTACTACTAAATTTTTACCCGTTTAAAGTGCAGTTATGCGCCCTGGAGGTGTTGCACTATTAACAAAATGTATGCCCAGGATTCTGGCACCTTCCCTGGCTTGTAAAGTGCAGTTATGCGCCCTGGAGGTGTTGCACTATTAACAAAATGTATGCCCAGGATTCTGGCACCTTCCCTGGCTTGTAAAGTGCAGTTATGCGCCCTGGAGGTATTGTACTATTACAAAATGTATACCCAGGATTATAATAATAATTATATTTATCACTATATACACGGTATACATATTCACAATGTTTAGCGGGATTCAGGGGACCAAAGGCGTCTAATTCTTACGGTGCACCAGGGCAAACAGGTTGAGTCCACGGCCCCTGCCCCATCATCAGGAGTGTCAACCAGCCCCGGTCCCGACTTCATTGGCCTCTTTCCCTCCCGCTTCCGCTTCCGCTGCTGCTGCCGCTCCAATGACCCATCAGGTGTGCTGAAGAAGATGTGGGCAGTCTGCTGTTAGCAGCCCTCTTCGGAGGTCTCCCCATCTGACAGCGGTAGACATCCTTCTGATGATGATGCAGCTGCTGCCGCATCTGATGACGCCCTGAACATGGAGCGGATTCTCAATGCCTCCTTTATTCCCGGCGCATTCGCGTAGAACCGGTCCGCCGTGGTTACGTCGTGACACATAAACCTGGCGAGAATCGACCGGCTTTCTGGATCTTGGTGATGCTTGATATTGTCAGCCAGGGCAGTGCGCAGGATTGTGAAGGTGACGGCTGTTTCTAGCCCAGCATCAGCCCATGCCCTCTTCAAGTGAGCGTTCAGGTTCTTGGAGGCCCGATTCCCCCTTGTGAAAAGGAAGAATTCATTCTGAGGACCCAGCAATACCTTTTAATCCCCATCCACCGCATGACCCAGCTAAACTCCTCTACTGTAAGCGCCAGCTGTGCTTCGCCATATGTCTTGGCCGTCTTGTGATCCTGCACATGGATGATGTAGCCCTCAGCAGTTCCCCTTATGGCTGCCTCTAAGACCTCACTGTTTTTCATGTTTGCGTACACGCCCGTACGGTGGCCATACAGGAGGCTCCAATGGAGGGTGAGATAGCCATAGAGAAGCTTCTGGGTGGTTGAGGTCGGCGTGCCGGCCATCAGGTCGAGGAGCTCCGGGATGCGCTTCTCAGCGGCCGCCATGGCGGCGAGAAGCTCCGCCTGGCTCGGCAGACGATCCAGTTTGTTCCTCTTCACCTTAAACTGATGTAGAGTGACTGCCTTATTCAAGTGTTTCATGTTGGCTTTCACCTCTCTCATTATGTGGGTCATATCAGACTGGGTGAGCTTGCACCCCCGGGGCTTTGACTCAGACATGTACCCCATGAACTGGTGCACATTCTTCAGGAAGAACTCTGATGTTGTGACTGCCCGGCCCGGCTTTACAATATACTCGCTCCAGCCACGGATCATCTTCATGTTTCTTAGGAACAGCCAGTCTGACAGGCGGTTAACACCATGGGCCATGTATACTATGAAGTTCTTTATCCGGCTGATCTTCGACACAACATTGTCTTTCTGTTTTACTGTCGGAGCGACACCCAAACAATGATCCAAGTATGTCTGAAGGTACGCCTCCATGCTTCTAGGCAACGTGATTTCACGCATGGTATTCCCCCGTCCACACCCAGTGGACCAGTAATTTGAGGGAGAGGGCAAGTCATTAGCCAGCTTAGAGGCACGGGTCTTCCGGCATACAGGGGTCTCGCTACCGGAGGCTACTGCATGACAGTTTCCACCGGGTCTTCACAGGGGTCTCGCTACCGGAGGCTACTGCAAACATGACAGTTTCCACCGGGCTCTTCACACTATCTACATCAATAGTTTAGGTGAAAATGTGGATGAAGCTACTTTGCATTTTTATGCGGATGATACCGTGATGTTCTGTGCAGGTCCCTCCATTAAGGAGGCGGTTGTTCAATTACAGGCTGTTTTTAACATTATTCAGACTCAGCTCTCTGAACTAAAGCTTCTTTTAAATGTTGAGAAAACCAAGGTAATGCTCTTTTCTAAAGCTAAAAGACTCCAGAGACTGCTTTAGATATTGTGACCACGCAAGGACAAGTACTCCAAGTGGTTAGCTGTTATAAATACCTTGGTATCTGGCTTGATGATTGTCTTACTTTTAAACTTCAGGTCACTAATCTGCTTAAAAAGCTGAGGGTTAGGCTAGGTTTCTTTTTCAGAAACAAGTCCTGTTTCTCTTTTGAAGCCAGGAAAAGGCTAGTCACTGTGACCTTTTTACCTGTGCTAGACTATGGTGATTTGATCTATATGAATGCACCTGCCCATTGCCTGGAAAGGTTAGATGCCGCCTATCACAGTGCTCTGAGATTTGTCACTAACTGTAAAGTACTTACTCATCACTGTACCCTGTATGCCAAGGCAGGTCTGCCTTCACTTACTGGTCGGAGGCTCAGTCATTGGTACATATTCATATATAAAGCCATGCTGGGTAAACTACCGACTTATATATGTTCTTTGATCTCATGGAGAGTGGCACGTAGCTATTGCCTGAGATCCCAGGATGTGTTCTTATTACATGTGCCAAGTGCTAGGACTGTTTTAGGTACTAAAGCTTTTATGTGCGCTGCTCCTCTAGCTTGGAACACCCATGCAAAAAATATTGAAACTGAGCATTTTGATTCCCTTGCATCGTTTTAAAGCACGGCTGGATGAAATGTTATTGGATACCTGTCAATGTAAATAGGTTGCTAATGTATACCCCTGTAATTATGTTGTGATGTCCTTTTGTTTTCTGTTTGTTTTTATGTGTAACTAATGTACCGCAGGTCTCCCTTGGAAAAGAGATCGTTGATCTCAATTTTTTTTTTAACCTGGTTAAATAAAGGCTACAAACAAACAAACAGGGGTCTCGCTACCGGAGGCTACTGCAAACATGACAGTTTTCACCGGGCTCTTCACAGGGGTCTCACTACCGGAGGCTACTGCAAGCATGACAGTCTTCACCGGGCTCTTCACAGGGGTCTCGCTACCGGAGGTTACTGGGGACTGCATGACAGTCTTCACCGGGCTCTTCACAGGGGTCCCGCTACCGGAGGTTACTGGGGACTGCATGACAGTCTTCACCGGGCTCTTCACAGGGGTCTCGCTACCGGAAGTTACAGGGGACTGCATGACAGTCTTCCCCGGGCTCTTCACAGGGGTCTCGCTACCGGAAGTTACAGGGGACTGCATGACAGTCTTCACCGGGCTCTTCACAGGGGTCCCGCTACCGGAGGTTACTGGGGACTGCATGACAGTCTTCACCGGGCTCTTCACAGGGGTCTCGCTACCGGAGGCTACTGCAAGCATGACAGTCTTCACCGGGCTCTTCACAGGGGTCTCGCTACCGGAGGCTACTGCAAGCATGACCGTCTTCACCGGGCTCTTCACAGGGGTCTCGCTACCGGAGGCTACTGTGTTTATGCCGGAGGTACTTGGGATTGCCAGGCCCTTAAATCGTATACATTCGTCCTCTTCCTCAAGCACAGCAGCACTCTGCTTCCTGGGTTTTAGCTCCCTTTTCAGCCAGGAGCGCAGGGTCTTCACCTCATCATTGAGGGCATCCTTCTGAGCCCTCAATGCCACATTTTCCAGCATCACCTGCCTGCAGTCCTCGTTGTCACACTCGGTATGTGGGGAGAAGGGTGGAGGGTGCCCGGGGTATTCCTCCTCATTGTCTATATCCAATGATGTAGCCATTCCAATGATGTGGTTAGTCTCACGGAGGTCATGGAGCAACTGCAGTGCCACACTATGCTTCAGCCTTGCCATGACCTGATGTGCCTCATGTCGGGAGAACTCAGGGTGGTCATGTTTTACATGACGGTCCAGTCTCTTCCCAGCGTACGAACACCAGCGATGGGACAGAGTTTGGTCCGAACATTTATCCTTCCACTGGCTATTTTCAGGAGGATTCCCCTCTCCTCCAAGTTCCGCACTGCATGCTTGTGCTTAAGGTGTTTGTTCAATGCCAGATAGAAGAGTCTGCACACCGGGCATTCAGATGACATCCTTACTGAAACAGACACAATGAATTTGATCAAAATGATGTTCTAGTTCTCCGTTTATATGCGTTAGCGTGATCGGTGGTTGCGACACTGGGTCCGATGCATCAATTCATGGTGCATGGACCAAGGGAGGTATTGGGTTACCACCGGGTCAGATGGTCCCACCTCCGCACCAACACGGGGCTGGTGATGGCAACATTGGGTCCGATGCATCAATTCATGGTGCACAGACCAAGGGAGGGCTTGGGTTACCACCAGGTTGGATGGTCCCACCTCCGCACCAATGCAGGGCTGGTGATGGCAACATTGGGTCCGATGCATCAATTCATGGTGCACAGACCAAGGGAGGGCTTGGGTTACCACCGGGTTGGATGGTCCCACCTCCGCACCAACGCGGGGCTGGTGATGGCAACATTGGGTCCGATGCATCAATACATGGTGCCCCGACCATGAGAGGGTTTGGGGTGCCCGGAACCAGGCACCACCCCAGCAGGAAACGGGTTGTATGGTCAAAGGAGGAAAGAGTGATAGAACCGGGGTAAAGCAAAGAAAGTGTCCGACAATAGTGACTTGTGAGGCGGCCAGAGAGTCTGTCATATCTCGGTCCTATCCTCCAGGCAACGTTGTGGCCAAAACTGGGTGAAAATGGGCTAAAAACAAAAAAATATATATATATTTCATCCAGGGAAATTTGGGTGAAAATGAAAAAAAGTACCCAGGAATAGTGCCTCATGACCCCGCAAAAGCGTCCTCCAGGCAACGCGGTGGCCAGAACTGGGTGAAAATGGGCTTAAAACAAAACATTTATATATTTCATCCAGGGAAATTTGGGTGAAAATGAAAAAAAGTACCTGGAATAGTGACTCATGACCCCGCAGGAGTCCCCTGTCGACTCCCGTGGCTTTCCTCCATGGGCAAAATGTTCAAACTCAACTTTTGTGAGAACCAGGAAAAGGGGTCAAAATGAAAAAAATGTACCCCAAAATAGTGCCTCATGACCCCGCAGGGGTCCCTTGTCGACTCCCGTGGCTTTCCTCCATGGGCAAAATGATCAAACTCAACTTTTGTGAGAAAAGGGGTCAAAATGAAAAAATTGTACCCCAAAATAGTGCCTCATGACCCCGCAAGAGAGTCTGTCATCTCTCGGTCATATCCTCCAGGGTCACTAGAAGGGTCCGAGCCATCACCAGTCCGTGTTTAAATTGAGAAAATGTATCCCAAAATAGTGCTTCAAATGCGGGTAGAGTCCCCTGTCGACTGCCCTTGCATTCCTCCAGGGTCACAATAATCAAACTCAACTTTTGTGAGAACCAGGCAAAAGGGGTCAAAATGAAAAAATTGTGTCCCAAAATAGTGCATCAATTTCGGGTAGAGTCCCCTGCAAAGTGCCCTTGCATTCCTCCTTGGGTCACATTGTCAAACTTAAAGTATTTTGAGAACCAGGCTGGGGGTCTCAAGGCATCAAATTCATCCGACCCAAAGTGCACTCTCATCGGATACATTCTTCCAAGATTTGCAACAGCCGTTTTTTTTCTGAGTGCATCCAAAAAACTGGGTTTCCGATTTCGTGCAGACGGTAGTCTGAAAAAGTATGGATGAATCTTTTTGACAGGGAAGAGGAAATGAAGCCCAGGAACCTTTTCCCCTTCTCCGTTGCACCAACCATCGGAGAAGGGGAAAAAACGGCCCGAAGCGCCAAACACTAGGCCCCTTCTCCTGTTAGCAATTTTTTGGACAATTTTCAAAACTTCATTTTTGATTATTTTAAGATATAATTAACCGTTTTCTTCACTTTTTTTTGCTTTCCACGGGTGTGGGCGCCTGGCAGGCCGCCTATGAGCACCCAAATTCGTCCTGGATCATCCAGGATTTGTGGGCTAAGCTCCATAAACTGACTAAATCACCCAGAGAGATCACCTTTTTAGCCCAAAAATATATAATACAAATACATTTAAATAGTAAAAGGTGCAATTGTGCTCTGCATTACCCGGAATTTGATTTTCATAGCCCCATGATAGTGATTAAAAATCATTTTCATGGGAAAAAGTGTTAAAACGCCTGATTAAATTATATGCAGGACCTCAGTGAGCTCCAGACTATGTGCATTGTGTTGGGGAACCATATAAATGATAAAATAAATGCATTTAAATGCAAAAATAATGATTTAAAATCATTTTAGGGGGACAATTGTGGAGAGGAGCCTACTACCAGTTCACCCCTCTCTTTGCCGCTCACAGACCCCCAAAGGACGGCCTAGAGACCTCCAGCACTAGTCCCTAACAGTGGGACTCTGGTTTAAATGTGGTGGTGATAGTGGCATTAACTAGTACCCAGTACTGGGAGAGAACCAGGCTACAGCACATGTCTTTTAACCCAGGAAAGAGTGCTCAAAACGTGGGTAAAAGTGTGTTAAAAAGTGGGGGAACATGTTTCAAATGACAGCAGACTGCTGCTTGTTGGCAGGCTGACTCAGTTCACCTGTCTCACACACACCCAGGGGGAAAAGATAACACTTGTACCCAGGAATAAGTGTTTGAAAGGCAGGGAAAAGTTGTTTGAAATATTATAATACCTCCAGGGCGCATAACTGCACTTTACAAGCCAGAAATAATGTTTAAATGGTCGGGGAAAGTATTTTTAAATGTCTGGAAGAGAGTTTTAGCCAGTCATTTTGCACGATATCATTTAACATTGACGCTCTCCTGGAAATGCACAGAATATGTGCATTTTCAGGAGAGCGTCAATGTTAAACGATATCGTGCAAAATGACTGGCTAAAACCCAGGAGTAAGTGTTTGAAAGGCGGGGAAAAGTTGTTTAAAATAGTCTGATACCTCCAGGGCGCATCACCAAAAATGTACAAGCCAGGGAAGGTGCCTGAATCCCGGATACTTTAGGTCTGTCACTTAGGGTGACCGCACCACTCCGACGCTCCCGAGAGCGGACGTCCATTATTTGTAAGGCACCTAAGACAGGTAAGGTCGTATTTATCTGGTCGTTCTCAATGTGTTGGTATAAACAATAAACTGTCACTGACCAAACCATGCTCACTGGGAGTGCCACAAGGCTCTGCGTTGGGACCGTTGTTGTTCAGCATATATTAATGATCTCCATCCGGATGTATGCTGACGATGTTATGGCAGATTCCTTATTACAGCATATTTCTCGCTTGTTCATTAAGGTAACACAGGTCAGAGAGGCCCCATCGTCTTTTCCACAATTACCTAGGCTGAGCAGAAGACCAAAGAGTTTGTGATTTGATTATAGTACAGTTAGTCTTGATAGTTAGGTGGTTCATATCCTGCAAGACTCCTGAAGACGTCATGAGATAATGACCTTTCGACATCTGGAACATACATGTGATAAGGATGTTCGTGTGGTTGGCTGCATGTTGTTCTCGTGTGTGCGTCATTCAGAAGCTATATATGCCTATGTGAAACTTCTACTCTGGGGGCATTTCTGCGATTGGCTGCTGTGGAAGAAGGTGATGTACTCCATTATTATTTCTTGTTGCGCAACTGAATAATAATTAATCTCAACCATATCTGTGTTTGTGTTTTATTGATCCCTCTCTCTGTGTTAACATTTAAAGTTGGTTAATTGCACTAACAACGACACGGTCATTTACACTCAAGGGAAAATGCTGAACAGGTTGCCACTAAGCTCTCAGTAACGCTACACAACGACTAAGTGATTCTTGTCTTACTTTACATTTTTTTAAACGGTGATTAATAAAGATGAATGTATTTGTATGCATGATGCTTGTTCAGTAAAGATATATAATATTATAATAATGCCCCCCCCCTCTACTGATTGATATCTACTCAGAGTGATGTTTGGAGTCAGACTCACCTTCAGGGGGTGGAGGGTCCTCAGGTTGAAGCAGCAATGTGTAGTTTCCTCTTTTCTCTCCTGTAGCTGAACTCAGAGGAAGTTGTTAGTTTGGTCTGAAGGTGAATCTGATCGTCTGGTTTTCAGTCCGTCTCTCTGTAGTGATGAAGAAGAACAGAATCAGAATCAGAATCCCTTTATTAGTCCCACAGAGGGGACATTTACATTGTTACAGCAGAAAAGAGACAAAGACAGCTTAATGTTAAATATAAGGAAAGTACTCGGTGATGAGTAGCAGCTGCTGGAACAGGCTGCCGTTCCTTGGAATGGTTGGAATGGTAACACACTGTTTCCTGGCATGTCTCTTTGTTCAACTTTAACACACAGGTGTGCCTCATTCCACAAACACCAGCCACTCCTCTACAGCTCTCAGTAAACTGGTTTAACTTAATTTCATCTCTTCAGTACAGAACATATTAACCCTCACGGAGCTCATAAAAATATCCTTCTTTTGTTCAACCCTCTGTGCTAAACGTTAATGAAATCAGCTGCTGTTACCTCATCTCTTTTGGTTTCAGGAGGAATATATCCACAGATCGAGGGGGGGGTGGGGGTAGAGAACGCTCGTGACTGTTAGCGCCGGAGCCTCGCTGCGGGAAGCTGTGGCGCGCATAATTGCGCCGCATTTGCTCATAAGATGAGACCCCACGCACTCTGCGTGTTCTGCGTGTAGGGAGGGGCGGCCCTGCCTATAAGTTAATACATTTCTCTGTTGATTGATTGACATCTGGCAGCTAATGGTGATAGCCCTCTCATTTTCTACACACCTCTCTCTCTATGTTGGTGCGTGTCTCTCCTTTTAAAATAGCAGTCAAGTGTACAGTCCACTGTCCATACAAAGACCCAGATGCCTCAACAGGCCATATCCAAATCTGTATTTCAAAGATTTCGAGCAAGGAACACCAACATGTTTGCATTGTCGGGCAAATGCATCTTTGATTGTAAACTGTCGGGAAGGTTCACCGGAGATGTGGAGTTAGGTTTCGCAAACAATTCCATTTAACTTCAAATTCCCCTCGAGTAAGTCACACGTTGTCTCCTGCTTGTCTCTATATTATTCATTTGGCTGCTACACTGCTGCACGCGGAGTGTCCTGACCTGGCTGTGTCATGGGCTGTGTGTGGGCTAAAATGCTGTCACATCCTTATGTAAACAAACACACATGTAAACGGCAATTTATCGAGGTCAGAAAAGTTATCGAGTTCATTTTTATTTATCGTACGATAAGTCAATTAATTGCTTATCGCGACAGGCCTAAAGGAGTCTATCACTCCTTAACAGTTATTGAATGATGTTTGGAGTCAGACTCACCTTCAGGGGGTGGAGGGTCCTCAGGTTGAAGCAGCCGTGTTGTAGTTTCCTCTTTTCTCTCCTGTAGCTGAACTCAGAGGAAGTTGTTCGTTTGGTCTGAAGGTGAATCTGATCGTCTGTTCAGTCCGTTCGTCTCTCCGTAGTGATGAAGAGTAACAAACTGTTTCCTGGTATGACTCTTTATTCAAATATAACACACACGTGTGTCTCATTCCACAAACACCAGCCACTCCTCTACAGCTCTCAGTAAACTGGTTTAACTTCATTTCATCTCTTCAGTACAGAACATATTAACCGTCACGGAGCTCATAAAAATATCCTTCTTTTGTTCAGTTATAATAAAGCTTTTATTGTCAGGTCCAGAAAGAGAGTCACTTTGTTCTGGTGACTTGGCACACAGCAATCAAACAGCACAGTCCCTTTTTTTTAGAAGTCAGTTTTTTGTTGCTTTGATTTTGAAGTTAGTCCTTGGTCGCTCTTGTTTTTAAATCTATTTTTGTTACTTTTATTTGGAGGCAGTTATAGGTTGGATTTATTTTGAAGTAAGATGTGGTTGCTTTTATTTTGAAGTCAGTCCTTGATTGCTTTTACCTAAGGTACATTTTGAATGCAGGAGTTTTACTTGACTTTACGTAACAGAGTACTTCTATACTGGTATTATCTGCATGAATGTTTTATGTGGTAGATAGAGAAGATAGAAATATCATGTAAACTTAAATACTGTTCGGTAAAATGGCTGATGACTTCCTCTCCAAACGTACCACTCGAGTCGTGCAGGAATATCATGTGACCGTGCTGTAGTTTTTATAGCCCAACACTAGCCGCCTTTAGCTTAGCGGTGGTGACGTGAAGTCATGTGACCGTGCTGTAGTTCCTTTATAGCCCAACATTAGCCACCTTTAGCTTAGCGGTGGTGACGTGAAGTCATGTGACCGTGCTGTAGTTCCTTTATAGCCCAACATTAGCCACCTTTAGCTTAGCGGTGGTGACGTGAAGTCATGTGACCGTGCTGTAGTTCCTTTATAGTCCAACATTAGCCGCCTTTAGCTTAGCGGTGGTGACGTGAAGTCATGTGACCGTGCTGTAGTTCCTTTATAGCCCAACATTAGCCACTTTTAGCTTAGCGGTGGCGACGTGAAGTCATGTGACCGTGCTGTAGTTCCTTTATACCAACATTAGCCGCCTTTAGCTTAGCGGTGGTGACGTGAAGTCATGTGACCGTGCTGTAGTTCCTTTATAGTCCAACATTAGCCACTTTAGCTTAGCGGTGGCGACGTGAAGTCATGTGACCGTGCTGTAGTTCCTTTATAGCCCAACACTAGCCCTTTAGCTTAGCGGTGGCGACGTGAAGTCATGTGACCGTGCTGTAGTTCCTTTATAGCCCAACATAGCCACCTTTAGCTTAGCGGTGGTGACGTGAAGTCATGTGACCGTGCTGTAGTTCCTTTATAGCCCAACATTAGCCACCTTTAGCTTAGCGGTGGTGACGTGAAGTCATGTGACCGTGCTGTAGTTCCTTTATAGCCCAACATTAGCCACCTTTAGCTTAGCGGTGGTGACGTGAAGTCATGTGACCGTGCTGTAGTTCCTTTATAGCCCAACATTAGCCACCTTTAGCTTAGCGGTGGTGACGTGAAGTCATGTGACCGTGCTGTAGTTCCTTTATAGCCCAACATTAGCCACCTTTAGCTTAGCGGTGGTGACGTGAAGTCATGTGACCGTGCTGTAGTTCCTTTATAGCCCAACATTACCACCTTTAGCTAGCGGTGGTGATGAAGTCATGTGACCGTGCTGTAGTTCACAGCCATTACCACCATCTATTTATAAAACTAGTTAGCGAACGTTAGAATGAACTTAGCAAGCTAGCTGGTCAAAGTTCTATCTCCTTTTCAAGCTAGCCAATGTTTCCTATCTACTTTACAGGGGCGGATCTAAGTTCTAAGCTGCCCCCCCACTGTAGAGCCTTGGCCCAGCTGCCCCCCTAACTTTTGTGTCCCTAAAACTGTACTTGTAGAAACAAACCTACACTTTGTCCACAAGCTTCTCAAGCAACGAAAACAAGCAGTTCATTAATTAAAAGTGAATCATTTTAAATATAATTTTAGGCCGTTAAAAACGTAGCTACGGCCCTGCATTAAACTGTGGAGCGGCTTTCACACAGACCGCGGCTCACAGAGAGAGGAGAGCTGACCCAGCACCTGAAGGTGAATCAGCTTCCCCTTGGAGCATCTCCCCTTCCACTAGTTTTGTTTTTACTAAGGACGAGAGCTGAAACAAAATATTAATAAAGCGCTGCCGTTTGAATCGATAGCGTTTAACAGACGGTCGCTGTTTGGGGCGTCACGTTACAAAATACTACGCAGACAGCGCTAGCTGGGAGATCGATCACTTTATTTGCTAAACTATGCGGTACTGTTAAATCCACGTAAACTACACATCACAGCCATGAGGCCAGATCAATGAAACCAGGATACATCCTTTACCGTCAAACTGGGTCTGAACACAGCTGCCTGTGTGCGCTTGATCAATACTTTCTGATGTTATATTTATGGTATGATACTTATCAGCTACATGGCCCTAACGTGTGAAGTTAGACAAGCATTTGTACCAGAGCTTTTCACAAGTAGACTCTTGCAGGCCAGAGGAGCTGGAGTGAGTCAACAACAACACAAAGACATATCTGAGAAGAGATAAGGAAGAACAGAAAGAGGGAGAGGGAAAGAGAGATGAAGAGACCAGGAGGGTCAGAGCAGGAGGAAGAGGAGGAGATGAAGAGACCAGGAGGGTCAGAGCAGGAGGAAGAGGAGGAGATGAAGAGACCAGGAGGCTCAGAGCAGGAGGAAGAGGAGGAGATGAAGAGACCAGGAGGCTCAGAGCAGGAGGAAGAGGAGTAGATGAAGACATGTATGTGAGGAATGCAGAAGAAGTGTCAGAAAGAGGGCCAGAGGAGGCAGAGGAGACTCCAGCTGGACCTCATGGTATGTTCTTATTCTCCTCACATATTCCATCACAGCAGCACAATCTAGCAGCTCTTAGTATTGACACATATTGAAATGTGTTGCTGCACAGGTCACCTTTAGCTCTCTGAAGAGATGGGTGATGTCATCTGTGTACTTCATTATAACTAAGTACTTTGACTGTACTCACAGTACACAGAGTTCTAGGGTATCATGAGTACTTTCTGCTGTTTATATATGTTAGTTTGTTTGTCTGAACACCTTGTTTCTCTTGTGCATTAAGAACACTTGTGTTAGGCCATGATTTAACAATAAATAGGTTATATACAGTATAACATACCACGTACTGTACGCCCTCCCATGGCAGCCTGGCATGACCTCTTGCCCCCCCTTTGCCACCCCATGTAAAATGTTCTAGAACCGCCACTGCTACTTTACAAGCTAATGTTTGCTGCCAATACAATTATTTATCTAGCTTACGTTAGCTACCTATCTAACAAGGTAACTAGCTATATGTAAACCTAGCTAGCAGACATTAGCTATCTATCTATTAAAATTCCAAGCGAGCGTGAGCTATCTTAGTCGTTATCTAGCTTACCTTAGCTACCTATCTAACAAGGTAACTAGGGAATGTAAGCTATCTATCTGTAAACCTAGCTAGCAGACATTAGCTATCTATCTATTAAACTTCCAGCAAAGGTTAGCTCTCTAAGTAGTTATCTAGCTATGTTAGCTACCTATCTAACAAGGTAGCAAATGTTAGCTCTATCTGTAACCTAGTGTGGAGTCTATTTTTATATAACATTAGAAAGTATTTGCTTATTTGTGCTCATGAGATGTTGCTATGATTTCGGAATAAACAGACACAATCACCAACCCCAAGTTTGATGGGTTGGATAGGAACGAAGGGAAAAGTCATAGCAAGAAAGTTTTAGCTTGCAATAGAAAGTAGCAAAAGTCAGGTGCAGGCACTGTAGAGACATTAGTTATTGAGGCTCTGGCCTTGGCTGCCTGGGTTAGCTCCACTCCCACGCATAGCTAGGAAGCAGCATTATGAAGGGATTCCACTTTTTCTGTAGAAACTTTAGCAAAAACAAATGACGTATGATGGCGACAGAGTAGGGAGGGACTTCCACAGGCCGGCCAAATGCTGATTGGAAGATCGTGGTGCCAAGATACTTTTATCTAAAGTCTGCGCACCTACCAAAGAGAGCCAAGTCTAAACCACGGTTTCTCTTCATCTAGTCTTGATCGATCATAAATGTACGGGCAACGTCCTGTGTAATAAAAATGTATTGTCGCACGAGGTTCGGGGCTCTTTACGGATATAGTGGTTACAGAAAACAGCTTTGCTGCCTGGGATTTCTGTGACGTGACGAGTCCTTGGCCAAGTGAATATATATATTTTGCTCTCTTATAATAAATAGTTACAAGTTGTTTGTCTTTTCTGGAATTTTGAACACAACAAAATGGTGACCCCGACGTGATTCCAAAAAGACGATTGGGAATTCCCGACTTCGAGTCCGAGGGACTGAAGGACGGCGGAGACCTCCTCCGGATTCCTATCAATACTCACAGGGCCAAGATCAAAGGTAAGCAGAAGCCTGTTGTTAATACCACAATTCTGCATAGGTAGAATAGGACTGTTAGAAACTGTGAGTGTTGGTGAATGAAAGAGGAGGTAATGTAAAATGTAGTTAACTGAAATGTGTAAGGAGCAAAGGATATATTTATATAGTGTGCACATGGTTTAGGAGTCGGGGACCCTATATATATATATATATATATATATATATATATATATATATATATATATGCCACTGTTATTAATACTGACACCTAACTTTGCACTAAGGTGTGTCTGCTGCTGAGCCTATTATTGTTATTTTATATATATATATATATATTGCCACTGTTATTATATTGTTTTGATACTACTGACACTTATTGATCTGCTGCTGATAAATAAAAGAGAACCTACATGGCGATTGCGTGTCTTGCTTATTTCTCCTGACACTTTATCTTTATGGTGACCTGTGTAGCATCCTATACATCACATGTAAGTGATTATTCTGATACCATCATGACACCATGAAACTGGCGAAGCTTTATTTATAGTGTCCCACCCCATATATGTGGCTTTGAAAAAGATCATTCCATTGTATTTCAAAATGGCGTCCATCAACACAAACACTATTTAAATAAATGGTTAAGTTTGTAATTAACAGTGTTGTGAGTTCAATATTTTAATTAATTATAGTAAGGGAACATAGGAGTTCGTGAACTGAGTTCCTCTCAGGAGGATATATAATAAAGGTGTTAACTGCTGAGCCTATTTACTGTGCAATACTACAGACATGTTAGTGGTATTATTTCTTATCTAACTCTTTCCTATGGTCAGAATCAAACTTAATTTGAGATTTTGTTCTTTTTGTTTCTCAATTGATTTTCCAGAATATGCACCACCTAGGCATAGACTTTATATCACAAATGAATGACATGTACTACAGTAATTGATTATATTGATATTGCCTACTCAGATATAAATGTGTATAAAATGAAATCAATTCAAAGTTTCTTGCTGCTTTTAATGCAATTCATGGCTGCAGGGCACACGTCCAAAATCCTTATTCTACAATCATTTAATCAAGACACTTGTGTATATTTTACTTTAATTTGTAATAAACAAAAAAATATGAATGGTTGTCATCATTGCTCAGTATTACTTAGCTATTTTAAAGTACTTAAAAACTATTATAAATATTGAAAAGTCATGACTGATGAAGTGCATTGTTCTGCTGACAGTATTTCTACTCAGTATTTCACCTGTATGGTGCGGTCTGGGCGACAACACACAGTGAAGATGATCTGCTGCACGTACGTAGTTCTTCAGGTGTGTATGCTTAACATGTATGTATTTATCACAGTAAAGATGGTATCCAAAAGCTTTTTTAAGAGCCTTCAACCTCATCCCATTGTCTTTAACACACATTCAACATAATAATATACTCATTAATATACAAATATACAGTATGAGTACTGTTTTGATACTGACATTTTATCTTTGCACTAAGGTGTGTATGCACTATTGTAATTTTGTCTGTTGACTGGGGTAAAAAAAGAGAGAACCAAAAGTACAAAAGATCAGCTTTATTGTCAATTTACATGTTCAGATGCGTCATAAGAGCTGTGCGCGTGTCTTGCCCCCCAGCCTCAACAATGTCTGGCGCTGGCCCATCAAGCTGGGTCGCCGGTAAGGCAGTCCATTCCTCCCTGTACTCATCACCACGACGCTCACACAGGTTATGCAATACGCAACATGCTGCCACCTGGATTTTGATGTTGTCCATGTTGCAGTCGTTTCGCTTCATCAAGCACCGCCATCTGCCCTTCAGTCTGCCAAAAGCGTTCTCCACCACCACTCGTGCTCGGCTTGTTTTGCGGTTGTACACATGTTGCTGGGGTGTGAGCCTTCCTTGGAAAGGTTTCATCAGCCATCTTTGCAGGGGGTAGGCTGAGTCACCAAGGATATAGTAACCCACATCATGTCCACCAATATTCCTTGTTACATGAGGAAGTAGACCACCTCTATCCACACAACTAACCAGTGATGACATGCTGAACACTCTGCTATCATGCATGCTCCCTGGTAAGCCAACAAAAACACTCCAAAAGAGGCCTCTACCATCCACAACACCCTGCAGGATGACGAGTGCCAGCCTTTGCGGTTGAAATACTCGTTGTGGTATTCCTCTGGTCTCAGAATAGGGATGTGTGATCCATCTACTGCACCTACACACTGTGGCACACCCCATCTGCCCTCAAAATATAACGCCATCTCCTCTAACTTCTCAGAGTTCGGCCATGGCATGAACTCAGGAAGGAGTAGGTCACAACAGCGGAACAGAACTCCTGCACACAGCAACACACCGTAGATCTGCCGACTCCAAACAAATGAGAGATGGTCCTGTACTCAGAGTTGGTCGCAAGTTTCCACAGTGCTATGGCGATTTTTTTAGGCACGGGTACACACTCCCGGTAGTTGGTGTTGCGTCTCCCCAACGTTGCTTCCAGGCGATACAGAGGAGTTGAAAAGAGCACTTGGACATTCGGAAATCTTTGATCCACTGCACATTGGTGTACGTTGGCACCACCTTTTCCCACCAGGCCGATGTTCTATTGTTCACCCAGAGAAAGCGCGGGACACGACGCGTTCCGTAGTATTCGCATATCTGGAACACATACAAAGACACAAATTAGCCCTACATAACTCCATAAATCCTACATTAGATAGTATTAATGTGATTTACTGAACGTACCATTGCTGTTCTTTGGGCGTGATAACGGTCATCATCCTCAGCTGTCCTACGACGAAACATGTCCATAGCGTGTGCTTTCGCCGTCCAGTCCTTTTGTTAAGGCTTCTTAACCGCCTTCGCCTCCGAATCAGCATTGCTATTGCATTTGAATGGTCGATCTGTATTTGTGGCTGAGTTATTGGCTTAAATAACTCAGTTACGAAGCTGTGTAACACGAGCACCAAAACCACAACTTCAGTCAACTCCATAGCGTGTCTGACTGAGGTCGGAAGGTAAACAGAAGCATACAGCGGAAGCGGAAGTTTTTTTTCTTCTTCTCTCGGTTTTTTGGCGGATTGCAACTTTAAGGTGCATACCGCCACCTACTGTACTCGCCGTGAAGTTGTTTGCGGCCTGCCAGTAAAACCAAAGCAGAAGAAGAAGAAGTGACGTCAGCGGCTCATTTGCCTAATCCACCCCCAGGAACTCATTTTGGTGTGAACGCGATCTGCTTTAGTTCATCAGAACTAAAAGAACTCTCATGAACTAAAGTTCTCATGAACTACTGTGGGAAAAGTACTTGGTGTGAACGCGCCTATTTCGTCATTGTTTGCGTCATGACGTAACCGTTTGCGTGCCTGCTTCATAAAGCCAAACCGCGCGGAAACCCCTCACAGCTCACACCGACAACAACAACAACAATGGCCGATTGTGTTGAAGCGCTACTCGTTTTGGTTTTGCTCTGTCGAAACGAAATGGGACGACTTTACTACCAACTTTACAGTCGTTACATGCTACATCGTTGTGTACAAACTGATAAAACGCGGGCTTTTTGTTGTTGTTCAGGAGTTGATCCCGCCCTGCCCCCGCCTCGACGTAAGCCTGACGTATGCGGTGCTTTTGCTCTAGCCGGAAAAAATGTTGGTGCTTGAAACGAACCGGGATTCCGGAGCTAAGAGGCTGCTCCGCTGCGGTGTGAACAGGAAAACCTGGTGCTTTTCAAGCTCCAGCTTCGAACCGGCCCTGAAACACTGTTGGTGTGAATGAGGTATTTGAGAAGCACTGGTCTAGTGTATGTTGTCATGTGAGGTGACCTGGAAGAGTAGTGGGTTTATTTCTGGTATGAAGTTGTATTTGGAAGCTATGGTGTTGTTGAGTGTGGTGAGTGCAGTCTGTTGGTGGATGTTCAGACTGTTGGAAAAGTTAGAGAGTTCTCTGTTTCCACATGGCTTGCAGCTGTTTAAGGGAAGATAAGGGTGCAGTATCTGTGAGTCCATTATTGAGTCCTACTGATATGACTTGTGAGGTGTTGTGACATGGGGGGAGTTTATTGAAAATCGAGGTTATGTGACGGAATTTAGCACCCGGAAAACTATCTATCTGAAGGTGGGGGTCTGTAAAGGGGGGGATGCGGGAGAGATTAGAGTCCCTGATAATGAGGGTCCTCTTCAGCAACTTCAACGACCATACCTGCAGTGTTTTGAAGGTTCTGGAATGTGTGTGAGGTTCCGGGCGTGTGGGGGGAGCCAGGTGCCGCTGCAGAGACCCCTGTGGAGTGGGAGGTGGATGCCTCAGATGTTAGGCTTGATGTCAAACTGACTTTCAGTGGGCCTTTCATCATCACTGATATTAAAGGGGACCTATCATGCAAAATGCACTTGTGTACGTCTTTTCTACATGAATATGTGTCCCCGGTGTTCCAGGGAACTCACCAAGTGTCAGAAAACACAACCCTCTCTATTTTCCTCCATACCCAAATCTCTAAAAAAGGGGCTGCAACGGATCTGATAAAAACTGATCCAGATTTGAACACTGTCCTGACGTCAGGACGGTGGCGCTACGGCTATTGGGCCAACTCTCACCAATCAGGGGAATGTGGGGTTGGGCCACGGCCGGCCATTGCCGCTCGAAAGCGCTGGAGACGCTGTAGTACATATGCCAGGCCTGTAAGTGGCGCTGTAGTCTGCCACAAAAGCAGCGAAGAAGACTTCCCGCGCATGGTTACCATGGTTACCTTCTGTTTATTCTCCGCTGTGGCTTTCTTTCTCCCTCCCCGAGGCAAGCGTTTGCTCCCGCTGCTTTAATTCAATGCAATCCCTCCCCGTCGAGGCAAGCACTGTAATTCTCTCCGGTTAGTCCACCAGCAGATGACAAACACCACCTCTCCGCCTCTTCCAAGGAACGAGGACCGTGCGGCAGAGTTTCAGTTTCAGTTTCTTTCGCCGGTCAAGATGTCCGTTAAAGTTTAAATCTTCCGGACAAAATTAGAAAAGTGCCGGTCAAAGGTCTTCTTTGTTATTTATTGAGCTTTAAAACAAATGAATAACGACTCTATATAATAACTAAATAAAACGGAGGACGGAGATCTCTTTTTCT
This sequence comes from Trematomus loennbergii, assembly GCA_012861695.1. Taxonomy (NCBI): domain Eukaryota; kingdom Metazoa; phylum Chordata; class Actinopteri; order Perciformes; family Nototheniidae; genus Trematomus; species Trematomus loennbergii. The sequence continues at coordinate 83,170 of JAAOOA010000590.1, read as the reverse complement.
CCCCCTCTTCTGACAGCCCAGCAGCTGATCAGAGCACGGCTCCCCTCTCCTGCAGGGGGGCGTGGTCAGCAGAATCAGACCCGTAGACAGCAAACAGCACATAGAGCGAAATGAGGCATGGCTAAAATGCATGATCTGTTTGGTATTTTGAAAACAGAAACGTATAAATATACCTTATATAGGTATGGCCCTACAATATATCATTTAAATATAGCATGATAGGTCCACTTTAAGTTTACATCCACCTCAGGGCTCAGTGTGCTTTCCAGGGGCTCCACAGCAAACAGCTCTGGCTCCCTCTGCTGGTTGTTGTGTGGATCTGGAGGTGAACAAGAGGAGATAGTGTTACTGCAGGGGAGAGCAACATTGCTGTGTGAGAGTCAGAGGGAGGTGACTCACAGGTTAGGAGCCCCCGAAGGGGACCCTCACACACGGGGAAAGTCCTTGCCGTGCCAACATACAGTCACAAGAGAAGATTAAAACCAGCTCAGGGTGAGTCTGGAGGAGCCCGGCTTCCTGGTGGGGTATTGCGGCGTCTTCAGTGTGCACACTCTTTATTATGTCCGTCACTCACCGTTTGAAGCAGTTGTTGTCCGTGGGCTCCTTTAATCTCTTGTTCCTTTGACGTTTGTTTGCTGCATGGAGTTGTTAAAAATAGTCCCTGTGAGCAGAGCCGTTACAAACGATCATAACATAAATTAAAATATATAAAACAAATAAAATGGTTTTATAAATGGATATAAATGGACAAAAGTATGTTTTAAAAGAACCAAAAGGTATTTAAAAGCGTAGAGGGAGAGGAGGGGGTTTCCTCGACGTGTCGCCGCTGAGGCTTCTTCAGGAGGATGAGAGGAGAGTGAGTCCGAGCCGTCCCTTGGCACAATTTTCAATGAAATGTTTGCAACTGGGCATGCGTAGGGGCGCTTGGGATTGGCCCAGTCCGTTGTGACCTCATCAGGAGGCGGAGCAACAATCCTTAAAGGGACAGGTAGTGACTCAGGGGAGAGAGGTAGGAATACAGGATACAAGAAAGGGGTGAAAGAAGAAGTTAAAGACAATCAAGGGCAAATCTGATGACACATTTTTTATGAAATACAAATAAAATAGAAATAGGAATAAATATACATTATTAATTTTTTTGTTTTTATTTTGCGTCATCAGATCTATTAGAGTTATTAAGGATTATAACAACTACATCAAGGTTGAAAGTAGGGTACTGGGAAGGGAGAAAATAATAGATAATTTCACTGCATGATGCAGAAATAACTAGCGTTTAAACAAGTTGAGATCTTTAAACTGTACATTTATTTCCAAAAGGCTGCATATACATTTTGCAAATTCTACTGTACAGAAAACATCCAAAAGGTCTATAATTATAGATACAGAATACCACAAAGCTGCCCAAACAGATGGTCAGCACTAGAAAAGCTCCGCAGCCGATTCAATATTTATCATCTTCAACACTAATACCTTTAAATGTATGTCAGTGTGGTTATTTGTTGTTTTTTTCATCAGCATGTGTACTTTACAACATTCACCATTTACAGGAGTTAAACAAGGCACAAGAAGAGTGACGTGAGGAAGACGAAGGACATGCGGAGAGATAAAGAAGAAGAGCGTGGGACCGACCAATCAGGGGACAGGAAGTCATGGACGCCACCTTTTAATCAAACAAGGTCAGTGTTACACTAGAAGCATCACACAGTGAGAATACGTCTGTACGGTGTTTTAGAAACTGAGTTTCAACACGTGTAATGGGAGACAGTGGACGTTACCAAGCGCACACATTCACGTTTCAGGACACAATCATGCCGAGAAAAACAACAACATCTTTCAATCTCACCATCTTTAATCATGGAAAATATAAATATGAGTTGATCAGAAATGCATAAAGTCGATATGGACCGATTTGAGATACGGCTACGTGTTTAACCTGTTAATAACTGCTGCTGAATGCATTGAAACCTGATCGCGGGACATTTTTGGGAACCTGTGGATATTTATTTTGCTTATTTAAAATAAGGGCACGGATGACAAGGTGTGCAAACAGTGACAGTGTTAAAGGGCCCATGTCATGCTTTTCTGGTTCTTACCCGTCCCCTTGTGTTCTGTAGCTTCTGCATGTGAACGGTCTGCAGAGTCACAAACCCTCAAAGTACACCCTGTAGCGAGTAAAACTCTAACACCGAGAAGACCTGTCTATGCTGCCCCAGAACGCCTCGATGGACATTTCTCTTTTTCCATTGTTTACTTCTTGGGTATAGTGACGTATTTTGGGTATAGTGACGTATTTCGGGTATAGTGACGTATTTCGGGTATAGTGACGTATTTCGGGTATAGTGACGTAACGTAACACTCGGCGGGACGTTGCGAGGCTCGCTGCTGCGAGGAGCGGGACAGTGTGAGCTGGCTCACTGGTGTGGGGTCGACGACACAGCGAGACACCGCGGAACTCAGCCTGGGCACACACACAAACTCCCAGCCAGGCTGCGGGTGTGTGTGTGTTGTGGGCTGGGTTTCGCTGTGTCTCGCTGTCTTGCAGACGGCCACTGGGCTCACAGGGAGGGGGGGCAGGAGCACTGGGTGTTTCTCAATCGCGAGTACGCTTGCTTGGTAGCACATGTCTGCCGAGCATCTTGCTTCAGAAGCGAGGCAAGAATACTTCCTGGCATTCGGAAAACAAAGAGTGGAACAGGCTAGCAAGTGTGCAGGTGTGCGTCATATGAGAGGCCCCGCCTCCTTACATCTTCCGCCACAGATTTGGGGAAATTGGTCCGTGCGCAAAGCATTGTGGGGATTTTAAGACCGCGGAGTCTACTCATGTGCAGACTCGATATTTCTCCAAACACATTTTTAGCAGCTAAAACAATAACCAATATGAATATAATTTGAGTTGTGGACAGATTGATGCCAATTTGGGAAATTCTGCGCCTTCGCTCACAAGGCAAAGTATACATTTATGAAAGTGTTGTGTGTGTGTGAGCGTGTGTGTGTGTGGTGTGTGTGTGTGTGTGTGTGTGAGGGTCTGATATGAGGTCTGTGTGACGCGTGTTAACGTTGGACATTGAGAGATAAGAGACAGCAAAGCCAGGAAGTGATGCTTCACAGTTCCCTCCCTCTCTAGCTATCAGTGAAGAAACTGGAACACCACATGTGGAAATCTCATTTTCACACAAACATCTTTATTTCACATTAAAACTGGCTTTCAAGATCAGGGGCTTTATTTTTAAAGTATTTTATGTATAAACTATCACCCAACACTCAGTTAGCTGTTGTAATATAAACCTCTGTCGTGCATCAGGCTCGGTCGCAGTGTGTGTGTGTGTGTGTGTGTGTGTGTGTGTGTGTGTGTGGTGTGTGTGTGTGTGTGTGTGTGTGTGTGTGTGTGTGTGTGTGTGTGTGTGTGTTGTGTGTGTGTGTGGTGTGTGTGTGTGTGTGTGTGTGTCTGCAAATTGAGCTGAAACTCAGAGAGCTGGTTTCTTAAAGCAACTCTAAATGACCTTGAAGTTGTGAATAAATATGTGTGTATTTGTATCTGCACGTGGGCACTACAAACATAACTGTGTGTATTTGTATGTACCTATATTAGAAGCATGTGCATGTGTACAAAAAACAGAGTGGGGAACTGAATAAAGGTCCATCTTCTTCTTCCAAACAAGAACATCATTCCCATCTCTTCGAACACAAATCCAGAAAAGAAAGTGAGATGAAACATTAGGAATGAAGTGGAAAGTCAGATGACTACTAAAGACTCTTCTGTCCGTCCGATCGGGTCGCAGTGTGTGTCCATCCCCGGCTGTGTGTGTGTGTGTGTGTGTGTGTGTGTGTGTGTGTGTGCGTGTGTGTGTGTGTGCAGATATAAGCGTCAGTGTGTCAGTCTGTCCTCACACACTCCCCCCCCCCCCTCAGAGGTTCTGTGGATCTGTCCGATCTCCTCCAGAGCCGCTGCCAGCGAGGAGAGGTGGGCGGAGTCCTGGTGCCGAGCCTCCCACAGACTGAGGATCACCGCCGAGGGACTCGAGTGCTGAGAAAAGAAGCCCAGGTTCCTGACGGGGGGCGAGACAGGAAGTTAGAACATAAATAAATGGTACTGTATTTTATCAAATGCAAGAAAAACAACAAAAAAAACTGAGGGACTGCTCTGTTGAGAGAAGAAGCCCAGGTTCCTGACGGGGGGCGAGACAGGAAGTTAGAACAGGTAGGTAGGAAGGTAGGTAGGTAGGTAAGGTAGGTAGGTAGTAGGTAGGTAGGTAGGTAGGTAGGTAGGTAGGTAGGTAGGAAGTAGGTAGGTAGGTAGGTAGGTAGTAGGTAGGTAGGTAGATAGGTAGGTAGTAGGTAGATAGGTAGGTAGGTAGGTAGATAGAGGTAGGTAGTAGGTAGGTAGGTAGGTGGGTGGTGGTAGGTAGGTAGGTAGATAGTAGGTAGGTAGGTAGATAGGTAGGTAGGTAGGTAGATGGTAGGTAGGTAGGTAGATAGATAGGTAGGTAGGTAGGTAGGTAGGTAGGTGGGTGGTGGTAGGTAGGTAGGTAGATAGTAGGTAGGTAGGTAGATAGGTAGTAGGTAGGTAGGTAGGTAGGTAGGTGGTGGGTAGGTAGGTAGGTAGGTAGTAGGTAGGTAGGTAGATAGGTAGGTAGGTAGGTAGATAGGTAGGTAGGTAGGTAGGTAGATAGGTAGGTAGGTAGATGGGTAGGTAGGTAGGTGGGTGGTAGGTAGGTAGGTAGGTAGGTAGGTAGGTAGGTAGGTAGTAGGTAGGTAGGTAGATAGGTAGGTAGGTAATAGGTAGGTAGGTAGGTAGTAGGTAGGTAGGTAGATAGTAGGTAGATAGGTAGGTAGGTAGGTAGGTAGGTAGGTAGATAGGTAGGTAGGTAGGTAGGTAGATAGGTAGATAGGTAGGTAGGTAGTGGTAGGTAGGTAGGTAGGTAGGTAGGTAGGTAGGTAGGTAGGTAGGTAGGTAGGTAGTAGGTAGGTAAGGTAGGTAGGTAGGTAGGTAGGTAGGTAGGTAGGTAGGTAGGTAGGAGTAGGTAGATAGGTAGGTAGGTAGGTAGGTAGATAGGTAGGTAGGTAGATAGGTAGGTAGGTAGGTAGGTAGGTAGATAGGTAGGTAGGTAGGTAGGTAGGTAGGTGGGTAGGTAGGTAGGTAGGTAGGTAGGTAGGTAGGTAGGTAGATAGGTAGGTAGGTAGGTAGGTAGGTAGGTAGGTAGATAGGTAGGTAGATAGGTAGGTAGTAGGTAGGTAGTAGGTAGGTAGGTAGGATAGGTAGGTAGGTAGGTAGGTAGATAGGTAGGTAGATAGGTAGGTAGGTAGATAGGTAGGTAGGAGGTAGGAAGGTAGAAGGAAGGAAGGTTTTTGTAGCTATAATGTTTGTAATAACAATCCAGAGTCCCAGGCTCCTCAGAAACAGTAACACTAAGACATAATGGTGCAAGTATAAACCCTTCACTTGCATATTATAATAACGCTTATTACAATTTCTGTCCGTAACTGAGAATCAATGAGACTCTAATTGTCTCCGTGCCGTAAACAGAACCATCTGCTGCTTCCACCTGAGAGCAAAACAAGAGGCACAACCTTTTTGAGAACCATCAGAAATATGGAGAATAAATTACCGTCACACATTAAGAGCAATTACTGCGGTGTGGGAAACAGTGTGTGTGATATCTGTGTGTGATATATGTGTGTGATATTGTGTGTGATATCTGTGTGTGATATCTGTGTGATATATGTGTGTGATATCTGTGTGTGATATCTGTGTGTGATATATGTGTGTGATATCCAGTGGCGAGCTGTGAGCTTTATACCTAGGCCCTCTGACCCCCACCAATTCCCTCGAAAAAAAGAAAAAAAGAGTTATTACGTCACAGCGTATACTTCAGCGGAATATCAAAACAACGGCCCAGGGTGCAAAACGCATCAATGACAGCGACCCTCTACCACACAAAACAACACCTGTGAACCCAATTTGTGTTCTTTGACATTGAAAATGATATTGCATTGTGTTCGTTACTTTCGTTGCAGTTGTATGTCTTAAGTGTAATTTGGCATGCTTTTATTTTGAAGGCGAGTTCACGCTGTTGACAGGAAGTTGTTGTTGCTATGGAAACAAGAAAAGTTTCACAGCGGCGGAACTTGTCATAAAGTCCGCGATAATAAAACCCACCATTTAGAGGGAAGATATGATTGGTCAATTGTACTGTCATTTGACATTACTCTCTCGTTCAGTTACTATAGCACCCTCTGTGAATCGCAGAGAGGGCAGGCGAGCTTCTTTCATGTAACCCTTCACATTCAACAGAGACTAACAGGCAGATTCGAAGGATTTATTTCTTTGGAAATGTTATTTTAAATACAATTAAATCAAGTTTTTTTCTGTAAAACTAATGAAAAATATAACAAAAATAATATTAAAAAAATATATATTTAAAAATATATGTTTTTAAATATTATTTTTTAGAATATCTTAGGCCCTCACAGCTCAGCCTCTAGGCTCACAGAGGGCCTAGAGGGCCCTGACGGCTCGCCACTGGTGATATCTGTGTGTGATATCTGGGTGTATTTATGAAGCATACAGTAGAGCAGAGCGTCCAGCAGGGGGCAGTGTTTCTCTGCGAGGAACAGGAAGCCACATGGAGGTAGTAATTGAGAATAGAACTTGAGTCAAATATGTAAGTATTTTTAAATGAGATTATTGTCAGCACTTTACATGAACACAGTATACATACAATATATAAACAACAACAACAACAGATAGTGACACACAACTCAGCGATTGGGAAAATGAATTCAATTTTATTTTGGGATTGCACTTTTTTAATGAACCTTCTCATGTTTATTTAATATTTGTATTATTTGTTTACATTTGTTATCTTTTATTGGACATTTTAATTTCCCTGTGTATACATGTTATTATTCATTTGATCTTTTATATCTTTACATTTGAAATGTTTACTATTTTAAAATAAATATTTTTGTATTCTATTTCTTTTAATCATTTCAGCAAAATTGTTTTTTACTATTTTATATATAAAAAAAAAAAAGATCTGATTCTAATAATGATAACAAGCTCCCAGAGGACAAGGACACACACACACACACACACACACACACACACACACACCGTGCACGCTCCCAGAGGACACACGCACACACACACCGTGCACGCTCCAGAGACACACACACACACACACACACACACCGTGCAGCTCCCAGAGGACACACACACACACACCGTGCACGCTCCCAGAGGACACACATACACACACACCGTGCACGCTCCCAGAGGACACACATACACACACACTGTGCACGCTCCCAGAGGACACACACACCGTGCACGTTCCCAGAGGACACACACACCGTGCACGCCCAGAGACACACACACGTGCACGCTCCCAGAGGACAAACACACCGTGCACGCTCCCAGAGGACACCACACACCGTGCACGCTCCCAGAGGACACACACACCGTGCACGTTCCCAGAGGACACACACACACACCGTGCACGTTCCCAGAGGACACACACACACTCACACACACACACACACACACACACACACACACCACACACACACACACACACACACACACACACACACACACACTCACATACAAACACACACACACACACACCACTCACACACGCATCGTGCACGCTCCCAGAGGACACACACACCGTGCACGCTCACAGAGGACACACACACACCGTGCACGCTCCCAGAGGACACACACGCATCGTGCACGCTCCCAGAGGAACACACGCATCGTGCATGCTCCCAGAGGACACACACACCGTGCACGCTCACAGAGGACACACACACCGTGCACGCTCCCACACACACATAGTGTGACTGACCTCTGGAGCTGCAGCTTCTCAGCGAGCAGCCTCCAGTCCTCGGCCGTGTCGAAGGTGCTGCAGATCCTCTGTTGGATGGAGGGGGGGATGCTGAAGGCCCCGGGGCCCGAGAGAGAGTCCGTCTGCAGGGGGGAGGGGGGGGTTTCCTTCTCCGTCTGCAGGGACACAGCAGGGGGTCAGACACCAGTTACTGACGCTGATCTGTTGTAGTTATAGTAGGTAGGTAGGTAGGTAGCTAGGTAGGTAGTAGGTAGGTAGGTAGGTAGGTAGGTAGGAAGGTGGGGTAGTAGGTAGGTAGGTAGGTAGGTGGGTAGGTAGGTAGGTTGGTAGGTAGGTAGGTAGGTAGGTAGGTAGATAGGAAGGTGGGTAGGTAGGTAGGTATGTAGGTAGGTAGGTAGGTAGGTAGGTAGGTAGGTAGGTAGGTAGGGTAGGAAGGAAGGTAGGTAGGTAGGTAGGTAGGTAGGTAGGTGGGTAGGTAGGAGGTGGGTAGTAGGTAGGTAGGTAGGTAGGTAGGAAGGTGGGTAGGTAGGTAGGTAGGTAGTGGAAGGAAGGTGGTAGGTAGGTAGGTAGGTAGGTAGGAAGGTGGGTAGGTAGGTAGGTAGGTAGGTAGGTAGGTAGGTAGGAAGGAAGGAGGAAGGAAGGAAGGAAGGAAGGTAGGTAGGTAGTAGGTGGAAGGAAGGAAGGAAGGAAGGAAGGAGGAGGAAGGTAGGAGGGAGGGGGGAGGGAGGGAGGGAAGGAAGGAAGGAAGGAAGGAAGGAAGGAAGGGAGGGAGGGAGGGAGGAGGAGGTAGGAAGGTAGTAGGTAGGTAGGTAGGTAGGAAGGAAGGAAGGAAGGAAGGAAGGAAGGTAGGTAGGTAGGAAGGTAGGAAGGAGGAAGGAAGGAAGGAAGGTAGGTAGGTAGGTAGGAGGGAAGGAAGGAAGGAAGGAAGGAAGGAAGGTAGGAAGAAGGAAGAAGGAAGGAAGGAAGGAGGAAGGAAGGTAGGTAGGTAGGAGGAAGGAAGGAAGGAAGGAAGGAAGGAAGAAAGGAGGAAGGAAGGAAGGAAGGTAGGTAGGTAGGTAGGAAGGAAGGAAGGAAGGAAGGAAGGAAGGGAAGGAAGGAAGGAAGGAAGGAAGGAGAAGGAAGGAAGTAGGTAGGTCGGTCGGTAGGAAGGAAGGAAGGAAGGAAGGAAGGAAGGAAGAAGGTAGAAGGAAGAGGAAGGAAGGTAGGAAGGAAGGTAGGAAGGAAGGAAGGAAGGAAGGTAGGTAGTAGGTACCGGCACACTGACAGGTTAATTGAGTTTGGTCTCAAATGTCAAATTGGATGAAAGTGAAAGAGAAATTCAGAGTTAGTTTTCCATCGTTTGCGTCCTCTTCTTTTAACGGCACCAGTCTGGAGAATTACTGCCTTTTCTCAGTGAAACACCTCCTGAAGTTTAAATAACAGAAACCCGAATACATTTACATTTCTCTCGTGCCAAGTCTACTGGAAAATCGGTTAAAATGTATGCTGTGAAAGAAACGTATCGACTCGTGTTGGTGTAAAAGCAAACTGCTGTGCTGGTGCTTTATCTGAATATTGATCCAATATACTGAGAACCACAATGTAACACACACACACACACACACACACACACACACACACACACACACACACACACACACACACACACACACATACACATACATACACACACACACACACACACATACACACACACACACACACACACACACACACACACACACACACACACAATACAGTAAACAGACAGGAGGATTGTGTGTGTGTGTTGTGTGTGTGTGTGTGTGTGTGTGTGTGTGTGTGTTGTGTGTGTGTGTGTGTGTGTGTGTGTGTGTGTGTGGGAGATTTTAAGGATGATCTGAATTCCACTCACAGCTCCATAAACGTTTTATTTCCTCCTGTCTAACCCGAACTAATCACGAAGCCAGGATTAAAACTACCCATAAAAAAAATGATTGTTGCAAATAATATTTCATCTGCGTCTCACAGCGACATCAGGAGGTCAAACAAAAGGGTTTGTGAGCGCGAGGTAGGACGGACACTTTGTGAAGAAGTGTCTCAGGTGAAATCAAGGTGCACGAGATTCTGAGATGTTCTGATGTTCACTGTGATACACTGTAAGACTGCAGACTCAGTAGAGCTGTCTCTGCAGGAAGGTTAAATAAAGGTTTATTGAAACCTCTCACCTGGGTCACGGCGGTGTAGACCTGCAGGATCTGCTCGTGACCTTTGACCTGTCGCACGCTGATCTTGCAGGAGAGCTGCGAGGTGTTGGGGGAGAATCTCTGCAGACTGAAGGCACAGTGCTGCCGGCTGCTGAACCACACCGAGCGGAACGAGAACTCCTGCAACAACAACAACAACAATACATGATACACAGAGAGGGCACAAGTACACACATCCTTTACTCAAGTAGAAGTACACATCCTTTACTCAGGTAGAAGTACACATCCTCTACTCAAGTAGAAGTACACACATCCTCTACTCAAGAAAGTACAGATACTCGTGTTTAAAATACTCTGGTGAAAGTAGAAGTACTGACTAAACTTCTTTACTCAAGTGAAAGTAAAGAGGGCTTTGAAATGTACTTCAGTAAAAAGTACCCATAACTAGCAGCTGTTTTAAAGAGTACCTGACCTCCCTTTATATTAATAGAACAATAATGTCATTGTTAGCTAATGAATGTTTCCATGCTGAACAACGGCAACATGACAACGTTTTCATTGGTCCCTCTTCTTTAAGCCGCGTCCACGCTGTCCCCGAAATTGACACCAGATGGACACACGATAAAGGAAATGTTCAAATTGGGCTCTGATCGTAACGACATCGGGCCGTTCGTGAGGGCATCTTAAGCCATCGTATGACCGCCGGTGGAGTTTCTCAGGCTCCAGCAGCAACTTCGTGAGCGGTGGAAAAATCTTTGGCATGCCAAAGAATTGCCGAAAGACCTTAAGAAGGTTCATTTCCGTGTTGAATTCGTGTGTCCATTTTGCCCTTCGTAAGGCACTCGTGAGGGCATCTTGTCAAATCGTGTCATCTTCGTCTCTACTTCGTGTGATCATCGGTGCCATCGGCATTTTTCACCTCACGAAGACAATACGAAGGAAACAAGAAGCTGCCCGATTGTCTTAGGAAGGCAACACGACTACGTGAAGCCCTCGCAATGCCGTCGTGTAGCCATCGTATTATAGTACGATGACATCGAGATGGGACCACGGTGTCGGCGAAGACAGCCGAATTGAGTAGCTCAAGCGTTTCCCATGTGTCATGGTAACGTGGATATAAAAGGCCAGCCTCAGAGCATCTTCCTCAGTCAGTCCTGAGCAACTCTACAGAGCAGAGGCGTGTGTAACTCCCAAAGCTTCAATCACAATTCAGTTCCTGCAGAATGGCACACTTTGATGATGACCAGGAAAAAGAAGGCAGCAGCTTCTTTTGATGCACCTCAGAGAACATGATGAGCAACTCTTACAGGCCCAGCACCTCCTCTTACAGGTAAACATGGTCTTACTTCACTTTGTCATTTCTTGCTATTTGTGACCTGCTCTATCGAAATCAGTAGCAGTGATGACACCTGTATTAACCTGTTGAGCCCTGAGCCTGTTTTTCAGGTTTCAGGCTCGAAAATGACATTCCCAGAACAAATGACCATATCTTCTAAAAGGGTTAAATTAATAATCTTTTTTCTCAAAGTAATGATAAACCTGTGAGTTGGATGTAGAAAAGTCAGAATCAATATAGGTGTTTTTATTTTAAAGAAAATTCAGATTGAACATAGTAAAAAAATGTAAATTATAGTGTCCGTCCAAAAATAAAACCATTACTTATAGTGAAAACTACCCTTGAATGACTAAAAGCTTTAGGAATCCAAACATATAATAAGTACCCTGTATCAAGATTGATGCAAAACAAGTGACATTTGACCTTTTTAGAGAGGTTTAGAAAAAAAAAACACTTCTGGGGTCATTTGGGTGCATTTTCCATATCTCTGGCCCCCCTCGTTCGATTTTGATGGTTGACACCTTTTTTTAACCGTTAGAGCCAATAGAATCAAGGGGAAGTTCCTAGAATCCATCTAAACATTACCCATTGGTGAATGAGTGCTGCGCAGCCAGAATGCCCAAAACAGGAAGCTGTCATACACTCTGGTAGCTATCATTAGCAGCTAATATGAAAACTCAGTTTTTGACATAAAATTGAATTATGGATTATCAGTAATTTTTTCAAAGTGACAGACACATTGGATTAACCTTCAGCAGCGTTTTTATCGTTTTAATGCCATTGAACACAACTTTTGATCAGAACAACAGCTAAGGTAAGAGATGCCCGTGAATGCTCCGTAAAGCTACGTGTTGTGATATCTGTGTTTGCTTCCCCTGTCGCTTTAGCTTAGCGGTGGTGAGGTGAAGTCATGTGACCGTGCTGTAGTTCCTTTATAGCCCAACATTAGCCTCCTTTAGCTTAGCGGTGGTGACGTGAAGTCATGTGACCGTGCTGTAGTTCCTTTATAGCCCAACATTAGCCACCTTTAGCTTAGCGGTGGTGACGTGAAGTCATGTGACCGTGCTGTAGTTCCTTTATAGCCCAACATTAGCCACCTTTAGCTTAGTGGTGGTGACGTGAAGTCATGTGACCGTACTATAGTTCCTTTATAGTCCAACATTAGCTTCTTACTTCAGAAATCATAAAGTGGTGTTAATATGTGGAGATTGGAGCTGAACTAAACGTGTAAGAATCATAAACGTTGAGATTATTTTCTGCAATAATCGAATGGAGGAATCCCATTGGACCAGGGAGATGCTGCCTTCAGGGTCGGCCTATATGGAAATAACTATTGTTAAATAAAGAAAGAAGATTCCCATTCTAAACCCCTCCTCTGTTCAGTGAGTGTCAGAGGGAGCAGCTCTGGGGCAGAGTTCTGTGAGAGAGAGAGATATGCAGAAACAGCTTTGATGTTTCATTCATGTCTGCGAGGAATCGTCCTTGACCTGTGCTGGAAACGTCTCCGCGCGTATTCAAAGTGACCTGTGATGGAGCGTGCATTTAAACCCCCCCTCGGTGTGTCTTTGATCTGCAGCCTGGTGTAGATAATGGAGTTGCGGGGGGGGGGGGGGGGGATGGGGGGAGAGTCCTTAGCACTAAAAGCTGACTTGATGTATGTCTCGACGCTCGGCTATTATTCTACACCTGCTCCACGAAGCTGCCTGCCATCAGTAAGGCTGTGGATTCAAGCCAGAGGGGGGCTTTGGAACTGAGCTGCATTCAGGTCTTTAAGCGTACTGTAGCTGTGTGCGTCACTCTTTAGTGTCCCCTGGTCTCCAGCTGTGTGCGTCACTCTTTAGTGTCCCCTGGTCTCAGCTGTGTGCGTCACTCTTTAGTGTCCCCTGGTCTCCAGCTGTGTGCGTCACTCTTTAGTGTCCCCTGGTCTCCCAGCTGTGTGCGTCACTCTTTAGTGTCCCCTGCTCCCAGCTGTGTGCGTCACTCTTCAGTGTCCCCTGGTCTCCCAGCTGTGTGCGTCACTCTTTAGTGTCCCCTGGTCTCCCAGCTGTGTGCATCACTCTTTAGTGTCCCCTGGTCTCCCAGCTGTGTGCGTCACTCTTTAGTGTCCCCTGGTCTCCAGCTGTGTGCGTCACTCTTTAGTGTTCCCTGGTCTCCCAGCTGTGTGCGTCACTCTTTAGTCCCCTGGTCTCCCAGCTGTGTGCGTCACTCTTTAGTGTCCCCTGGTCTCCCAGCTGTGTGCATCACTCTTTAGTGTCCCCTGGTCTCCCAGCTGTGTGCGTCACTCTTTAGTGTCCCCTGGTCTCCAGCTGTGTGCGTCACTCTTTAGTGTTCCCTGGTCTCCCAGCTGTGTGCGTCACTCTTTAGTGTCCCCTGGTCTCCCAGCTGTGTGTCACTCTGTAGTGTCCCCTGGTCTCCCAGCATGTCTCCTCAAGTTGCTGAATGTTCTCTAAACGCTGTACGTGTTGTCAAGTTGCTGGAGACGTTTCTTCATGAGGAACATTTGTGTTTTTATATCTGCATCCTTTCTGAAGCTGCAGCGTGTGTCTCCAGATGGAAACACTTCACTCTCACATCTCGTTCTTGTTTACCTGACAGGTGGTGAAGGGTTTGATGCTCCACAGGAACTGAGGAACATCCTGGATGGACACCTGGAGGCTGAAGGTGTTCGCCAGGAAGGCAACGTCTTGGGCTCCTCGAGGAGCTGCCCCCCCCGACTCCTCTCCGCCAACACCACTCCCTGAAGGGGGAGGGAGGAAAGGAAACAAGGAGGGAGAGGGAGAAAGGAAACAAGGAGGGAGAGGGAGGAAAGGAAACAAGGAGGGAGAGGAAGGAGAGAGTCAGAGAGGATGTACACACAAATACAATATAAAAGAACAGAGTGTAAATGTCCAGAGCTCCTCCAACAGAGCAACATATTATATATAGGACATACAATTGTGAAAAATGGTGCAATGAAACAGAGTACGATCAATTTGAATAAAATAGTGCAGGTGATGTTGCTAGACCAGTCTACATGTCAGAAGATGAATAAATAATAAGCTAAATGATGCAGAGAATGTTGAAAGTGACCAAGTAACATGTAAATAGAATACAAGATAAAAGAACAGATGTAACGTTAAATATTGTTTAAAAGTCATAACTATTAAGATCATATCTATTAGAAAGATGCAGCTTGTAGGAGATATGTTAGGCTTTGCAGACCATTTACATGCACTAAAACTATAAAACAAATAGACGCACACATCAAAATCCAACTTGTCTGTTCACACCCCGCCATTTTGTGTGAAAAGTTAGCATTGGTAGTCCTGCTCACACATCTCTGTACTATTTATTATTGAAAAATGTAGAAAAGATTCAGTTTGGATTAAAAGCCTTTCTATGTTTACACTCAATTTAAAAAAATGGAAAACCAATCACCTAGCTTTAAATCTAATTGCACGACTACATTTGGTTGAATGATTAATTTGTTTAGATTACGGCCTTGGTTCTGATGGCATTTTTAAGAGTATCTCAGAATATCTTTCTTGACAAAAGCTGCTCAAAGTAAAATTCTTTATGTGGTTTATAAGGCATATTTATAATTTGGATGCCTCCGCAATAATGGCATTCTGTTTACTTCCATTTACAATCTGCCTTTGTCTGTTCTCTCCAGTTTTCCATCAGTGACGTGTGCAGAGCCACGAGGGGATCACAGTATTCAGAGCCATCTGTCTCCAAACTGAGGCAAAACACACTCGACGTGAAGTTGGAAAACTACAATCGATGCCCAAAAACATGTGAACCTTCAGCAGCATGCAGAAGACTCCAGCGTTTCTACATTATCAACATTTAAAGTGGACCTATCACTAAAAGAAAATGTGAATTTATAATGGGGGAAAAACGCTCCTACCACATTTTCTTGTAGTTTTATTTGCATTTTCCCATACCTCATGTGGCTATAGCTGTTAGCATGTGAGCTACAAGACGAAGCTGCATATTTTAGATTCCCATATAGCCTAGCATGTAGCTAACTATGATTTATGATGATGTGAAAAAGTGCAGCTAATGTTGAAGGCCTTAAAGCTGCATTCTCTAATATCCAGCAGGGGGCAACATGTTGTCAGATTATATAGAAGTCTATGAAAAAATGACCCGACTTCTCCATTGACTTATTACCTCGGTAACATTCTCCTGATGAGTTCATGGTCTTAATCTTTAGTTTCAAGTCTTTTCAACACAACATGATGATCATTTATTGAATTATGGTCCCATTTTGAGTGAAATAGACAATAAAGCAGAGTATGCTAAGTGCTAACGGTACCACAGGGGTTTGAAGCTGGGCCCCTCTGATCCGAACACCAACGCACTAGTCCACTGCGCCACACGCCTCCCTATGACATGTCGCTACCACGCTGTTGTCTTTGTATACGTCTCACAACTTAAACCCAAATACTGAATTTGGAAGCTGTATTCTACAAACCAATGGATAATATAATGGTGACTATACTTTCATTACTTACAAAGAGTCTATGGTTGTTGGTTTGAACATATTCACAGCTACCATGATGCAAGTTTTCTGTCGCCTGTGAATTATGTTTTTAGATGCAATGTCAAACATCCAGAAAAGTTCAATAAAAAAATGTGAGGTGTTGGACTTCAGGTAATTGTCAAAACATTTGTTGCCAGGCTAAGGCTAAAGGCTAAATGCTAAAGGCTAAATGTTTAAGGCTAACGGCTATAGGCTAAAGGTTGAGGTGAATAGTATTTCTTGTGGCATTTAGTTAGTCTGCCAGCAGAATACTGATCAATCTCCTGCAGGGAGTCCATCGTGTCTCCGACGCTGAACGCTGACCTTGGACATGGACTTGCTGCTGGAGAGAAATTATTTTAACCCATTCCTAAACAACTAGATTCTCTCTGTCTTTGTTGCTACGAGCTAATATCAAAACGAGAAGAAAACATGATGAGATCAGGGAAATAAATATGCAGTAAATGTGAAAAGGTTGTTGAAGAGGTACACCTTTAATGTCAAAACTGCCATTAAATATTAACATTATTTTCCACTTCACTTAAATCTTTTAACCAACATCAGTCCTTTCTATTACACACTGTTAACTCTTTAGATACCAGTTTCTATAACATAATGCCACTGTTTAAATGTATTTAAACCACTAAAAATTCTGTATATTGTAAGATTTGTATTCAAGCCCAAGCACCCAGAAATGTGGAGCTATTGAAATCCCTAAATTAATGAATCACCAATACTAATATTATTGGCAAATTGAATGAGAACGTTTTTGAGTGCCTTAACGTGAGCGTAAACATATGAATTTGACTCATATTGATATTTTACGGCGTTGGTACAGCATCCACTAAAAAGTTGCTCAAATTCAGCCCCTTGTTGTGGATTCTCTGACAGGTCTGAAAGTTAGTAGGCATGTGTAGCTTGGGGAGACAAAAAAAAAACCACTTGGTGGCATATCGTAAAACCAACAGGAAGTCTGCCATTTTGGATTATTGTGCAATTTTTGGCCAAATTTCCTCCGATTGACCTTCTATTTTCTCAGTGCAATTTTAAGGCCTTGAAGCTCAAAAGTGATTGAAAGCTTTAGTCGTCATTTGTATTTGTTATGAATTAAAATATCTGAAATGATTGACAGATTAAACATGTCAAGTCCCAAAATATCCCTAGTGATGCACAGGGAGTAAAGAGACGGCAGCCTTTCTGCAGCATCTGAGAAAAGATCATAAGTCTGCAAATCATGACCCTGTTTGTGTTGCTTCCTGTGGATCAGGGTGTGATAAAACACACAGCGAGACACGCTGCAGCCCAGGGGAGAAACTAAAGTCTGGCATCTGCCCGGCAGCCTGGAAATTCATAAAGTAAATCCAGAGAGCATGTTAAAGCCAGCTGCCAGTGATAGAGAAAGGTCTCCGGGGGGGCGGAGGCTCGATATTCCTGATGTTCACAGATCAGTTCTCAATGCTGGAGGATAATCAAGTCAAACAAGACTTAGAAGAGAGAATGATTGGTTAACATTTGCATGGCAGTGTTTTCGACCCCCAAGAATGAGCCGAGCCTTGAAGCAACGTGATGCCATGAGGCCCACTGAGACGGATGTGATTGGAGGTGGGGTTTAACACCGGTGGCGTGGCTTAATGCTAGGAAAGGCTTAATAATTGGAGGTGGGGTCTAATGCTGGGATGTAGAATTGAATGCATGCTCTATTGACCCATTGGATGCGGAAAATGGACCAGAGATCCAGAAAAGAGTCCAAGAGATCCCAGAAAAGATCCACTTAGAATCTAAGGTCACATTCACACCTAATAGTCCGTTTTCAGGTGCGCACCAGACGACAGTTTGTTACATTGTTTCATTTTGCAGAAGGTTCGGTTTGCGTTCACACGGGCAAAACTCAAACGGACTATACACTTTAAACACAAGTCATGTGCACGGAAATGCTGTTCAACCATTGGTCAGACATTCAGAGGTAAAAACGCAAATCTCTACCGGAGCCTCCGCCATGGAGCATCGGCAGGTTATTTTCATGCTGTTGTTAATCTGGAGAACATATCAATGGACTCTAGCAGACGGCGCATATTATTATATAATCAGACAACGTGCAATAAAAAACATCTGCGTTCTTGTGACACGTAAATACTACGCTTCCTATATTTTGGTGCGGACTGCGTTCACACCAGCGATGAACCGCTCCAGAGTTCACTAGCAAGCGGTCTGAGACCACCTCTTTTAGGCGGACCAGAGTCCAGTTGTTTAGTTCACTTCAGAGGTCTCGGACTGCGTTCACACCGACCCAAATGAACCGCACCAAGCGGCTAAATGCACCAGGGTTCGATTCAACCGGACTATACAAGGCTGGTGTGAATGCGACCTAAGGAAGATCCAGGGAAGATTCTGGGAAAAAACAGGTAAGATCCAGGACACATCTGGGGAAGGTTCTGGAACGATATAAGTCAAATCCAGGGAAATATCCAGCAAAGATCCATGGAAGATCCAGGAAAGATCCAGGGAAGAACCAGAGAAGAAGATCCAGGAAAAATCCGGTATAGATCCAGGAAAGATCCAGAAAGATCCAGGAAAGATCCAGGAAAGATCAGGAAAGATCCAGGAAGATCCAGGAAAGATCCAGGGAAAACCAAAGAACATCGAGGGAATATCCAGAAAAAATCTGGTATAAATCCATGGAAGGTCCAGGAAAGATCCAGGAAAAAGTCAGTATAAATCCAGTAATAATCAAAGAAAGATGGAAGATCCAGGGATTATCCAGAAAAAATCCAGTATAAATTCCGGAAAGATCCATGTAAGGTTTAGGAAAGATTTTTGCTTCATGCGACGCCTCGATTGCTGTATTCTGTACTCTTTATACATCCAAGAGTCTACCACACTACCAACTCTACAGAGTGAAAACATTCTGCTTCTATTCAACTGATAGACATTTAATCCAAACACCCACTCAAGCATTACTGTGAAAATATGTTGAACATTTGCTTATACAATCTTTACTCTGCAACTTCATGTCATGATTTGCCACAATGCATCGTGGCAATGCATATATATGGAAGACGGTTAGGGCCGGATGGGAATTCTTAGATCTGATGAAAAATTATGTTTTTTATATTGAGATTAAACTCAGAAATTATCTATATTTTCAACAAAAAAAAATCTGAGAAAGAAATCTCAATTTCGCCTTTTTGCAGAATAATGAGGAAAAACTAAATTCACCAAAACTTTCAGGATTCTGGGAAAATAGTAAATATTCAGAACTCTGAGAACAAGTAAGAATTCTGAGATGAAATTCTGAAATGTATCTCAGAATTAAATAAAAAACTTTTTTTTATAACATTTTGAGAAAGAGTCAGGAATCTTAAGAAATCTGACTTTAATCATCGAATTTAACAAAAACATCACTTTTGTCAAATCTCCCTTTTTTTCACGTGGCTCAAATCCTCTTCCAATCACAGCGAACTGAAATAGATGCTGTACCTGACATCCAGAATACTGACTCTCTCCCCATTTTCAAATCACGTCTCAAAACATGTCTCTTCACACTGGCATATCCTCCCTGATCACATCACACATCCTCTGCTTTTCTGTTTTTTATTGATTGATTATATTGTCGTGTTTTTGGACTTTGTTTGTGTACCTTGTATGGCGACCTTGAGAGCCTTGAAAGGCACCTTTATAAATAAAATGTATTATTATTATTATTATAATAAATGATGTTATTATAATGATGCTCACCTGAAAGGCGTGTGGCGTGTCGTCCACACAGTAAACCCTCAGGATGTAGCTCATGGCCTCCAGACCCCCGAACACAGCCAGTTTCAGCCTCTTCACGGCGTTCTGAGTCAGCGGCTCGCCAACCAGAGCGTACGATCCCGGCTGATCCAGGAGCAGGTGCACACTCCCACAGTCCAGCAGGCAGTAACAGGAAGTGGACTCATCCTCCACCGACATCACTTCCTGTAAGTGAGAAGAAGAAGAAGTTGTTAGAGAAATATCACTCGTCACCGGCTTGAGCTTCAATCTCAGGATCCATGTATTTATTATCCTTGCAAGAATCAAAGTAGTCATCACAGCTACTAGTTCCTGAACAGTGTCCTTCACATGCTGATATCCAAGAGAGGGAGTTACACAGTCACAAGATGGAGGAATACCGGTTCTTCTAGGTAATCATACATCCTGTCACAAAATACTGAGTTTTTTCTACAAATGTTGGCTTTTTTCTAAAAAATCTCAAAATTCTGACTTTTTCTCAAAATTCTGACTTTTTCTCAAAGTTCTGACTTTTTCTCAAAATTCTGACTTTTTCTCAAAGTTCTGACTTTTTCTCAAAATTCTGACTTTTTCTCAAAATTCTGACTTTTTCTCAAAATTCGAACTTTTTCTCAAAATTCTGACTTTTTCTCAAAATTCTGACTTTTTCTCAAAATTCTGACTTTTTCTCAAAATTCGTACTTTTTCTCAAAATTCGGACTTTTTCTCAAATTCTGACTTTTCTAAAAATTCTGACTTTTTCTCAAAATTCTGACTTTTTCTCAAAATCTCAAAATTCGGACTTTTTCTGAATACTTAACATTTTTATTAAGTATTATTGTAATCAGTCTAAGTATCCACACGACACATGAATATACACACTGAAAGTAGCACAATTCTGCTTATTGTAGGAGTAAATATTCATGCCCAGAGCTGCAGGGATGCAGGGTCTAATGCTGGGATGTAGAGTTAAATGCATGCTATATGGACCCAATGGATGCGGAAGATGGACCAGAAGATCCAGGAAAGATCCACTAAGAATCTAGGAAAGATCAAGGGAATATTCAGGGAAAATTCAGGGAAGGTCCCAGAAAATATCCACTAAGAATCTAGGGAAGATCAAGGGAATATCCAGGAATCTAGGGAAGATCCAGGGAATATCCCGGTAGGATCAAGAAAAGATTCAGGGAAAAACCTGGGACTATCCAGAAATAATCCAAGGAAGATCCAGGGAAGATTCAGGGAGGTATGTAATGTAGTAAAGCAGGGGTGTCAAACTCAAGGCCCGGGGGCCAAATCCGGCCCGCGACTTCATTTTATGTGGCCCCACAAGAGCTTGCAAAGAATATAATATGTTTATTATACGGTTACATGCTACTTTACAGAAGCACGTTGCCCATAAACGACATGTCCCACAATGCATCTCAAATTTGACTTTTTCTCAGAATTTGACTTTTTTGTCCAAATATGCCTTTTTTCTTAGAATTAGCATTTTTCTCATAAATAGATTTTTTTTTCAAAATGTCACTTCTCTTTTTCAAAATGTCACAATCAATGTTTTTCCAGAATGTGGCTTTTCTTTTAAAATCATATTGTGACATTCTTACTGAAGAGACTTGCAATTATTTGCTCTAGACTTCTGCTTTCAGACGTAGTTAATTATGAAGTTATATTAATTAATGATATAGTCTTAAAGTTACAACCGGCCCTTTGAGTGCAACCATAATGCTGATGTGGCCCGTGATGAATTGAGTTTGACACCCCTGTAGTAAAGCCTCAGATTGTACCAAAACAGAGTGTAAGACACATGAATGTACACACTGAAAGTAGCACACTGAGTAATATTCATGCCCAGAGCTGCACAGATGTGAGTAGAGATGTGTGTAAATGAACTCACAGCGGTGTGTATCATGTATTGCGTTCTGGTGCCACTGAATAACGGTGTGTAACATCACTCTGGTTTAAATCACGCAGCGGAAACACACACCGGTTGTAAGCCGTCTCCAGAGAATATGAAAAGCATTTCCTACATGAGTGATGGTTTTAGTACATCGCAGAACACAAAAACAGTCTTTATGAACAAGACGGAGCCTTTATTTATGAGGCGCGGCAGCAGACGGGAAGCATTTCATTATCTTCACCAGGAACAGGAAGGTTTTATGGCCTCTCAGATTCTCCTCTCCTTTCCTTTCCAACTCGTTCCTTTCCTTTCAAATCCTTTCCTTTCCAACTCGTTCCTTTCCTTTCCTTTCAAATCCTTTCCTATCCAATCCTTTATTTTCACCTTACATCTCCTTTAACCTGTTAAGCACCAAGCCTGTTTTTCATGTTTCAGGCTCGAAAATGACATGCCCAAACAAATGACTATAACTTAACTTCTAAAAGCGTTATATGAATAATTTCTTTTATCAAAGCAAGGTTACATCTGTGAGTTGGATGTAGAAGTGTCAGAATCAATATAGATGTTTTTTATTTTAAAGAAAATTCAGATTTTACATAGTAAAAAACTGTAAATTATAGTGTCCGTCCAAACATTCTTTTTTACAGATAGTGAAAACTACCCTTGGATGATGGGTAGTAGACTAAAAGCTTAGGAATCCAAAGTACAACATATAATAAGTACCCTGTATCAAGATTGATGCAGAACAAGTGACATTTGACCTTTTTAGAGAGGTTTAGCCAAAACCACCCCACCTCTGAGGTGATTTGGGTGAAAATGTTTTTTTTCCATATCTCTGGCCCCCTTCGTCGATTTTGATGGTTGACACCTCTTTCTGACCGTTAGAGCCAATAGAATCGAAGGGGGAGGCTCCACACACACACGTTGTGAAGAGAAAAGGTGGGGGCTGCACGCATGCAGTTTGGCAGCAGAGTGGACCGATCTCTCGCTCTGACATTTGGAAACTAAAAAGCAGTTTTATTGCTTATGGATGATCAGAAATCATTTCAAAGAGGACACAGACAAATAGGATTAACCTATGGATTAATGCAACATCGTTTTTTATCGTTTTAATGCCATTGAAGACCAGTTTTGACCAAGGTAAGCCATGTTAGCGTTTCTAGCTACCTAGCGCCACATGTTATGATGTACACTTTCGTTTATAGCGTCGCAAATGTTTATCACTGAGTGTTGAGGTGGGCACCCCAGATTCTGTGTCTCCAGGAGATGCTAATCGATGGGTTGGCTGTGCATCTAGGATAAGTAATAAGGGAGTTATGAGTGAGTTTAGTGCAGTTTTAGGTTACATTTTTTTCGCACATGGCTAATTCAGAGGCTGAGTGTTAGCATTGTGGGGGTTTTTTGGAGAAAAAAAATTAAAAAGATCAGTTAGCTGAGTTTCTTCCGTTACATGGATATAAACATTCATAGTTTATTAAATATTAAGATTCCTTAGACGTTGTTTCCTGCAAATGACACGTTTATCCGCCCGGACAGGTTAATGTCCTCAACTTTACTTTTTGTTTCCTTTACGAACCCTTCCCAATTATTTTCATTCTAACTTTTTTATTTTCTCCTCTTTCTTTATATTTCATTCCCTTTCCTTTCCTTACCATCCTTTCCTTTCCTTTCCATTCGTTTATTTTCCAATCCTTTCCTTTACTTTCCCTTGGTTTGGTTTCCTTTCCTTTCCGGATCTTCCGATTCCTTTTCATTCCAACTTTTTATTTCGTCATCTTTCTTTACATTTCATTTTCTTCCAACTCTTTCAAATTCCTTTCCTTTACTTTACAATCCGTTCCTTTCCTTCCATTTTACATTTTGTTTTAATGGCTCTGTGCATCTGTAGATATTGTGCTTCTCTGTCTAACTCGAGGCTGGATGGTAAGTCATTATTTCTGAGCAGGAAGCTCTGAGCCGTTTAATATTACAGCGATATCTCAAAGCAACATGAATCTTGACTTCATTCACATCCCTGCCTCGCAGCGCAGGCACATCTTGAGAAATTGCCTCTTGCAATGAATAGAAAAATATATTTTTTTTCTGGTCGCACAAGAGCAGCGCTTCTGTGCTTATGAAACGCAACGTAGGTAAACATGAGCTTGATCACAAAAGGAGAAAACATCGAAACTGTGACGGCCCGTCCACACAGCAGCGTTTAAAACAATCTTGGAGGTGGGCGTATCTGAAGCTTGGGGATTTTTTGCGAGCAAGGCACCAACAACCAATCACATGAATCTCCCGCCCCGACATACGAAGCAAAAAAGATTGAAGTAAACTGGATATAAACTCCCCAAACAGCGAAAACATACCACTGTCTCTGCCACCTCCCTCCATGCCTGGCTCCTCCGGTTTGTATCCCGGTAGGTAAATAGGGACTGGTCATAAAGCACCGGGTGATTCCCTACCGCTCATTTCTCCTCCATGTTTTGGAATATGAGGAAATGACCTGCGGTATTCTCTCCCAGCATACACGCCGGTTTGATTGGCTAGCGCTTGAACTGTCAGATTTGCATACACGGGATTGATTGGCTGACGCTTCCACCTCAGCTTCAAAAGTTGAACATTGCTCACTTTGAATCCTGAAAATCCTGGAAATCTCCGCTCTGCTTCCCACAATGCAGTTCGGCGAAAAGTGAGGCAAAGTGACGTCACCCCATTCAAAGTGAATGGGCAGAAGCGTTTCAAGATTTTTTAACGCTGCTGTGTAGACGGTCCGAACAAGATGTCGGCAGAAAAGCTCAAAAGGATCAATCGCTTCTTGTTTCTGCCTTAAAGGAATATTATAAATATATCATGGCATCGGGTAACCTGTTGTTATTAAGGGGTATATCAGTATGTAGTGTATCTACTTTAAGAGTCCTCTCCTGCTGATGTTCAGGTGTACATCAGTATGTAGTGTCTCTACTTTAAAGAGTCCTCTCCTGCTGATGTTCAGGTGTATATCAGTATGTAGTGTCTCTACTTTAAAGAGTCCTCTCCTGCTGATGTTCAGGTGTATATCAGTATGTAGTGTCTCTACTTTAAAAGAGTCCTCTCCTGCTGATGTTCAGGTGTATATCAGTTGTAGTGTCTCTACTTTAAAGAGTGCTCTCTCTGATGATGTTCAGTGTATATCAGTATGTAGTGTCTCTACTTTAAAGAGTCCTCTCCTGCTGATGTTCAGGTGTATATCAGTATGGACTGTCTCTACTTTAAAGAGTCCTCTCCTGCTGATGTTCAGTGTATATCAGTATGTAGTGTATCTACTTTAAAGAGTCCTCTCCTGCTGATGTTCAGGTGTATATCAGTATGTAGTGTCTCTACTTTAAAGAGTCCTCTCCTGCTGATGTTCAGGTGTATATCAGTATGTAGTGTCTCTACTTTAAAGAGTCCTCTCCTGCTGATGTTCAGGTGTATATCAGTGTGTAGTGTCTCTACTTTAAAGAGTCCTCTCCTGCTGATGTTCAGATGTATATCAGTATGTAGTGTCTCTACTTTAAAGAGTCCTCTCCTGCTGATGTTCAGATGTATATCAGTATGTAGTGTCTCTACTTTAAAGATCCGTGTGGTGCCTGTGTGTGTGTGTGTGTGTGTGTGTGTGTGTTGTGTGTGTTTGTGTGTGTGTGTATGTGTGTGTGTGTGTGTGTGTGTGTGTGTTGTGTGTGTGTGTGTGTGTGTGTGTGTGTGTGTGTGTGTGTGTGTGTTGTGTGTGTGTGTGTGTGTGTGTGTGTGTGTGTGTGGTGTGGCGATGAGGAAAATGGAGTGTCGCGGTCAGCAGAGAAACAATCCCCATGCGTCTCCTCCTGATTGGCTCACATCTGAATTCACCGTGCCGTGTCTTTCATGATCCACTAATCAATATCGCCCTTAAACCCCCCCCTCACCAAACCCCCCTGGACACCCTGGTCTAACTAAAGATTGAGATTGAGAAGGGTTAAGTTGTGTATAAGCATCCCCGCTCTCACCTCCCATTTGCTGTCCTGGGTCTTCCTCTTCAGCGAGACGCTCCAGTTCTCCGGGTCGGGGAGCGATGGTCAGGGCCAGCGGGACGGAGAGGTCGAGGCCCGGGGGACCGTACGTCACCTCAGGCCCAAGAGGATCTCACATCCCTCCAGGGTCTCCACACTGAGACACAACGAGAGAGGATGAGACACACATGAGACACACAGGAAGAGGATGAGACACACAGGAAGAGAAACAAATTGTACTTCTTGAATATATATGTATATACGTGTTAATAAGCCACATTTTCTAACAAATCAAACAAAGAAAAAAGGGTTAGGGTTAGGGGCTGAGGGCCGATTCAAAATGGCCCTCGGGCCGCATTTGGCCCCCGGGCCGTAGTTTGGACAACCCTGATGATGAGCAGTAATGTACTATTGATTGTGAAAGGGGTTTGGTTAATAAAAATAGTATGAAATAAAAAAGCCTGAAAAATATTTAAAAGCATATTTGTTCAAAAATAAGTGTTATACTGTAACAACAACATGACCATTGATGTGTTAAGAGATTTTGGTAGCACTACATCTTAAAAAATGAAGTTATTGAATTGTTCTATGAGTATATGTTTTTCGGCGTGCAGTTTGTAGACGGTCCCTAAGCACTCCTCTCTCTCCTCCAGCTGCAGTTTGTAGACGGTCCCTAAGCACTCCTCTCTCTCCTCCAGCTGAGTTTGTAGACGGTCCCTAAGCACTCCTCTCTCTCCTCCAGCTGCAGTTTGTAGACGGTCCCTAAGCACTCACTCCTCTCTCTCCTCCAGCTGCAGTTTGTAGACGGTCCCTAAGCACTCACTCTCTCTCCTCCAGCTGCAGTTTGTAGACGGTCCCTAAGCACTCCTCTCTCCTCCAGCTGCAGTTTGTAGACGGTCCCTAAGCACTCACTCCTCTCTCCTCCAGCTGCAGATTGTGACCAATTCTTGATGTTTAGCTCGGATGACGGCGCTTATCGAACTGTTCTGATTAAAACGACTCTGTAGCTCGTTGTCTACCTTGCTATGATTGTAAAGTCATGTTGTTTGTATTTTTACAACGTTATGTTCATGAGTTATTGATCCGCGAAATTCGAATCTGTCAATAACTCAGCTCAGAGTATGCTTTGAGACGTGCATGTCCCTCGCTCTGAGTGTTCTCTTGAGGTGTCTTTCACTTCTGTGAAACCTGTGCCTATTGCCAAGCACTGATGTTATGTCTTTATATTTAATGCCAAGCTCAAAGTAAAATCGATGAACCGCTCCATTGTTGTGGTTTCTGTGTTGCCGAACTGACCCGGAAGTACATTGAGCTAAATGAAAAGTTTTGCGAGATCTCGCAAAACATATATATATTTTTGTCAACCAATTTTTTTTTTCTTCTCCATGTCCCCTAGGGGGCTCCGTAAAAACCACCCTTGAATGATGGGATCGTAGACAAAAAGCTTTAGGAATCCAAACTATAACATGTAATAAGTATCCTGTATCAAGATGACCTTTTTAGAGAGGTTTAGAAAAAAGAAAACACTTAATTACAAATTAATAGGTTGTTAAATGTTAAAAAGCCCTGAGACACAGTTTCGTGAATATTTTTGTGTTTTGTCCCCGGCGGCGGGGCATCGGGCTTAATAGGTTAAAATACACTTTATACCAGAGGTGTCAAACTCAAGGCGAAAGCTCACAAAGAATATAAGAAGTTTATCATGAGGTTAAAACCAGATTACTAGAAGTATGTTAGAACAACTACATGTCCCATAATGCCTCTTGTTTTGTGAACTGCACACTGAAGCGTCTTAATATCAGCCGTTTCTCACAGTGGCAGAAACACAAGTGACAGCGGCACAGCGACAACAAACATGGAGCAAAGTACGATAACATCAGCAACCAAAAGGCAGCCGCTTCCTCAACAGAATATCTTTATTATTCACTTAACCTGTTAAGCCCTGAGCCTGTTTTTCAGGTCTCAGGCTCGAAAATGACATTCCCAGAACAAATGACCAAAGCTTTAGGAATCCAAAGTACAACATATAATAAGTACCCTGTATCAAGATTGATGCAAAACAAGTGACATTTGACCTTTTTAGAGAGATTTAGCAAAAATAAAACACTTCTGGGGTCATTTGGGTGGATTTTCCATATCTCTGGCCCCCCTTTGTCGATTTTGATGGTTGACACCTCTTTCTGACCGTTAGAGCCAATAGAATCGAAGGGGGAGTCCCCCACACACACACGTTGTGAAGAGAAGAGGTGGGGGCTTTGCGCATGTAATTTTGCGTCAGAGTGGACCGATCTCTAGCTCTGGCATTTGGAAACGGAAAAGCAGTTTTATTGCTTATGGATTATCAGAAATCATTTCAAAGGGACACAGACACATTAGATCAGTGGTTCTCAACTGGTGGGTCGCGACCCAAAAGTGGGTCGCGGACCCGTTTCAAGTGGGTCGCGGATGTGTGAGTGAAGAAAAAAAAGTTGAAAAAAAAAATTGGAATTTTTTTTTTTTTTGCAAACTTTTATTTTGAAGGACCGATGTGCATGCAGTAGGCGTTGGACTGGAAGTACCGGAGACCATAAATGGTTTTGAAAACTTCTGTCACGTAGTGATCATCTTCTCAATAAAACATCTCTGCTGATGTTTTTTCGAGTCTTCTGGCCAATCAGAATCAAGATTGTTGCCGGAAGTCCCCACGGAGAATAACTTAGCGGTAGAACTATTCTTTATACATCCATGGGTACAACTTCAGAAAAAATATGACCCCCGGTTTGATGATTGACAGGTCACAGAACAATGGGAGCTATCTACCCTTACCCACAATTTAAAGTAAGTCACACAGAATCTCTCTTACTCTTCTCTCAGCAAGCTGTCAGAACTAAGTGAAAAACAAACAATGGCATAAAATATTATTAATATGTCGGGTAGTAATAGATTTATTTATTTTCTTCTCAGAGTGTACCAGAATGCGTAGTTTATGTTAGTATTTCTAAAAATCTCCTGGGGGAGAATCCCCCCAGACCCCCCTGCTGGGGTTGGGTTTTCAGCATGTGTGCCTTTTTATAGTTCAGCTTTGATTCCATCATCTCATTAAACCTTTTTTAAAAGCATACTTTAATTCTGTGAAGGGATATAAGGGATATATGCACTGTACTTCACTTTTATTAATATTGTATTCTGAAAAGCGTATATATTACAGCACGATTTTTTGTTGAATAGATTTGAGTGCTTCAAAATGTTGGGTCACGATGTATTGACCAAGTAAAAGGTGGGTCCCGAGGCCTAACCAGTTGAGAACCACTGCATTAGATTAACCTATGGATTAACTTCAGCAGCGTTTTTATCATTTTAATGCCATTGAAGACCACTTTGGAGAGACTACAGAGCCAAGGTAAAAATGTTAGCATTTTTAGTTACCTAGCGTCACCTGTTTTGATGTCCGTTTTTGCTTATAACGTCGCAAATACGTATAATTCAGTGATAATGAGGGTACCCATTGATTCTGTGTCACCTCACGATGTGAAACGATGTCATGGATGTAGAGAAGAGATAAATAATAAGGTTTTGTGAGTGATTTTCGGTGCAGTAAGGTGTTAGCATTTTTCGCTAGTTGCTAATTCAGAGGCTCAGTGTTAGCATTGTGGGTTTTATTTTGAAAAAATAAATAAAAATGATCAGTTAGATGAGTTTCTTCCCGTTACATGGATATAAAACATTCATAGTTTATTAAATGAACATGCCCTCAGACACTGTTTCCTGCAAGATGTTGCGGCAGTGCCCCGGTACCGGGGTCTCTCGGGCTTAACAGGTTAAGAAATGTTGATCTTTGAGTGATGAGATATTACTCCACTTCTGCAGTTACTATCTTCACTAGCTGATAAATGACTGGCCGCTCAAACATTCAGGTGGATAAATGTTTGTATTTATTCTGGATCCCGTCACACACAAATCAGAAATGAACAACAATTTTAAATGACAGAGAATCAATGAAACAGAAAAGGTTAAACTAACCCGACATAAAGATCTGAAATCATTCATCATGTGAAGAAAGCTCTTCCTCTCATTGGCTCTAAATCAAACACCATGTTAATGAGAGTTATGGAGAAACATGATTCTGACAAGCTTTGGTTGGTCCCACGTGTTAAGGAGAAGACACTAAACTAACTGCATGTAGTTCAGTTTAATAAAGGTTGATCATAGATACAAAAAGAATACCTTCCAACTAAATAACAAGAAACTAAACAGGTGCAGCTTTAGTTCATTTCTCTCTAAGAAATGAACTCCATCAGAGATATAATCCTCCTGTTGATCTAACTGCTCTGATCCACTGTCACACACACCTTCCTGGTAATATCTTCACTTCATCCCAAGTTAAAACGTATGGAAACATCTTCTCAGTGAAAGTGTGTGCGAAGGTGTGTATGTGTGTGTTAGTGTCAGGATCAGAGAACGACAGCTTTCCTCTGTCCCAGTCCAGATTCACTCTGACCCTCTGGAGCCCCTTCTTCAGACTGAGAGGAGTTTCTTGACCTGGTGGTGACCATGCTGAGTAGTTACCTTCATAAAACTGTATGCTCCATAATCCAGACTCCATGTCTCCTTTCCTGTCGACAGACTCTGCTAGCACACCCAGTTCCCAGCATGTATTGTCTCCAACCTGGACATCCCAGCTGTGAGTCCCTGAGTTAAAGCCCTCAGAGCCCAGGACAGAGTAGTTATCAAACCTCTCTGGATTATCAGGAAGTTTCTGTTCCTCCTCTTCCTCCTCTCTTTTTCTCTCACAGAGGTCAGATCTTCAGACAGCATGAGGTCTGGATCAGCAGTGTTTGGGTCCAGGATGAGAGGAGAGTAGGACACCATGTCCTTCATCTTGCTCCAGATGTTGAAGCTGAGGTTGCCCAGGTGTTTGGCCTGGTCTATCAGAGCTCCTGAGGGCAGCTGTGGATCCTCCAGCAGGGGGCGCTGCAGCCTCTCCACTGCAGCCTTGTAGTTGAGCAGGAAGGAGACGTCTTCAGCTCTCAGCTCCTCCTCTGTGGCTCTGACTGTGTGTGAAAGAGCTGCTATCTCTCTGCTCACAGCCTCCATCTTCTCCTCCATCATCCTCCTCTTCAGCTCCTCTTCCTCCCTCAGTGCAGCCATCCTCCTCCTCTTCCTCTTCTAGAAACTGGTGAAGCTTCTTAAACTGCTCCTTAATCTGCGTCTCTGTGCGTCGAGCCTGGACCTTCAGGTGTTCTGCTGTTTGATCAAACTCCACTTTAACTTCTTCAAAAGTCTCTAACTTCTTCTTGAAGGGCTGCAGAGTTTCCTGAAGCTCCTTCTTGTGTTGTCGTGCAGCTTCATCGATGGGTCTGAATCTGTGGTCGCTGTGCTTCTCTGAATCTCTGCAGACGACACACACTGGCTGCTGATGGTCCAGACAGAAGAGTTTGAGTTTCTCAGAGTGCAGACTGCAGAGAGCCTCTGGAGATCTCTGATCTCTCTCCTGTTGGAAGGTCTCACACAGGTTCTTCAACACCAGGTTACAGGGAGGTTCTCCTCTTGAAGATCTTCTCTTACAGACTGGACACTCTCGTGTTGGTTTCTCTCCAAACCAGTTCTGCAGACAGGCTTTACAGAAGCTGTGGCTACAGGACAGAACAACAGGATCTCTAAAGACTTCCTTACAGACCGGACAGCAGAGATCTTCCTCTGATCTGGAAGCCATGTTGTCTCTGAGTGAAGCTGAAAACACAGCAGACAGGAAGTACAGTCAGTCATGGCTTTTAAAACAGCAATTGTAACCCCAGTGTTTAAATGTAGTGACAAGTTATCAGCTATAGACCCATCAGCTTTCTACCTGTGTCTAAAGTGATCAGTTAGCTCACTAAAATGGGTAAGGTCGTATTTATCTAGTCGTTCTCAATGTTTTCTTATAAATAATAAACTATCATCAACCGAACCATGCTCACTGGGAGTGCCACAAGGCTCTGTGTTGGGACCGTTGTTGTTCAGCATATATTAATGATCTCTATCCGGATGTATGCTGACGACACGGTCATTTACACTCAAGGGAAAATGCTGAACAGGTTGCCACTAAGCTCTCAGTAACACTGAACAGTGATTCATGTCTTACTTTAAATAAATAAAAACAGTTACGATGTATTTTACTAACAAACCCAAACCAACCGTGTATCCACAGCTTAGTGTTCATGGACAAACCATCAAAACGTTAATGATGTAAAATATCTAGGAGTGATCTTGGATACCAATTTGACTTTTAAAAAACATGAAATACAACATCTTTAAAAGTAAACATATCAGGAACTCATTAACAATAGAAGCATGATTTCCCCACATCGTCAGTATTGTATCCCTGCTGGTTTCAGGCCAGTAAGACTGAGCTGAAACCAGTTGAGGTTCTTCTCAAAGAAGACTGTTTTGATAAGAAATCATTAAAACACCATCAATGCAATATGTTATCCAGATACAATCTCCTTTTGTTTTCAAAAACTCAATTGGTATTCAACATCAGATCCAATGCTACTCCAGCACCTTTGAGAAGCTTCTTCCAGCTCCGCTCTGAACAAATGGGCAGAACCTCGACCCCCCTGAACGCAGATTTAACCTCTGCACAATCTGCCTTCTCTTGTTTACGCAATCAAACATTGGAATCTGCTTCCATCTTAAAACCTGCTCAGATTTTCAATTTTTTCCCCAAATGTAGCTTTTTGTGTCTTACCAACATGAAGTTTTCTGTAATTTGAGATGTTAGATAAATGATTCGTACAATTATATGTACTTTGTCAAGTGTACTAGTATATTTATACCTCTGTACTTTGATCTGGTTTTATTGAGAGTGTGATAGGCACTAGGACATGTTGTATTGCTGTGTTGACAGATCTGCTGTTTAAGTGGCCGTGACAGACCTCACCTTTACCTCACCTACCTCTATTAAGCTTACCATTAATACAAAATGTTAAATTGGCTATAATTTGGTTTGATGGAAAGGATGTATATCTCAATAATGTCTTATCAGACTTGTGAATCCAGACATGTGAAACTAGACAGAACATCCTGAACTCTTGACCTATGCACACTATGCATTTTAGAAGGTGCAAGCAAAGCATAAAAGTTCCAACCACAATTCTAGGAAGGCCTTGTGGTTTTTGACTCCTTGACAACGGCTACAACCAGTGTGCGAAATACCCGTCAATAATCGGGGGGGTCCCCATCTCCCGTTTATTGCGCAACATACCGGTCGAAGATTTCTCAATATGCAGTAGGCCTATACAATATTTCATGGATGCAAGCCAAGACAATCAGTAGTCCATAGCAGCGTTTCTCAACCGGGGCGCGTCTGGCGTCTTCAGGGGTGCCGTCAAATAATTCTATATTCTGACGTTCATATGAATCAAATCAAATCAAATCAAGTTTTATTTATAAAGCACATTTAAAAGCGATTTTTGGTCGAGCCAAAGTGCTGTACATGTAATAAAAACACATTACTACAATCACAATAAAAGACAATAAATTACAACAGATATATAAAAAACACAGGGAAAAGTCAGGAGTCGTGCTCCGCTCTGACTAGAAGGCCAGGGAGAAGAAGTGTGTCTTAAGTGTTGATTTAAAAACCCCTAGGGTCTGGGCCGACCTCACATGGAGGGGCAGAGTGTTCCAGAGCCTAGGGCCAGCTGCTGCGAAGGCTCGGTGCCCTCGGGTTTTAAGCCTGGTCTTGGGCACTACCATGAATGAATGAATG
This sequence comes from Trematomus loennbergii, assembly GCA_012861695.1. Lineage (NCBI taxonomy): Eukaryota > Metazoa > Chordata > Actinopteri > Perciformes > Nototheniidae > Trematomus > Trematomus loennbergii. Next base: position 49,944 of record JAAOOA010000590.1, on the reverse strand, counting down.
AATACGCGACCGTTAAAGAGCCGTCTGTTTTCGATTCTATGCGAGGAAATGCTTTTGCCAGCCAAAATAGAAGATATTGTGAATAAATGTTTTGAATTATGAATACTGGACATAGTAAGCTTAAAAACATTTTAGTGACCATTGCAAGTGACAAATAAATATTATAATTTGAGACCCCCCCTCAAATGTAGCTGTTGAGGCTTTCAGGGGGGCTCAGGTGTTAATCAGGGGGTCGAGCTCCCCCGGACCCTCCTGTATTTCGCACACTGGTTACAACGGTTGACGAAGACAATGAGCACAGGATGCACACGGACTACGCAAAGACTTGAACCAACTTCCTGGGCCAGAGAATCGTAGAGACAAGCTGTCCTTATGGTCTCTGTTAATAAATGAAGTCTCTGTTAATAAATTAAAGTATAAAGTTTGCATATTTGAAATTAAATGTTTAAAGAAAAAACTTGATTCTAAACATGACATTGACAACGTTTCTGCTTTCATGAAACATGTTCATATTCCCTCTTTTAAAATACATATTATTACTATGAGTCTTTATTTGTTTTAATTTAACTTTACATTTTAATTGTTCATTAAGTAAAAGTTGAACATATGTGACCTCCTTCTCCCTCAAAGATAGAAAAGGGGAAACCACCTGATGCAGAGAGGGAGGAGGCAAGAGACTATAAAATGATGTGTGAAGAGAAAGGGGGGGGCTTGAGAGCTTGGGGACTTTTTTAGGCTTGATTTTGGGTCTTGGCTCTTGGGCCTGGCCTTGGGCCTGGGCTTGGCTCTTTTAGACGGCTCTAGGGGATTGACTTGTGAACCTGTTGCTTTTGCACTTTGACCTTGTGTCTTTGTAAAACTTTTGTATCTTTCTTTTGTTATTTTTTGGATTCATGTAAATCCTCTATTTTTGTTAAAACCTTAATAAAACCGGTTTGTACTTTGTACATTTCGACCCAACTCCTGGTCTCTCTGGTGGTCTCTGAAGGTATCTGCTTGGTCTTAGAGTGAGGTAAGAACACCCTTCCTTGGAAAAGGCTGACATTAGTTGATCATTTGGATTTTAAATTGTTTAAGGGGAATAGAAACTCTGCTAAGGTTAAACTATAGTTTCACATTGGTTACTGGTTGATGTGGTTTTGATTGATGTTGAAATATGACATATGCTCTGCTGATGTGGTAATGTCACTGCTGTGATATTAATGTTGACTCTGGCTGGGTTTGATATTACTTTGCATTGTTTTAATTGGCATAATTGGGGATCAAAAGGGGGCTTAGGGATTGTGGGTCCTGAAGCTGCCCTAATTACCAAGGGGTCTCCCAACGACACAGGGTTTCTCCTCCAGGGGCAGTTTAGATACTGCTCTGGGGTTCTACCAGCCCACCAACACCTACTACACTACTCACTCCGTTTTGCTATCCTGCGGTCGGACATCCGACGCTTTAGTGCCTGAAATAAGTGATACGACGGGCAGCTGGTGTTAGAGGCCACGCTGTAACGCCCCCTAAGCAGGTTACGGTGATCTTGCGTGTAGATTCTGGGGGGTTTAGTCCTAAAGGTAGGAAGGCCGTTTTCCGGAGCCTTATCAGCATCAGAGCTCGGTATCGGAGACGACCTAGATATTAACGTTGGTTGTATCGAAGTTAGATTCCTTTTCAGCTTGTTGATTGTTATGTGTTCCTGCCCAGGGACTGCAGGTGGAAATGAGTTTTTAGCTATAATAAAGCATTTAGCATCTATTCTCTTTTTAAGATTAACGTATTTGTATGCATGGTCCTTGTTCAATAAAGACATCAAATAATATAATAAGTCCCCCCCCCTCCTCCTCACTGACTGAAATCTACTCTGAGTGATGTTGGAGTCAGACTCACCTTCAGGGGTGGAGGGTCGCAGGTTGAAGCAGCAGTGTTGTAGTTTCCTCTTTTCTCTCCTGTAGCTGAACTCAGAGGAAGTTGTTAGTTTGGTCTGAAGGTGAATCTGATCGTCTGGTTTTCAGTCCGTCTCTCTGTAGTGATGAAGTCTGCTTAATGCTGTTTGCTCTCAAGTAACTCAGGGAGTGTCTCGGTTCAAAGTGCGGATTCATTGCAGGATTAAAGGTTGTAGTGGAGAGTTAAACATTAACACAACCTATGGTGCAGAGTGATTGTAGGTACTGTAAACCGTTATCAAATCAAACGCGGTAGTTCTAAATCTGAACCCATTCATCTGTACGAGCATACCGTTATGAACCTAAACTTTCCTATTTCTGGGAGCGGGTTTGAGTTCTTGCTGCTGCTTCGAGTTCTACAACGTAGGGATGCCATAAAAACAGCAATCAGACGTTTACTCTTGCGGTCGATAGATTATCTTGGATGTCGTCATTGTTGTAAAAGTCATTAGCCGCTTTCACACCAAGTACTTTGCCGTACTTAGTGCCGGAATAAGTTCCCTGAGGGAAGATTACGCAAATGAGCCGCTGACGTCACTTCTTCTTCTTCTGCTTTGGGTTTACTGGCAGGCCGCAAACAACTTCACGGCGTATACTGCCACCCGAAGTCCCCGGCCGGAAGTCCCCGGAGTTGGGGACTGGCTTCAGTAGAAGCTGCTGGGACTCCCAGCAGCTTCTACTGAAGCCTTCAGAGTAAATCGCCAGAACGCCGACACCTCCTCATCTCCACCGCTCCCATGTTTTATTTTGTGTTGCCATAAGTTATTCTCTCTCCGTTGGTGCGCGGTGCTAATGCTAATGCTAATAATGCTAATGCCAGCAAATACAATGGCGGCTTCACAAAACCTTTCAGAGTTTTACTGGGCGTGGTTTGCAATCCGCCCAGCCAATATAAATTGGTACTTTTTTCTCCCAGGAAGTCCACCTCTCTAGCAGGGACTAAAAATGGGGGTGAAAGTTCCCGGCTAGGTATTCTTTTTGGTGTGAACGCAAAATAAGGGGTACTAACGGAACTAAACGGGAAAAGTACGGGGAAAAGTACTCCGGTGTGAACGCGCCTATGTTCTGTAATTCATGCAATCACACACCAGTAGCTGCTTGGAAGACGTAAAGACAACCATTGGTTCCAGTGGCGTTTTTATATGTACAAAAGTGGTGGGGCACAAAAAACTTAGATGTCTATATATAAGCTTCTGCAGTGACGTGCAGTGACGTGCAGTGAGGTTCATGGCTGTGAGGCACTGGCACTGACTCTTCAGGTTTACAATATTATATTTTGACCTAAACCAAAATATAATATTATTTTCAAAAGCTTTTTTTGTCTGATGCTTCGATTAATTTTAAACAGACAGTTCAACAAAAGGATACCCAAAAAATGTAATTTATCATTTAAATATTGAATTGTTCTTCTTAGTAAGATCCCATTTTCAATAAAATTGCGGTCTTACCTTGACTTGAAGATGAAGTCCATTTGCCTATCCTTCTGGACAAAAATGTCTATTACTTTTTTGTAAAAGTCCTCCTTATCTTCTCGTAGTTTCAAAAGTCTATCATAAATCTAATCGATAGATTTATGATTCAAAAAATATAAAAGTAGGTAGACATGTGGATATTATCCGGCTGAACAAAACGTGCATTTATCTAACAGGTACGTTTCCCACAGATCTTATTTACAGCTATTTCTAAAATCCTATGGAGAAACCTCATTGCTTTTTTTGTCGAGGGAAGCCATGCGCAGCTTACTTCCTGGTTTTAGGACGCGTCACTGCAGCTCTCTCGTCTCCTCTTCACACACCACACTTTTCACGGCACACATACTTACAGCCAATCAGCTCTGAATGATGTGAGATGACGTATGGTGGGGATGGCAGCTCAGTGCCCCTATGGCCGTTATTTTTTTGCCACACACATTAAATAGGAAAATACTCTGAGCATGCGCAGTGTAGTTTTTACAGTCACCGTTCACTTAGACAGTGAGAGGGAGGGCATGATCAGGTTTTGTCCCACATGGCTCTAAACAGCTCAATAGGCACACACTGTAGACACTAATTAGAAGAACACAGACAAAACAGCAATGTGCAGAATCAGATGATTAACATGATCTTAAAATATATTTTATATATTTATTTTTTTTTTGCATTTTTTGTAATCATTATTTGTAATACTTTCTGCTGACACTAGGTGGGGCTGTGCCCCCCTAATGACCAGTCACCACTGATTGGTTCACAAGAGCTTTAGCTAATGTTATGCTGTGGACTGTATACGTGTTGAAGACGATGAGTGGTCTTCTGAAACCAACAGATGATTTCCTAACAGCTCAAACTCTTTTTCCCGGTGGTTTGAACAGAACGCTAACATGTCTAAACTAGAGAAGTCTGAGGAAGATGGATGGATGTTTAGGGCCACACGATCAGAACCGGGCCGATCTCAACCCTGACCTTTAAGCCTCAACACCTGAACACTATATTGTGTTTATTTCATTTTCACTAAAGCTGTGAGAGTGCTCTGCTCACCGTGGGGGAGAAACTGAAGGAGATTCATGGTGTTTGCAACAAGGTTTAATTTGAAGCCAACGAAAAACCAGGGGCAACATAAAAGAGTCCAACCAGAAACAAAATCCACTTCATGGCTCGCCAGGTAGGGCTTCTGAGGGACTCCCCCCTCCAGGACCCAGCCCACTGAGAGAGACAGAACCAGGTTCCCAGCAGGCTTTTATCTAGTGACTGGTGACCTGGTTCTGATCAGCTGTCTGTCCCCGCTGCCACAGAAGTACTTCTTAGTCCTGACTCTGATTAAATCCTGGGTTTAAATGTAAATGTGTAAACTTAATATGCTGAATGTGTTTACTCCTCCAGAATGTGTTTACTCCTCCAGGCTCTCCCTTGTGACCCTGTTCAACATTCACTACTTATATAACATACTTGTGATTATAAAACCTTTTCTTTAATCCCTGATTCTGAGGAATCAAGAGTTAATTCAGGCTCTAAAACTCTTTATTTATATCATGTCATGAGTTTAAACATTGATTTTAATATCTGGAAACGTTATAATCTGAAGTAGAAATCATAATGTGTTTGTTCAGAGCTGATAAATGATTGGCCGCTCAAACATTCAGGTGGATAAATGTTTGTATTTATTCTGGATCCCGTCACACACAAATCAGAAATGAACAACAATTTAAAATGACACAGAATCAAGAAACAGAAAAGGTTAAACTAACCCGACATAAAGATCTGAAATCATTCATCATGTGAAGAAAGCTCTTCCTCTCATTGGCTCTAAATCAAACTCCATGTTAATGAGAGTTATGGAGAAACATCATTCTGACAAGCTTTGGTTGGTCCCACGTGTTAAGGAGAAGAAACTAAGCTAACTGCATGTAGTTCAGTTTAATAAAGGTTGATCATAGACACAAAAAGAATACCTTCCAACTAAATAACAAGAAACTAAACAGGTGCAGCTTTAGTTCATTTCTCTCTAAGAAATTAACTCCATCAGAGATTTATCCTCCTGTTGATCTAACTGCTCTGTTCCACTGTCACACACACCTTCCCTGGTAATATCTTCACTTTACCCCAGTGAAAATGTATGGAAACATCTCTCAGTGAAAGTGTGTGTGAAGGTGTGTATGTGTGTGTTACGGCCCGTCCACGGCAGCTTAAAAAAATCTTGGAGGTGGGCGTATCTGAAGCTTGGGATTTTTTTGCGATCAACCAATCACATGAATCTCCCGCCCCCGAATCTCCCGCCCCCGATATACAAAGCAAAAAAGCCCGGTTCTTCTTCACTATTGCCAAAATGGATGCCGGTTTTGTAGTAAGGGTAGAACGTGTAGTAGCAAGGGTGAATTTAGTGTATGCAATGTCTCGCAGGAGCCTAGAGTGCATCGCTTTTGGGTACATCCAATACTCCGAAAACGTCAGCAACGGGGGGAATACCACTGTCTGGTCCAAGAGCTCCGTCTGGATGACCACCTGTTCCACCAGTATTTTCGGATGAGCAAAAACGTGTTCGACGAGTTGCTCGGAAAAGTGGGTCCACTGATCACAAAGGTGGACACCAATATGCGTGTGTCTATCGGACCCGCCGAGCGACTCGCCATCTGCCTACGGTACGTTGTGTGTATTTGTACTTCTTTCATCTGACTCTGTATAGAAAGAGAGAATGCATGCCATGGATGAATGATGACTGAAGTCTGTGATTTAGTTCAGATGGATGACATTAATTAAGATAGCTAGGTAAACACAGTATTGCTCCTCTGTGTACATGGCGTGTGTGTGTGTCTGTGGTCTGTGTGTGGGGGGGATCTGTGTGTGTATGTGGTCTGGTGTGTCTGTGGGGGGATCTGTGTGTGTATGTGATCTGTGTGTGTGGGGGGATCTGTGTGTGTATGTGATCTGTGTGTGTCTGTGTGGGGGGGATCTGTGTGTGTCTGTGATGTGTGGTGTGTGTGTGGGGGGATCTGTGTGTGTATGTGATCTGTGTGTGTGTGGGGGGGATCTGTGTGTGTCTGTGATGTGTGTGTGTGTGGGGGGATCTGTGTGTGTATGTGATCTGTGTGTGTGTGTGGGGGGGATCTGTGTGTGTATGTGGTCTGTGTGTGTCTGTGTGGGGGGGATCTGTGTCTGTGTCTGTGGTGTGTGTGTGGGGGGGATCTGTGTGTGTATGTGATCTGTGTGTGTCTGTGTGTGTGTGTGGGGGGGATCTGTGTGTGTCTGTGATCTGTGTGTGTGGTGTGTGTGTGGGGGGGATCTGTGTGTGTCTGTGATCTGTGTGTGTCTGTGTGTGTGTGTGGGGGGGATCTGTGTGTGTCTGTGTCCTGTGTGTGTGGGGGGATATGTGTGTGTGTATATGTGTGTGGGGTCTGACATATATTTTTTTAATCATGTGTATATTTTTTTCTCAGGTACCTGGCAACCGGTGACTCATACAGGACCATAGCATTCAGCTATCGGGTCGGGCATGCAACAGTGGCTGTCATCGTCAAGGAGGTTGCGGGTGCCATCTGGACCGCCCTGGTTGAGGAGACCATGCCAGTACCACAGCCGGAGGACTGGAGAGCCATCGCTGCTGAGTTTCATGAGATCTGGAACTTTCCGAATTGCGTTGGTGCCATTGATGGGAAGCACGTGGTGATCCAGGCTCCGGCAAATTCTGGGTCCCTCTACTTCAACTACAAGTCCACCCACTCCTTGGTACTGCTGGCTGTCGTGGATGCCCGGTACCTCTTCAGGGTAGTGGATGTTGGAGGATTTGGAAGGAGCAGCGACAGTGGGAGCCTGCGGAATTCTGCATTTGGAGAGAGCCTCAGAGATGGCAGTCTGCAGCTACCACCTGACACCGTCATCCCAGGAGCAGAGCAGCTGGGCCTTCTTCCCCATGTGTTTGTAGGAGATGAGGCTTTTCCGCTGCTGGACAACCTGCTGCGTCCATTCCCTGGACGTCACCTCACCCGTGAAAGGAGGATGTTCAACTACCGCCTCAGCAGGGCCAGGTTGGTGGTTGAATGTGCGTTTGGCATCCTCTCATCCCAGTGGAGAATGTTCAGGCGTGTCATCACCACCAGCCCGGAGGTAACAGAGTTGTGTGTGAAGGCCACCTGTGTGTTGCACAACTTCCTCCGCAGGAAGACGATAGGAAGGCGATCACGCACACCTCTTGTCGAGTCCACGGATGAAGATACTCCAACCCTGTGTGATGCACCGAGGATGGGCTCCAACAATGCCACACGCAGATCCATCCAACTGCGGGAGACCTTCAGCTCCTATTTTAATGAGGAGGGTGTACTGCCATGGCAGCAGTATGTGGTGTAGGGTCACCATTGTCTCCAAACCAAAAGCTCTTTTAAGAGCTACCCATATTTTCTTTAAAAAGCAAATATTCCAAATGAGCCATTTTAAAATCAAACATTCCTAATAAACATGTTTCTTGAATTGATATTATGATATGACTAACAACCTTTTTCCTTCAGTCCTGTTTTTAGTGATAAACCACTCATAATTACAACAGGTTTTCACTTGAACAATTACAGAAGACCGCACATTATATATCGACATACATGAAGCTTCTGGTATGTTGCAACTGACAAACCACATGAACAAGTCAAGACACAGTATAGCCATAACATACTTTAAATAACTTTTATTTATGTAATGTTGTGAGTGAAGTGTGTGATGAGTGTAAAAAAGTGTAATGTGGATCAGTATCAGTATCAGTATTTACTCCTCCTCCTGGTCTGCCTCTAAAACTACCTTGTATAATGCAAATCTGACTCGCAGCCTCTTTGCTCTCGACATCAGTCTCATGGTGGGCAAGAGACTTCTGAAAATAACATGTCCTCATCCTCCTCCACCACCAATGGCATGGCCAGAATTGGAGCGACGGCAGACAGCAAATTCTGTTCGAAGGAGGACATCTCCTTTGCCCTTTTCCTCCGGAACGAACCCCTTGCATCCTGTCCTGTCTGTCCTGCCTCTGCTGGCTGACTGGCTGGCTGACTGGCACCTGGCTGACTGGACCTGGCTGACTGGACCTGGCTGACTGGCACCTGGCTGACTGCACCTGGCTGACTGGCACCTGGCTGACTGGCACCTGGCTGGCACCTGGCTGACTGGCACCTGGCTGACTGCCACCTGGCTGGCTTTCCTGGCTCTCTTCCTCTCTACCAGGGTGGATGGAGGCAGGGTTTTCCGGGGGACATTGCTGGACGTCTCGCGGTCAATCATGAATGGGTTTAAAAAACTCATGATTGCCGCGACGCCAGGGCTTGTATCCCCCTGAAGACCCTGCACCGCTTCTTTTAGCCTCCTTCTCCTGCTGCTTCTCCTTCCTGTACCTATCCCTCAGTGTCTTCCACTTCTTTTTGCACACTTCCTCTAATAAAATGAAATGAAAGAATACAGTTAATTTCTTTAATTTACAACAATTATTCCTCCATTAATGAAAACCAAATCCTTTTTATCACTGTCAATTGCATAAAAGGTTTTACATGTCACACTTTATCAGAATCAAAATCAGAAACAGGTTTATTGCCAGGTAAGTTCGCACATACTAGGAATTTGACTTGATGTCATGGGGCATATATAAAAACAAGAAATGTAATATAAAACACAATGTTTTACACCGTAATAAAATACAGTTAAGTTGCAATAAGATAACAATTAAATAAAGTAGTAATTTAAATGGAAATGAATGCATTTTTGCATATAAACTAAGAAATGTGAAATCAGAATAAGTGCAGAAAGGAGTATGCTATTATTAGTATGCTAGTATGGTGCTATTTTATGCTACATTCCATGCTGGCTAAATATACTGTCTATGCTTGCTAGCGATGTTAAAACGAAGTAAACTGGATATAAAATCCCCAAACAGGCAAAAACCTACCAGTTTCACCCACTGTCTCTGCCACCTCCCTCCATGCCTGGTTCCTCCGGTTTGTATCCCGGTAGGTGAACAGGACTGGTCATAAAGAACCGGGTGATTCGCTACCACAACTACTAACTTTTCCTCCATTTTGTCAATTTTGTTAGGAATATAGAAATGACCGCGGGATATCTCTCCCAGCATACACGCCGTTTGATTGGCTAGAGCTTGAACTGTCAGATTTGCGTACACGGGATTTGATTGGCTGACGCTTCCTCCTCAGCTTCAAAAGTTGAACATTGTTCAACTTTGGATCTTGAAAATCCTGAGAATCTCCGCTCGCCTGCCCACAATGCATTTCGGCGAAAGCGAAAAAAAGTGACGTCACCCCATTCAAAGTGAATGGGCAGAAGCGTTTCAAGATTTTTTTTTTTTTTAAAGCTGCCGTGGAGACGGGCCGTTAGTGTCAGGATCAGAGAACGACAGCTTTCCTCTGTTCCAGTCCAGATTCACTCTGACCCTCTGGAGCCCCTTCTTCAGTCTGAGAGGAGTGTCTGGACCTGATGGTGACCGTGCTGAGTATTTACCTTGATAATGATTTATGCTCCATAATCTAGACCCTAAGACTCCCTTCCTGTCGGACAGACTCTGCTAACACACCCAGTGCCGAGTATGTGCAGTATTCGACCTGGACATCCCAGCTGTGAGTCCCTGAGTTAAAGCCCTCAGAGCCCAGGACAGTGAAGTAACCACCAAGCCTCTCTGGATTATCAGGACGTTTCTGTTCCTCCTCTTCCTCCTCTTCCTCCTCTCGCTCCTCTTCCTCCTCTTCCTCCTCTTCCTCCTCTCGCTCCTCTTCCTCCTCTTCCTCCTCTTCCTCCTCTTCCTCCTCTTCCTCCTCTCGCTCCTCTTCCTCCTCTTCCTCCTCTTCCTCCTCTTCCTCCTCTCGCTCCTCTGACTCCTCTCCCCTCTTCTCCTCCTCTCACACTGGTCAGATCTTCAGACAGCATGAGGAATGGATGAGCAGTGTTTGGGTCCAGGATGAGAGGAGAGTAGGACACCATGTCCTTCATCTTGCTCCAGATGTTGAAGCTGAGGTTGCCCAGGTGTTTGGCCTGGTCTATCAGAGCTCCTGAGGGCAGCTGTGGATCCTCCAGCAGGGGGCGCTGCAGCCTCTCCACTGCAGCCTTGTAGTTGAGCAGGAAGGAGACGTCTTCAGCTCTCAGCTCCTCCTCTGTGGCTCTGACTGTGTGTGAAAGAGCTGCTATCTCTCTGCCAAGCCTCCATCTTCTCCTCCATCATCCTCCTCTTCAGCTCCTCTTCCTCCCTCAGTGCAGATCCTGGCCTCCTCTTCCTCTTTAGAAACTGGTGAAGCTTCTTAAACTGCTCTTAATCTGCGTCTCTGTGCGTCGGCCTGGACCTTCATGTTCTGCTGTTGATCAACTCACTTTAACTTCTTCAAAAGTTCTTTCTCTTGAAGGGCTGCAGAGTTTCTGGAGCTCCTCTTTGAGTCGAGCAGCTTCATCGATGGGTCTGAATCTGTGGTCGCTGTGTTCTCTGAATCTCTGCAGACGACACACACTGGCTGCTGATGGTCCAGACAGAAGAGTTTGAGTTTCTCAGAGTGCAGACTGCAGAGAGCCTCTGGAGATCTCTGATCTCTCTCCTGTTGGAAGGTCTCACACAGGTTCTTCAACACCAGGTTACAGGGAGGTTCTCCTCTTGAAGATCTTCTCTTACAGACTGGACACTCTCGTGTTGGTTTCTCTCAAACCAGTTCTGCAGACAGGCTTTACAGAAGCTGTGGCTACAGGACAGAACAACAGGATCTCTAAAGACTTCCTTACAGACCGGACAGCAGAGATCTTCCTCTGATCTGGAAGCCATGTTGTCTCTGAGTGAAGCTGAAAACACAGCAGACAGGAAGTACAGTCAGTCATGGCTTTTAAAACAGCAATTGTAACCCCAGTGTTTAAATGTAGTGACAAGTTATCAGCTATAGACCCATCAGCTTTCTACCTGTGTCTAAAGTGATCAGTTAGCTCACTAAAATGGGTAAGGTCGTATTTATCTAGTCGTTCTCAATGTTTTCTTATAAATAATAAACTATCATCAACCGAACCATGTTCACTGGGAGTGCCACAAGGCTCTGTGTTGGGACCGTTGTTGTTCAGCATATATTAATGATCTCTATCCGGATGTATGCTGACGACACGGTCATTTACACTCAAGGGAAAATGCTGAACAGGTTGCCACTAAGCTCTCAGTAACACTGAACAGTGATTCATGTCTTACTTTAAATAAATAAAAACAGTTACGATGTATTTTACTAACAAACCCAAACCAACCGTGTATCCACAGCTTAGTGTTCATGGACAAACCATCAAAACGTTAATGATGTAAAATATCTAGGAGTGATCTTGGATACCAATTTGACTTTTAAAAAACATGAAATACAACATCTTTAAAAGTAAACATATCAGGAACTCATTAACAATAGAAGCATGATTTCCCCACATCTCAGTATTGTATCCCCTGCTGGTTTCAGGCCAGTAAGACTGAGCTGAAACCAGTTGAGGTTCTTCTCAAAGAAGACTGTTTTGATAAGAAATCATTAAAACACCATCAATGCAATATGTTATCCAGATACAATCTCCTTTTGTTTTCAAAAACTCAATTGGTATTCAACATCAGATCCAATGCTACTCCAGCACCTTTGAGAAGCTTCTTCCAGCTCCGCTCTGAACAAATGGGCAGAACCTCGACCCGCCCTGAACGCAGATTTAACCTCTGCACAATCTGCCTTCTCTTGTTTACGCAATCAAACATTGGAATCTGCTTCCATCTTAAAACCTGCTCAGATTTTCAATTTTTTTCCCAAATGTAGCTTTTTGTGTCTTACCAACATGAAGTTTTCTGTAATTTGAGATGTTAGATAAATGATTCGTACAATTATATGTACTTTGTCAAGTGTACTAGTATATTTATACCTCTGTACTTTGATCTGGTTTTATTGAGAGTGTGATAGGCACTAGGACATGTTGTATTGCTGTGTTGACAGATCTGCTGTTTAAGTGGCCGTGACAGACCTCACCTTTACCTCACCTACCTCTATTAAGCTTACCATTAATACAAAATGTTAAATTGGCTATAATTTGGTTTGATGGAAAGGATGTATATCTCAATAATGTCTTATCAGACTTGTGAATCCAGACATGTGAAACTAGACAGAACATCCTGAACTCTTGACCTATGCACACTATGCATTTTAGAAGGTGCAAGCAAAGCATAAAAGTTCCAACCACAATTCTAGGAAGGCCTTGTGGTTTTTGACTCCTTGACAACGGCTACAACCAGTGTGCGAAATACCCGTCAATAATCGGGGGGGTCCCCATCTCCCGTTTATTGCGCAACATACCGGTCGAAGATTTCTCAATATGCAGTAGGCCTATACAATATTTCATGGATGCAAGCCAAGACAATCAGTAGTCCATAGCAGCGTTTCTCAACCGGGGCGCCGTCTGGCGTCTTCAGGGGTGCCGTCAAATAATTCTATATTCTGACGTTCATATGAATCAAATCAAATCAAATCAAGTTTTATTTATAAAGCACATTTAAAAGCGATTTTTGGTCGAGCCAAAGTGCTGTACATGTAATAAAAACACATTACTACAATCACAATAAAAGACAATAAATTACAACAGATATATAAAAAACACAGGGAAAAGTCAGGAGTCGTGCTCCGCTCTGACTAGAAGGCCAGGGAGAAGAAGTGTGTCTTAAGTGTTGATTTAAAAACCCCTAGGGTCTGGGCCGACCTCACATGGAGGGGCAGAGTGTTCCAGAGCCTAGGGCCAGCTGCTGCGAAGGCTCGGTGCCCTCGGGTTTTAAGCCTGGTCTTGGGCACTACCATGAATGAATGAATGAATACGCGACCGTTAAAGAGCCGTCTGTTTTCGATTCTATGCGAGGAAATGCTTTTGCCAGCCAAAATAGAAGATATTTGTGAATAAATTTTTGAATTATGAATACTGGACATAGTAAGCTTAAAAACATTTTAGTGACCATTGCAAGTGACAAATAAATATTATAATTTGAGACCCCCCCTCAAATGTAGCTGTTGAGGCTTTCAGGGGGGCTCAGGTGTTAATCAGGGCGGTCGAGCTCCCCCGGACCCTCCTGTATTTCGCACACTGGTTACAACGGTTGACGAAGACAATGAGCACAGGATGCACACGGACTACGCAAAGACTTGAACCAACTTCCTGGGCCAGAGAATCGTAGAGACAAGCTGTCCTTATGGTCTCTGTTAATAAATGAAGTCTCTGTTAATAAATTAAAGTATAAAGTTTGCATATTTGAAATTAAATGTTTAAAGAAAAAACTTGATTCTAAACATGACATTGACAACGTTTCTGCTTTCATGAAACATGTTCATATTCCCTCTTTAAAATACATATTATTACTATAAGTCTTTATTTGTTTTAATTTAACTTTACATTTTAATTGTTCATTAAGTAAAAGTTGAACTATGTGACCTCCTTCTCCCTCAAAGATAGAAAAGGGGAAACCACCTGATGCAGAGAGGGAGGAGGAGAGACTATAAATATGATGTGTGAAGACAAAGGGGGGGGGCTTGAGAGCTTGGGGACTTTTTTGAGGCTTGATTTTGGGCCTGGGCTTGGGCTTGGCTCTTTTAGACGGCTCTAGGGGATTGACTTGTGAACCTGTTGCTTTTGCACTTTGACCTTGTGTCTTTGTAAAACTTTTGTATCTTTCTTTTGTTATTTTTTGGATTCATGTAAATCCTCTATTTTTGTTAAAACCTTAATAAAACCGGTTTGTACTTTGTACATTTCGACCCACTCCTGGTCTCTCTGGTGGTCTCTGAAGGTATCTGCTTGGTCTTAGAGTGAGGTAAGAACACCCTTCCTTGGAAAGGCTGACATTAGTTGATCATTTGGATTTTAAATTGTTTAAGGGGAATAGAAACTCTGCTAAGGTTAAACTATAGTTTCACATTGGTTACTGGTTGATGTGGTTTTGATTGATGTTGAAATATGACATATGCTCTGCTGATGTGGTAATGTCACTGCTGTGATATTAATGTTTGACTCTGGCTGGGTTTGATATTACTTTTGCATTGTTTTAATTGGCATAATTGGGGATCAAAAGGGGGCTTAGGGATTGTGGGTCCTGAAGCTGCCCTAATTACCAAGGGGTCTCCCAACGACACAGGGTTTCTCCTCCAGGGGCAGTTTAGATACTGCTCTGGGGTTCTACCAGCCCACCAACACCTACTACACTACTCACTCCGTTTTGCTATCCTAGCGGTCGGACATCCGACGCTTTAGTGCCTGAAATAAGTGATACGACGGGCAGCTGGTGTTAGAGGCCACGCTGTAAACGCCCCCCTAAGCAGGTTACGGTGATCTTGCGTGTAGATTCTGGGGGTTTAGTCCTAAAGGTAGGAAGGCCGTTTTCCGGAGCCTTATCAGCATCAGAGCTCGGTATCGGAGACGACCTAGATATTAACGTTGGTTGTATCGAAGTTAGATTCCTTTTCAGCTTGTTGATTGTTATGTGTTCCTGCCCAGGGACTGCAGGTGGAAATGAGTTTTTAGCTATAATAAAGCATTTAGCATCTATTCTCTTTTTAAGATTAACGTATTTGTATGCATGGTCCTTGTTCAATAAAGACATCAAATAATATAATAAGTCCCCCCCCCCTCCTCCTCACTGACTGAAATCTACTCTGAGTGATGTTGGAGTCAGACTCACCTTCAGGGGTGGAGGGTCCGCAGGTTGAAGCAGCATGTTGTAGTTTCCTCTTTTCTCTCCTGTAGCTGAACTCAGAGGAAGTTGTTAGTTTGGTCTGAAGGTGAATCTGATCGTCTGGTTTTCAGTCCGTCTCTCTGTAGTGATGAAGTCTGCTTAATGCTGTTTGCTCTCAAGTAACTCAGGGAGTGTCTCGGTTCAAAGTGCGGATTCATTGCAGGATTAAAGGTTGTAGTGGAGAGTTAAACATTAACACAACCTATGGTGCAGAGTGATTGTAGGTACTGTAAACCGTTATCAAATCAAACGCGGTAGTTCTAAATCTGAACCCATTCATCTGTACGAGCATACCGTTATGAACCTAAACTTTCCTATTTCTGGGAGCGGGTTTGAGTTCTTGCTGCTGCTTCGAGTTCTACAACGTAGGGATGCCATAAAAACAGCAATCAGACGTTTACTCTTGCGGTCGATAGATTATCTTGGATGTCGTCATTGTTGTAAAAGTCATTAGCCGCTTTCACACCAAGTACTTTGCCGTACTTAGTGCCGGAATAAGTTCCCTGAGGGAAGATTACGCAAATGAGCCGCTGACGTCACTTCTTCTTCTTCTGCTTTGGGTTTACTGGCAGGCCGCAAACAACTTCACGGCGTATACTGCCACCCGAAGTCCCCGGCCGGAAGTCCCCGGAGTTGGGGACTGGCTTCAGTAGAAGCTGCTGGGACTCCCAGCAGCTTCTACTGAAGCCTTCAGAGTAAATCGCCAGAACGCCGACACCTCCTCATCTCCACCGCTCCCATGTTTTATTTTGTGTTGCCATAAGTTATTCTCTCTCCGTTGGTGCGCGGTGCTAATGCTAATGCTAATAATGCTAATGCCAGCAAATACAATGGCGGCTTCACAAAACCTTTCAGAGTTTTACTGGGCGTGGTTTGCAATCCGCCCAGCCAATATAAATTGGTACTTTTTTCTCCCCAGGATAGTCCACCTCTCTAGCAGGGACTAAAATGGGGGTGAAAGTTCCCGGCACTAGGTATTCTTTTTGGTGTGAACGCAAAATAAGGGGTACTAACGGAACTAAACGGGAAAAGTACGGGGAAAAGTACTCCGGTGTGAACGCGCCTATGGTTCTGTAATTCATGCAATCACACACCAGTAGCTGCTTGGAAGACGTAAAGACAACCATTGGTTCCAGTGGCGTTTTTATATGTACAAAAGTGGTGGGGCACAAAAAACTTAGATGTCTATATATAAGCTTCTGCAGTGACGTGCAGTGAGGTTCATGGCTGGTGAGGCACTGGCACTGACTCTTCAGGTTTACAAATATTATATTTTGACCTAAACCAAAATATAATATTATTTTCAAAAGCTTTTTTTGTCTGATGCTTCGATTAATTTTAAACAGACAGTTCAACAAAAGGATACCCAAAAAATGTAATTTTATCATTTAAATATTGAATTGTTCTCTCTTAGTAAGATCCCATTTTCAATAAAATTGCGGTCTTACCTTGACTTGAAGATGAAGTCCATTTGCCTATCCTTCTGGACAAAAATGTCTATTACTTTTTTGTAAAAGTCCTCCTTATCTTCTAGTAGTTTCAAAAGTCTATCATAAATCTAATCGATAGATTTATGATTAAAAAATATAAAAGTAGGGTAGACATGTGGATATTATCCGGCTGAACAAAACGTGCATTTATCTAACAGGTACGTTTC
This sequence comes from Trematomus loennbergii, assembly GCA_012861695.1. Classification (NCBI taxonomy): domain Eukaryota; kingdom Metazoa; phylum Chordata; class Actinopteri; order Perciformes; family Nototheniidae; genus Trematomus; species Trematomus loennbergii. The sequence continues at coordinate 33,162 of JAAOOA010000590.1, read as the reverse complement.
CCACAGATCTTATTTACAGCTATTTTCTAAAATCCTATGGAGAAACCTCATTGCTTTTTTGTCGAGGGAAGCCATGCGCAGCTTACTTCCGGTTTTAGGACGCGTCACTGCAGCTCTCTCGTCTCCTCTTCACACACCACACTTTTCGCGGCACACATACTTACAGCCAATCAGCTCTGAATGATGTGAGATGACGTATGGTGGGGATGGCAGCTCAGTGCCCCTATGGCCGTTATTTTTTTGCCACACACATTAAATAGGAAAATACTCTGAGCATGCGCAGTGTAGTTTTTACAGTCACCGTTCACTTAGACAGTGAGAGGGAGGGGCATGATCAGGTTTTGTCCCACATGGCTCTAAACAGCTCAATAGGCACACACTGTAGACACTAATTAGAAGAACACAGACTAAAACAGCAATGTGCAGACGAATCAGATGATTAAACATGATCTTAAAATATATTTTATATATATTTTTTTTTTGCATTTTTTGTAATCATTATTTGTAATACTTTCTGCTGACACTAGGTGGGGCTGTGCCCCCCTAATGACCAGTCACCACTGATTGGTTCACAAGAGCTTTAGCTAATGTTATGCTGTGGACTGTATACGTGTTGAAGACGATGAGTGGTCTTCTGAAACCAACAGATGATTTCCTAACAGCTCAAACTCTTTTTCCCGGTGGTTTGAACAGAACGCTAATATGTCTAAACTAGAGAAGTCTGAGGAAGATGGATGGATGTTTAGGGCCACACGATCAGAACCGGGCCGATCTCAACCCTGACCTTTAAGCCTCAACACCTGAACACTATTTGTGTTTATTTCATTTTCACTAAAGCTGTGAGAGTGCTCTGCTCACCGTGGGGGAGAAACTGAAGGAGATTAATGGTGTTTGCAACAAGGGTTTAATTTGAAGCCAACGAAAAACCAGGGGCAACATAAAAGAGTCCAACCAGAAACAAAATCCACTTCATGGCTCGCCAGGTAGGGCTTCTGAGGGACTCCCCCCTCCAGGACCCAGCCCACTGAGAGAGACCAGAACCAGGTTCCCAGCAGGCTTTTATCTAGTGACTGGTGACCTGGTTCTGATCAGCTGTCTGTCCCCGCTGCCACAGAAGTACTTCTTAGTCCTGACTCTGATTAAATCCTGGGTTTAAATGTAAATGTGTAAACTTAATATGCTGAATGTGTTTACTCCTCCAGAATGTGTTTACTCCTCCAGGCTCTCCCTTGTGACCCTGTTCAACATTCACTACTTATATAACATACTTGTGATTATAAAACCTTTTCTTTAATCCCTGATTCTGAGGAACAAGAGTTAATTCAGGCTCTAAAACTCTGTTTATTTTATCATTCATGAGTTTAAACATTGATTTTAATATCTGGAAACGTTATAATCTGAAGTAGAAATCATAATGTGTTTGTTCAGAGCTGATAAATGATTGGCCGCTCAAACATTCAGGTGGATAAATGTTTTATTTATTCTGGATCCCGTCACACACAAATCAGAAATGAACAACAATTTAAAATGACACAGAATCAATGAAACAGAAAAGGTTAAACTAACCCGACATAAAGATCTGAAATCATTCATCATGTGAAGAAAGCTCTTCCTCTCATTGGCTCTAAATCAAACTCCATGTTAATGAGAGTTATGGAGAAACATCATTCTGACAAGCTTTGGTTGGTCCCACGTGTTAAGGAGAAGAAACTAAGCTAACTGCATGTAGTTCAGTTTAATAAAGGTTGATCATAGATACAAAAAGAATACCTTCCAACTAAATAACAAGAAACTAAACAGGTGCAGCTTTAGTTCATTTCTCTCTAAGAAATTAACTCCATCAGAGATTTATCCTCCTGTTGATCTAACTGCTCTGATTCCACTGTCACACACACCTTCCCTGGTAATATCTTCACTTTACCCCCAGTGAAAATGTATGGAAACATCTCTCAGTGAAAGTGTGTGTGAAGGTGTGTATGTGTGTGTTACGGCCCGTCTCCACGGCAGCTTAAAAAAATCTTGGAGGTGGGCGTATCTGAAGCTTGGGATTTTTTTGCGATCAACCAATCACATGAATCTCCCGCCCCCGAATCTCCCGCCCGATATACAAAGCAAAAAAGCCCGGTTCTTCTTCACTATTGCCAAATGGATGCCGGTTTTGTAGTAAGGGTAGAACGTGTAGTAGCAAGGGTGAATTTAGTGTATGCAATGTCTCGCAGGAGGCCTAGAGTGCATCGCTTTTGGGTACATCCAATACTCCGAAAACGTCAGCAACGGGGGGAATACCACTGTCTGGTCCAAGAGCTCCGTCTGGATGACCACCTGTTCCACAGTATTTCGGATGAGCAAAAACGTGTTCGACGAGTTGCTCGGAAAAGTGGGTCCACTGATCACAAAGGTGGACACCAATATGCGTGTGTCTATCGGACCCGCCGAGCGACTCGCCATCTGCCTACGGTACGTTGTGTGTATTTGTACTTCTTTCATCTGACTCTGTATAGAAAGAGAGAATGCATGCCATGGATGAATGATGACTGAAGTCTGTGATTTAGTTCAGATGGATGACATTAATTAAGATAGCTAGGTAAACACAGTATTGCTCCTCTGTGTACATGGCGTGTGTGTGTCTGTGGTCTGTGTGTGGGGGGGATCTGTGTGTATGTGGTCTGTGTGTGTCTGTGTGGGGGGATCTGTGTGTGTATGTGATCTGTGGTGTGTGTGTGGGGGGGATCTGTGTGTGTATGTGATCTGTGTGTGTCTGTGTGGGGGGGATCTGTGTGTGTCTGTGATGTGTGTGGTGGTGTGGGGGGGATCTGTGTGTGTATGTGATCTGTGTGTGTGTGTGGGGGGGATCTGTGTGTGTCTGTGATCTGTGTGTGTGTGTGGGGGATCTGTGTGTGTATGTGATCTGTGTGGTGTGTGGGGGGATCTGTGTGTGTATGTGGTCTGTGTGTCTGTGTGGGGGATCTGTGTGTGTCTGTGATCTGTGGTGTGTGTGTGGGGGGGATCTGTGTGTGTATGTGATCTGTGTGTGTCTGTGGTGTGTGTGTGGGGGGGATCTGTGTGTGTCTGTGATCTGTGTGTGTCTGTGGTGTGTGTGTGGGGGGATCTGTGTGTGTCTGTGATCTGTGTGTGTCTGTGTGTGTGTGTGGGGGGGATCTGTGTGTGTCTGTGTCCTGTGTGTGTGGGGGGATATGTGTGTGTGTATATGTGTGTGGGGTCTGACATATATTTTTTTAATCATGTGTATATTTTTTTCTCAGGTACCTGGCAACCGGTGACTCATACAGGACCATAGCATTCAGCTATCGGGTCGGGCATGCAACAGTGGCTGTCATCGTCAAGGAGGTTGCGGGTGCCATCTGGACCGCCCTGGTTGAGGAGACCATGCCAGTACCACAGCCGGAGGACTGGAGAGCCATCGCTGCTGAGTTTCATGAGATCTGGAACTTTCCGAATTGCGTTGGTGCCATTGATGGGAAGCACGTGGTGATCCAGGCTCCGGCAAATTCTGGGTCCCTCTACTTCAACTACAAGTCCACCCACTCCTTGGTACTGCTGGCTGTCGTGGATGCCCGGTACCTCTTCAGGGTAGTGGATGTTGGAGGATTTGGAAGGAGCAGCGACAGTGGGAGCCTGCGGAATTCTGCATTTGGAGAGAGCCTCAGAGATGGCAGTCTGCAGCTACCACCTGACACCGTCATCCCAGGAGCAGAGCAGCTGGGCCTTCTTCCCCATGTGTTTGTAGGAGATGAGGCTTTTCCGCTGCTGGACAACCTGCTGCGTCCATTCCCTGGACGTCACCTCACCCGTGAAAGGAGGATGTTCAACTACCGCCTCAGCAGGGCCAGGTTGGTGGTTGAATGTGCGTTTGGCATCCTCTCATCCCAGTGGAGAATGTTCAGGCGTGTCATCACCACCAGCCCGGAGGTAACAGAGTTGTGTGTGAAGGCCACCTGTGTGTTGCACAACTTCCTCCGCAGGAAGACGATAGGAAGGCGATCACGCACACCTCTTGTCGAGTCCACGGATGAAGATACTCCAACCCTGTGTGATGCACCGAGGATGGGCTCCAACAATGCCACACGCAGATCCATCCAACTGCGGGAGACCTTCAGCTCCTATTTTAATGAGGAGGGTGTACTGCCATGGCAGCAGTATGTGGTGTAGGGTCACCATTGTCTCCAAACCAAAAGCTCTTTTAAGAGCTACCCATATTTTCTTTAAAAAGCAAATATTCCAAATGAGCCATTTTAAAATCAAACATTCCTAATAAACATGTTTCTTGAATTGATATTATGATATGACTAACAACCTTTTTCCTTCAGTCCTGTTTTTAGTGATAAACCACTCATAATTACAACAGGTTTTCACTTGAACAATTACAGAAGACCGCACATTATATATCGACATACATGAAGCTTCTGGTATGTTGCAACTGACAAACCACATGAACAAGTCAAGACACAGTATAGCCATAACATACTTTAAATAACTTTTATTTATGTAATGTTGTGAGTGAAGTGTGTGATGAGTGTAAAAAAGTGTAATGTGGATCAGTATCAGTATCAGTATTTACTCCTCCTGGTCTGCCTCTAAAACTACCTTGTATAATGCAAATCTGACTCGCAGCCTCTTTGCTCTCGACATCAGTCTCATGGTGGGCAAGAGACTTCTGAAAATAACATGTCCTCATCCTCCTCCACCACCAATGGCATGGCCAGAATTGGAGCGACGGCAGACAGCAAATTCTGTTCGAAGGAGGACATCTCCTTTGCCCTTTTCCTCCGGAACGAACCCCTTGCATCCTGTCCTGTCTGTCCTGCCTCTGCTGGCTGACTGGCTGGCTGACTGGCACCTGGCTGACTGGACTGGCTGACTGGGACCTGGCTGACTGGCACCTGGCTGACTGCCACCTGGCTGACTGGCACCTGGCTGACTGGCACCTGGCTGACTGGCACCTGGCTGACTGGCACCTGGCTGACTGCCACCTGGCTGGCTTTCCTGGCTCTCTTCCTCTCTTCAGGGTGGATGGAGGCAGGGTTTTCCGGGGGACATTGCTGGACGTCTCGCGGTCAATCATGAATGGGTTTAAAAAACTCATGATTGCCGCGAGACGCCAGGGCTTGTATCCCCCTGAAGACCCTGCACCGCTTCTTTTAGCCTCCTTCTCCTGCTGCTTCTCCTTCCTGTACCTATCCCAGTGTCTTCCACTTCTTTTTGCACACTTCCTCTAATAAAATGAAATGAAAGAATACAGTTAATTTCTTTAATTTACAACAATTATTCCTCCATTAATGAAAACCAAATCCTTTTTATCACTGTCAATTGCATAAAAGGTTTTACATGTCACACTTTATCAGAATCAAAATCAGAAACAGGTTTATTGCCAGGTAAGTTCGCACATACTAGGAATTTGACTTGATGTCATGGGGCATATATAAAAAACAAGAAATGTAATATAAAACACAATGTTTTACACCGTAATAAAATACAGTTAAGTTGCAATAAGATAACAATTAAATAAAGTAGTAATTTAAATGGAAATTGAATGCATTTTTGCATATAAACTAAGAAATGTGAAATCAGAATAAGTGCAGAAAGGAGTATGCTATTATTAGTATGCTAGTATGGTGCTATTTTATGCTACATTCCATGCTGGCTAAATATACTGTCTATGCTTGCTAGCGATGTTAAAACGAAGTAAACTGGATATAAAATCCCCAAACAGGCAAAAACCTACCAGTTTCACCCACTGTCTCTGCCACCTCCCTCCATGCCTGGTTCCTCCGGTTTGTATCCCGGTAGGTGAACAGAGACTGGTCATAAAGAACCGGGTGATTCGCTACCACAACTACTAACTTTTCCTCCATTTTGTCAATTTTGTTAGGAATATAGAAATGACCGCGGGATATCTCTCCCAGCATACACGCCGTTTGATTGGCTAGAGCTTGAACTGTCAGATTTGCGTACACGGGATTTGATTGGCTGACGCTTCCTCCTCAGCTTCAAAAGTTGAACATTGTTCAACTTTGGATCTTGAAAATCCTGAGAATCTCCGCTCGCCTGCCCACAATGCATTTCGGCGAAAGCGAAAAAAAGTGACGTCACCCCATTCAAAGTGAATGGGCAGAAGCGTTTCAAGATTTTTTAAAGCTGCCGTGGAGACGGGCCGTTAGTGTCAGGATCAGAGAACGACAGCTTTCCTCTGTTCCAGTCCAGATTCACTCTGACCCTCTGGAGCCCCTTCTTCAGTCTGAGAGGAGTGTCTGGACCTGATGGTGACCGTGCTGAGTATTTACCTTGATAATGATTTATGCTCCATAATCTAGACCCTAAGACTCCCTTCCTGTCGACAGACTCTGCTAACACACCCAGTGCCGAGTATGTGCAGTATTCGACCTGGACATCCCAGCTGTGAGTCCCTGAGTTAAAGCCCTCAGAGCCCAGGACAGTGAAGTAACCACCAAGCCTCTCTGGATTATCAGGACGTTTCTGTTCCTCCTCTTCCTCCTCTTCCTCCTCTCGCTCCTCTTCCTCCTCTTCCTCCTCTTCCTCCTCTCGCTCCTCTCCTCTCTTCCTCCTCTTCCTCCTCTTCCTCCTCTTCCTCCTCTCCTCCTCTCCTCCTCTTCCTCCTCTTCCTCCTCTTCCTCTCGCTCCTCTGACTCCTCTTCCCCCTCTTCTCCTCCTCTCACACTGGTCAGATCTTCAGACAGCATGAGGAATGGATGAGCAGTGTTTGGGTCCAGGATGAGAGGAGAGTAGGACACCATGTCCTTCATCTTGCTCCAGATGTTGAAGCTGAGGTTGCCCAGGTGTTTGGCCTGGTCTATCAGAGCTCCTGAGGGCAGCTGTGGATCCTCCAGCAGGGGGCGCTGCAGCCTCTCCACTGCAGCCTTGTAGTTGAGCAGGAAGGAGACGTCTTCAGCTCTCAGCTCCTCCTCTGTGGCTCTGACTGTGTGTGAAAGAGCTGCTATCTCTCTGCCCAAAGCCTTCATCTTCTCCTCCATCATCCTCCTCTTCAGCTCCTCTTCCTCCCTCAGTGCAGAGATCCTGGCCTCCTCTTCCTCTTTTAGAAACTGGTGAAGCTTCTTAAACTGCTTCTTAATCTGCGTCTCTGTGCGTCGGGCCTGGACCTTCATGTATCCTGCTGTGTGAGCACACTTCACTTTAACTCTTCAAAGAGCTTCAGTTCTCTTGAAGGGCTGCAGAGACTTCTGGAGCTCCTCTTTGAGATCCTGAGCAGCTTCATCGATGGGTCTGAATCTGTGGTTGGTGTGTGTTCTTGAATCTCTGCAGACGACACACACTGGCTGCTGATGGTCCAGACAGAAGAGTTTGAGTTTCTCAGAGTGCAGACTGCAGAGAGCCTCTGGAGATCTCTGATCTCTCTCCTGTTGGAAACTCTCACACAGGTTCTTCAACACCAGGTTACAGGGAGGTTCTCCTCTTGAAGATCTTCTCTTACAGACTGGACACTCTCGTGTTGGTTTCTCTCTAAACCAGTTCTGCAGACAGGCTTTACAGAAGCTGTGGCTACAGGACAGAAGAACAGGATCTCTAAAGACTTCCTTACAGACCGGACAGCAGAGATCTTCCTCTGATCTGGAAGCCATGTTGTCTCTGAGTGAAGCTGAAAACACAGCAGACAGGAAGTACAGTCAGTCATGGCTTTTAAAACAGCAATTGTAACCCCAGTGTTTAAATGTGTGACAAGTTATCAGCTATAGACCCATCAGCTTTCTACCTGTGTCTAAAGTGATCAGCTCACTAAAATGGGTAAGGTCGTATTTATCTAGTCGTTCTCAATGTTTTCTTATAAATAATAAACTATCATCAACCGAACCATGTTCACTGGGAGTGCCACAAGGCTCTGTGTTGGGACCGTTGTTGTTCAGCATATATTAATGATCTCTATCCGGATGTATGCTGACGACACGGTCATTTACACTCAAGGGAAAATGCTGAACAGGTTGCCACTAAGCTCTCAGTAACACTGAACAGTGATTCATGTCTTACTTTAAATAAATAAAAACAGTTACGATGTATTTTACTAACAAACCCAAACCAACCGTGTATCCACAGCTTAGTGTTCATGGACAAACCATCAAAACGTTAATGATGTAAAATATCTAGGAGTGATCTTGGATACCAATTTGACTTTTAAAAAACATGAAATACAACATCTTTAAAAGTAAACATATCAGGAACTCATTAACAATAGAAGCATGATTTCCCCATCTCAGTATTGTATCCCCTGCTGGTTTCAGGCCAGTAAGACTGAGCTGAAACCAGTTGAGGTTCTTCTCAAAGAAGACTGTTTTGATAAGAAATCATTAAAACACCATCAATGCAATATGTTATCCAGATACAATCTCCTTTGTTTTCAAAAACTCAATTGGTATTCAACATCAGATCCAATGCTACTCCAGCACCTTTGAGAAGCTTCTTCCAGCTCCGCTCTGAACAAATGGGCAGAACCTCGACCCGCCCTGAACGCAGATTTAACCTCTGCACAATCTGCCTTCTCTTGTTTACGCAATCAAACATTGGAATCTGCTTCCATCTTAAAACCTGCTCAGATTTTCAATTTTTTTCCCAAATGTAGCTTTTTGTGTCTTACCAACATGAAGTTTTCTGTAATTTGAGATGTTAGATAAATGATTCGTACAATTATATGTACTTTGTCAAGTGTACTAGTATATTTATACCTCTGTACTTTGATCTGGTTTTATTGAGAGTGTGATAGGCACTAGGACATGTTGTATTGCTGTGTTGACAGATCTGCTGTTTAAGTGGCCGTGACAGACCTCACCTTTACCTCACCTACCTCTATTAAGCTTACCATTAATACAAAATGTTAAATTGGCTATAATTTGGTTTGATGGAAAGGATGTATATCTCAATAATGTCTTATCAGACTTGTGAATCCAGACATGTGAAACTAGACAGAACATCCTGAACTCTTGACCTATGCACACTATGCATTTTAGAAGGTGCAAGCAAAGCATAAAAGTTCCAACCACAATTCTAGGAAGGCCTTGTGGTTTTTGACTCCTTGACAACGGCTACAACCAGTGTGCGAAATACCCGTCAATAATCGGGGGGGTCCCCATCTCCCGTTTATTGCGCAACATACCGGTCGAAGATTTCTCAATATGCAGTAGGCCTATACAATATTTCATGGATGCAAGCCAAGACAATCAGTAGTCCATAGCAGCGTTTCTCAACCGGGGCGCCGTCTGGCGTCTTCAGGGGTGCCGTCAAATAATTCTATATTCTGACGTTCATATGAATCAAATCAAATCAAATCAAGTTTTATTTATAAAGCACATTTAAAAGCGATTTTTGGTCGAGCCAAAGTGCTGTACATGTAATAAAAACACATTACTACAATCACAATAAAAGACAATAAATTACAACAGATATATAAAAAACACAGGGAAAAGTCAGGAGTCGTGCTCCGCTCTGACTAGAAGGCCAGGGAGAAGAAGTGTGTCTTAAGTGTTGATTTAAAAACCCCTAGGGTCTGGGCCGACCTCACATGGAGGGGCAGAGTGTTCCAGAGCCTAGGGCCAGCTGCTGCGAAGGCTCGGTGCCCTCGGGTTTTAAGCCTGGTCTTGGGCACTACCATGAATGAATGAATGAATACGCGACCGTTAAAGAGCCGTCTGTTTTCGATTCTATGCGAGGAAATGCTTTTGCCAGCCAAAATAGAAGATATTTGTGAATAAATGTTTTGAATTATGAATACTGGACATAGTAAGCTTAAAAACATTTTAGTGACCATTGCAAGTGACAAATAAATATTATAATTTGAGACCCCCCCTCAAATGTAGCTGTTGAGGCTTTCAGGGGGGCTCAGGTGTTAATCAGGGCGGTCGAGCTCCCCCGGACCCTCCTGTATTTCGCACACTGGTTACAACGGTTGACGAAGACAATGAGCACAGGATGCACACGGACTACGCAAAGACTTGAACCAACTTCCTGGGCCAGAGAATCGTAGAGACAAGCTGTCCTTATGGTCTCTGTTAATAAATGAAGTCCTCTGTTAAATAAATTAAGTATAAAGTTTGCATATTTGAAATTAAATGTTTAAAGAAAAAACTTGATTCTAAACATGACATTGACAACGTTTCTGCTTTCATGAAACATGTTCATATTCCTCTCTTTAAAATACATATTATTACTATAAGTCTTTATTTGTTTTAATTTAACTTTACATTTTAATTGTTCATTAAGTAAAAGTTGAACATGTGACCTCCTTCTCCCTCAAAGATAGAAAAGGGGAAACCACCTGATGCAGAGAGGGAGGAGGCAGAGACTATAAAATATGATGTGTGAAGAAAAGGGGGGGGGCTTGAGAGCTTGGGGACTTTTTTGAGGCTTGATTTTGGGCCTGGGCTTGGGCTTGGGCTCTTTTAGACGGCTCTAGGGGATTGACTTGTGAACCTGTTGCTTTTGCACTTTGACCTTGTGTCTTTGTAAAACTTTTGTATCTTTCTTTTGTTATTTTTTGGATTCATGTAAATCCTCTATTTTTGTTAAAACCTTAATAAAACGGTTTGTACTTTGTACATTTCGACCCAGTCCTGGTCTCTCTGGTGGTCTCTGAAGGTATCTGCTTGGTCTTAGAGTGAGGTAAGAACACCCTTCCTTGGAAAGGCTGACATTAGTTGATCATTTGGATTTTAAATTGTTTAAGGGGAATAGAAACTCTGCTAAGGTTAAACTATAGTTTCACATTGGTTACTGGTTGATGTGGTTTTGATTGATGTTGAAATATGACATATGCTCTGCTGATGTGGTAATGTCACTGCTGTGATATTAATGTTTGACTCTGGCTGGGTTTGATATTACTTTTGCATTGTTTTAATTGGCATAATTGGGGATCAAAAGAGGGGCTTAGGGATTGTGGGTCCTGAAGCTGCCCTAATTACCAAGGGGTCTCCCAACGACACAGGGTTTCTCCTCCAGGGGCAGTTTAGATACTGCTCTGGGGTTCTACCAGCCCACCAACACCTACTACTACTCACTCCGTTTTGCTATCCTGCGGTCGGACATCCGACGCTTTAGTGCCTGAAATAAGTGATACGACGGGCAGCTGGTGTTAGAGGCCACGCTGTAAACGCCCCCCTAAGCAGGTTACGGTGATCTTGCGTGTAGATTCTGGGGGGTTTAGTCCTAAAGGTAGGAAGGCCGTTTTCCGGAGCCTTATCAGCATCAGAGCTCGGTATCGGAGACGACCTAGATATTAACGTTGGTTGTATCGAAGTTAGATTCCTTTTCAGCTTGTTGATTGTTATGTGTTCCTGCCCAGGGACTGCAGGTGGAAATGAGTTTTTAGCTATAATAAAGCATTTAGCATCTATTCTCTTTTTAAGATTAACGTATTTGTATGCATGGTCCTTGTTCAATAAAGACATCAAATAATATAATAAGTCCCCCCCCCCTCCTCTACTGACTGAAATCTACTCTGAGTGATGTTGGAGTCAGACTCACCTTCAGGGGTGGAGGGTCCGCAGGTTGAAGCAGCCGTGTTGTAGTTTCCTCTTTTCTCTCCTGTAGCTGAACTCAGAGGAAGTTGTTAGTTTGGTCTGAAGGTGAATCTGATCGTCTGGTTTTCAGTCCGTCTCTCTGTAGTGATGAAGTCTGCTTAATGCCGTTTGCTCTCAAGTAACTCAGGGAGTGTCTCGGTTCAAAGTGCGGATTCATTGCAGGATTAAAGGTTGTAGTGGAGAGTTAAACATTAACACAACCTATGGTGCAGAGTGATTGTAGGTACTGTAAACCGTTATCAAATCAAACGCGGTAGTTCTAAATCTGAACCCATTCATCTGTACGAGCATACCGTTATGAACCTAAACTTTCCTATTTCTGGGAGCGGGTTTGAGTTCTTGCTGCTGCTTCGAGTTCTACAACGTAGGGATGCCATAAAAACAGCAATCAGACGTTTACTCTTGCGGTCGATAGATTATCTTGGATGTCGTCATTGTTGTAAAAGTCATTAGCCGCTTTCACACCAAGTACTTTGCCGTACTTAGTGCCGGAATAAGTTCCCTGAGGGAAGATTACGCAAATGAGCCGCTGACGTCACTTCTTCTTCTTCTGCTTTGGGTTTACTGGCAGGCCGCAAACAACTTCACGGCGTATACTGCCACCCGAAGTCCCCGGCCGGAAGTCCCCGGAGTTGGGGACTGGCTTCAGTAGAAGCTGCTGGGACTCCCAGCAGCTTCTACTGAAGCCTTCAGAGTAAATCGCCAGAACGCCGACACCTCCTCATCTCCACCGCTCCCATGTTTTATTTTGTGTTGCCATAAGTTATTCTCTCTCCGTTTGCGCGGTGCTAATGCTAATGCTAATAATGCTAATGCCAGCAAATACAATGGCGGCTTCACAAAACCTTTCAGAGTTTTACTGGGCGTGGTTTGCAATCCGCCCAGCCAATATAAATTGGTACTTTTTTCTCCCCAGGATAGTCCACCTCTCTAGCAGGGACTAAAAATGGGGGTGAAAGTTCCCGGCACTAGGTATTCTTTTTGGTGTGAACGCAAAATAAGGGGTACTAACGGAACTAAACGGGAAAAGTACGGGGAAAAGTACTCCGGTGTGAACGCGCCTATGGTTCTGTAATTCATGCAATCACACACCAGTAGCTGCTTGGAAGACGTAAAGACAACCATTGGTTCCAGTGGCGTTTTTATATGTACAAAAGTGGTGGGGCACAAAAAACGTAGATGTCTATATATAAGCTTCTGCAGTGACGTGCAGTGAGGTTCATGGCTGGTGAGGCACTGGCACTGACTCTTCAGGTTTACAAATATTATATTTTGACCTAAACCAAAATATAATATTATTTTCAAAAGCTTTTTTTGTCTGATGCTTCGATTAATTTTAAACAGACAGTTCAACAAAAGGATACCCAAAAAATGTAATTTTCATTTAAATATTGAATTGTTCTTCTTAGTAAGATCCCATTTTCAATAAAATTGCGGTCTTACCTTGACTTGAAGATGAAGTCCATTTGCCTATCCTTCTGGACAAAAATGTCTATTACTTTTTTGTAAAAGTCCTCCTTATCTTCTAGTAGTTTCAAAAGTCTATCATAAATCTAATCGATAGATTTATGATTAAAAAATATAAAAGTAGGGTAGACATGTGGATATTATCCGGCTGAACAAAACGTGCATTTATCTAACAGGTACGTTTCCCACAGATCTTATTTACAGCTATTTCTAAAATCCTATGGAGAAACCTCATTGCTTTTTTGTCGAGGGAAGCCATGCGCAGCTTACTTCCGGTTTTAGGACGCGTCACTGCAGCTCTCTCGTCTCCTCTTCACACACCACACTTTTCGCGGCACACATACTTACAGCCAATCAGCTCTGAATTATGTGAGATGACGTATGGTGGGGATGGCAGCTCAGTGCCCCTATGGCCGTTATTTTTTTGCCACACACATTAAATAGGAAAATACTCTGAGCATGCGCAGTGTAGTTTTTACAGTCACCGTTCACTTAGACAGTGAGAGGGAGGGGCATGATCAGGTTTTGTCCCATGGCTCTAAACAGCTCAATAGGCACACACTGTAGACACTAATTAGAAGAACACAGACTAAACAGCAATGTGCAGACGAATCAGATGATTAATTTTATATTTTTTGCATTTTTTGTAATCATTATTTGTAATACTTTCTGCTGACACTAGGTGGGGCTGTGCCCCACCTGCCCCTAATGACCAGTCACCACTGATTGGTTCACAAGAGCTTTAGCTAATGTTATGCTGTGGACTGTATACGTGTTGAAGACGATGAGTGGTCTTCTGAAACCAACAGATGATTTCCTAACAGCTCAAACTCTTTTTCCCGGTGGTTTGAACAGAACGCTAACATGTCTAAACTAGAGAAGTCTGAGGAAGATGGATGGATGTTTAGGGCCACACGATCAGAACCGGGCCGATCTCAACCCTGACCTTTAAGCCTCAACACCTGAACACTATATTGTGTTTATTTCATTTTCACTAAAGCTGTGAGAGTGCTCTGCTCACCGTGGGGGAAACTGAAGGAGATTATGGTGTTTGCAACAAGGGTTTAATTTGAAGCCAACGAAAAACCAGGGGCAACATAAAAGAGTCCAACCAGAAACAAAATCCACTTCATGGCTCGCCAGGTAGGGCTTCTGAGGGACTCCCCCCTCCAGGACCCAGCCCACTGAGAGAGACCAGAACCAGGTTCCCAGCAGGCTTTTATCTAGTGACTGGTGACCTGGTTCTGATCAGCTGTCTGTCCCCGCTGCCACAGAAGTACTTCTTAGTCCTGACTCTGATTAAATCCTGGGTTTAAATGTAAATGTGTAAACTTAATATGCTGAATGTGTTTACTCCTCCAGAATGTGTTTACTCCTCCAGGCTCTCCCTTGTGACCCTGTTCAACATTCACTACTTATATAACATACTTGTGATTATAAAACCTTTTCTTTAATCCCTGATTCTGAGGAACCAAGAGTTAATTCAGGCTCTAAAACTCTGTTTATTTATATCATGTCATGAGTTTAAACATTGATTTTAATATCTGGAAACGTTATAATCTGAAGTAGAAATCATAATGTGTTTGTTCAGAGCTGATAAATGATTGGCCGCTCAAACATTCAGGTGGATAAATGTTTTTTTTATTCTGGATCCCGTCACACACAAATCAGAAATGAACAACAATTTAAAATGACACAGAATCAAAGAAACAGAAAAGGTTAAACTAACCCGACATAAAGATCTGAAATCATTCATCATGTGAAGAAAGCTCTTCCTCTCATTGGCTCTAAATCAAACTCCATGTTAATGAGAGTTATGGAGAAACATGATTCTGACAAGCTTTGGTTGGTCCCACGTGTTAAGGAAAGACACTAAACTAACTGCATGTAGTTCAGTTTAATAAAAGTTGATGATAGATACAAAAAGTACCTTCCAACTAAAGGGTTGGCCATGTCTACACTGAAGCTAATGTACAAATGACAATAAAGCCTTGAATCTTGAATTTACGGTATTTTTTCAAATGACAACAGTAGTCTTCTTTCTTTCAGCTTTTTTGATAATTTAAAAACATATTTATTCAGTTCTTCTAGAGGTGTATAACTCTATTCTAACAATTAATATATGTTAAAAGAAAAAGATTTCTTGTAAAATTACAGATTTTTTTGACCAAAAATGTGATAGTTAATGTAAACTAAGGCTTTTGCAAAGTAAAATTACATTCTTTTCTTTGTGTTTAATGGTAAATGGTCTTAGATACACGGTACTTTTTGTAAATAATAAGTAATTTAATGTATTTTAGGTTTTTTTTATAATTTTTAAAGATAATTATTCAGTTTTCTAGAGGTTTATGACTCTATTCTAACAAATAATATATGTTAAAATAAAAAGATTTCATGTAAAATTACAGTAATAGAGGCTACTTGTGGTAAGGTAAGTAACTTTTTTTTTACATGTTATCTCCGTATTTTTATTTTACAGTTTTTTTCCTTTTTTTAACGGGGCGCCCTCGTCGCCAGAACATTTCCGTTTTTTTCCAATTTTTTTTTTTACAGTGTAACTGCTCTGTTCCACTGTCACACACACCTTCGCTGGTAATATCTTCACTTCACCCCAGTGAAAATGTATGGAAACATCCTCTCAGTGAAAGTGTGTGTGAAGGTGTGTATGGGTGTGTTAGTGTCAGGATCAGAGAACGACAGCTTTCCTCTGTCCCAGTCCAGATTCACTCTGACCCTCTGGAGCTCCTTCTGCAGGCTAGAGGAGTTTCTGGACCTGATGGTGACTCTGCTGAGTATTTACCTTCATAATAATCTATTCTCCATAATCCAGACAGTATGATTCCCTTCCTCTGGACACACTCTGCTAACACACCCAGTGCCCAGACTTTACTGTCTCTAACCTGGACATCCCAGCTGTGAGTCCCTGAGTTAAAGCCCTCAGAGCCCAGGACAGAGAAGTTACCACCAAGCCTCTCTGGATTATCAGGAAGTTTCTGTTCCTCCTCTTCCTCCTCTCGCTCCTCTTCCTCCTCTTCCTCCTCTCGCTCCTCTTCCTCCTCTTTCTCCTCTCGCTCCTCTCGCTCCTCTTCCTCCTCTTCCTCCTCTCGCTCCTCTTCCTCCTCTTCCTCCTCTCGCTCTCTCGCTCCTCTTCCTCCTCTTCCTCCTCTCGCTCCTCTCGCTCCTCTTCCTCCTCTCGCTCCTCTCGCTCCTCTTCCTCCTCTCCTCTCTCCTCTTCCTCCTCTTCCTCCTCTCGCTCCTTTCCTCCTCTTCCTCCTCTCGCTCCTCTTCCTCCTCTCCTCCTCTTCCTCCTCTCGCTCCTCTTCCTCCTCTTCTCCTCCTCTCAAAGGTCAGATCTTCAGACAGGATGAGGTCTGGACCAGCAGTGTTTGGGTCCAGGATGAGAGGAAGTAGGACACCAAGTCCTTCATCTTGCTCCAGATGTTGAAGCTGAGGTTGCCCAGGTGTTTGGCCTGGTCTATCAGAGCTCCTGAGGGCAGCTGTGGATCCTCCAGCAGGGGGCGCTGCAGCCTCTCCACTGCAGCCTTGTAGTTGAGCAGGAAGGAGACGTCTTCAGCTCTCAGCTCCTCCTCTGTGGCTCTGACTGTGTGTGAAAGAGCTGCTATCTCTCTGCTCACAGCCTCCATCTTCTCCTCCATCATCCTGCTCTTCTGCTCCTCTTCCTCCCTCAGTGCAGCCATCCTGGCCTCCTCTTCCTCTAGAAACTGGTGAAGCTTCTTAAACTGCTTCTTAATCTGCGTCTCTGTGCGTCGAGCCTGGACCTTCAGTGTTCTGCTGTGTGAGCACACTTCACTTTAACTTCTTCAAAGAGCTCAGTTCTCTGAAGGGCTGCAGAGTTCTGGAGCTCCTCTTTGAGATCCTGAGCAGCTTCATCGATGGGTGAATGTGGTTTTTGTGTATTTTTGAATCTCTGCAGACGACACACACTGGCTGCTGATGGTCCAGACAGAAGAGTTTGAGTTTCTCAGAGTGCAGACTGCAGAGAGCCTCTGGAGATCTCTGATCTCTCTCCTGTTGGAAGGTCTCACACAGGTTCTTTAACACCAGGTTACAGGGAGGTTCTCCTCTTGAAGATCTTCTCTTACAGACTGGACACTCTCGTGTTGGTTTCTCTCTAAACCAGTTCTTCAGACAGGCTTTACAGAAGCTGTGGCTACAGGACAGAAGAACAGGATCTCTAAAGACTTCACAACAGACCGGACAGCAGAGATCTTCCTCTAATCTGGAAGCCATGTTGTCTCTGAGTGAAGCTGAAAACACAGCAGACAGGAAGTACAGTCAGTCATGGCTTTTAAAACTATAATTGTAACCCCAGTGTTTAAATGTGGTGACAAGTTATCAGCTATAGACCCATGAGCTTTCTACCTGTTGTGTCTAAAGTGGTTTCAAAGGTAGCTGCAGAACAGCTGGTGTCACACCTTAGCAACAACGACCTACTCCTCCCTATGCAGTTTGGATTCAGGAACAATTATTCTACTGAGACTGCATGTGTTTCTTCTTGGAAGGAATCAAGGCTAAATTAGACAAAGGAGGGATAGTTAGAGCATTTTTTCTTGATCTCCATAAAGCATTTGACACAGTAAGTCATCCACCTTTATCAAAACTCTCCAAAGTGAAGCCATCAGTTAGCTCACTAAAATGGGTAAGGTCGTATTTATCTGGTCGTTCTCAATGTGTTGGTATAACAATAAACTGTCACAACCAAACCATGCTCACTGGGAGTGCCACAAGGCTCTGCGTTGGGACCGTTGTTGTTCAGCATATATTAATGATCTCCATCCGGATGTATGCTGACGATGTTATGGCAGATTCCTTATTACAGCGTATTTCTCTCTTATTCATTAAGGTAACACAGGTCAGAGAGGCCCCATCGTCTTTTCCACAATTACCTAGGCTGAGCAGAAGACCAAAGAGTTTGTGATTTGATTATAGTACAGTTAGTCTTGATAGTTAGGTGGTTCATATCCTGCAAGACTCCTGAAGACGTCATGAGATAATGACCTTTCGACATCTGGAACATACATGTGATAAGGATGTTCGTGTGGTTGGCTGCATGTTGTTCTCGTGTGTGTGTCATTCAGAAGCCTATGTGAAACTTCTACTCTGGGGGCATTTCTGCGATTGGCTGCTGTGGAAGAAGGTGATGTACTCCATTATTATTTGTTGTTGCGCAACTGAATAATAATTAATCTCAACCATATCTGTGTTTGTGTTTTATTGATCTCTCTCTCTGTGTTAACATTTAAAGTTGGTTAATTGCACTAACAACGACACGGTCATTTACACTCAAGGGAAAATGCTGAACAGGTTGCCACTAAGCTCTCAGTAACGCTACACAACGACTACTGCGGCGTTCACACCAGCGCTTTTCCCTTTCTAGCTCCTAGCTAGAGCTTTTCTGGTTCAGCTCCGGTTTCCCTTTAGCTCCCGCTCTGTTCACACCGCCCAGAGCTGCCGCTGCTGCGTCATGACGTCACCGTTTACATCGCTGATTTTCTCCCCAACGGAGCTCACAACAACAACAACAACAACAACAACGGGGGGACTGCGTCGGGTCGACGATCGTGTTGCTTTTAATCATACGAAGCCAGATTATATTAAATAACGACTTCTCCAATCTCATACTTTTCTCCAGAGTGCCGTGGTTCATTGTTTATTAATGTGTTTCAGCGCATTTACCGACCGCTGCAGTGCTGGCTGCTCTTCAACGGGAGTGTATTCTCCCGTTAGCTCCGGGTTAGCTCACACGGCTCTAAAGTATTCACTGTCTGACTGTCACACAAGCAGCTGATACATATCCCCAGTTCCCCTTAAGTGAATGTGTGTCAGTCTGAATTGACGCTGTTTGGCATCACAACGCTGTTATGAAAGTTTCTCTGGTATAACATGGGTGATGTTAGCATAGCAACGAAGCTAAACTGACTACTTGCTAAGCCGTTTTCTACAGGCACTTTTTACCGGCGTATTTTTCATTATGATTCTACTTGTGATAGTCGGACATGACAACCTGTGCAGCCCATGTATTGATTCCATCCGATAGCTGCTATAATAACAAACAAAACGTCTGCCTGCTCTCCACAATGATCAATAACAGCGAACGGATGGTCAAAGTTTCCTGCACTACTCGACGTAAGAGACGCCGCGTCATAGCTCCGAAGCTCTTGCCTCTAGACCGACAATTTTTTGGAGCTGGAAGTGAACCGCATTCTGAAGCTATGACGCGGCGCCGCTGCGGTGTGAACAGGAAAAACCGGCACTTTTCCAGCTCCGAGCCGGAGCTGGAAAAGCGCCGGTGTGAAAGGGGCATAAGTGATTCTTGTCTTACTTTAAATTAAAAAAAAACGGTGATTAATAAAGATGAATGTATTTGTATGCATGGTGCTTGTTCAGTAAAGATAAATAATATTATAATAATGCCCCCCCCCCCCCTCTACTGATTGATATCTACTCAGAGTGATGTTTGGAGTCAGACTCACCTTCAGGGGGTGGAGGGTCCTCAGGTTGAAGCAGCAGTGTTGTAGTTTCCTCTTTTCTCTCCTGTAGCTGAACTCAGAGTGTTGTTAGTTAGTTCTGAAGGTGAATCTGATCGTCTGGTTTTCAGTCCGTCTCTCTGTAGTGATGAAGAAGAACAGAATCAGAATCAGAATACCTTTATTAGTCCCACAGAGGGGACATTTACATTGTTACAGCAGAAAAGAGACAAAGACAGCTTAATGTTAAATATAAGGAAAGTACTCGGTGATGAATAGGAGCTGCTGGAACAGCTGCCGCTCCTTGGAATGGTTGGTATGGTAACAAACTGTTTCCTGGCATGTCTCTTTGTTCAACTTTAACACACAGGTGTGTCTCATTCCACAAACACCAGCCACTCCTTGAATGGTTGGTATGGTAACAAACTGTTTCCTGGCATGTCTCTTTGTTCAACTTTAACACACAGGTGTGTCTCACTCCACAAACACCAGCCACTCCTTTGAATGGTTGGTATGGTAACAAACTGTTTCCTGGTATGTCTCTTTGTTCAACTTTAACACACAGGTGTGTCTCACTCCACAAACACCAGCCACTCCTTTGAATGGTTGGTATGGTAACAAACTGTTTCCTGGTATGTCTCTTTGTTCAACTTTAACACACAGGTGTGTCTCACTCCACAAACACCAGCCACTCCTTTGAATGGTTGGTATGGTAACAAACTGTTTCCTGGTATGTCTCTTTGTTCAACTTTAACACACAGGTGTGTCTCATTCCACAAACACCAGCCACTCCTTTGAATGGTTGGTATGGTAACAAACTGTTTCCTGGTATGTCTCTTTGTTCAACTTTAACACACAGGTGTGTCTCATCCACAAACACCAGCCACTCCTTTGAATGGTTGGTATGGTAACAAACTGTTTCCTGGTATGTCTCTTTGTTCAACTTTAACACACAGGTGTGTCTCACTCCACAAACACCAGCCACTCCTTTGAATGGTTGGTATGGTAACAAACTGTTTCCTGGTATGTCTCTTTGTTCAACTTTAACACACAGGTGTGTCTCACTCCACAAACACCAGCCACTCCTTTCAATGGTTGGTATGGTAACAAACTGTTTCCTGGTATGTCTCTTTGTTCAACTTTAACCACAGGTGTGTCTCACTCCACAAACACCTGCCACTCCTTTGAATGGTTGGTATGGTACAAACTGTGTCCTGGTATGTCTCTTTGTTCAACTTTAACACACAGGTGTGTCTCACTCCACAAACACCAGCCACTCCTCTACAGCTCTCAGTAAACTGGTTTAACTTAATTTCATCTCTTCAGTACAGAACATATTAACCCTCACGGAGCTCATAAAAATATCCTTCTTTTGTTCAGCCCTCTGTGCTAAACGTTAATGAAATCAGCTGCTGTTACCTCATCTCTTTTGGTTTCAGGAGGAATATATCCATAGATCGAGGGGGGGGTGGGTGGGGTAGAGAACGCTCGTGACTGTTAGCGCCGGAGCTTCGCTGCGGGAAGCTGTGGCGCGCATAATTGCGCCGCATTTGCTCATAAGATGAGACCCCACGCACTCTGCGTGTTCTGCGTGTAGGGAGGGGCGGCCCTGCCTATAAGTTAATACATTTCTCTGTTGATTGATTGACATCTGGCAGCTAATGGTGATAGCCCTCTCATTTTCGACACACCTCTCTCTCTATGTTGGTGCGTGTCTCTCCTTTTAAAATAGCAGTCAAGTGTACAGTCCACTGTCCATACAAAGACCCAGATGCCTCAACAGGCCATATCCAAATCTGTATTTCAAAGATTTCGAGCAAGGAACACCAACATGTTTGCATTGTCGGGCACAATGCATGCTTTGTTTGTAAACTGTCGGAAGGTTCACCGGAGATGTGGAGTTAGGTTTCGCAAACATTCCATTTAACTTCAAATTCCCCTCGAGTAAGTCACACGTTGTCTCCTGCTTGTCTCTATATTATTCATTTGGCTGCTACACTGCTGCACGCGGAGTGTCCTGACCTGGCTGTGTCATGGCTGTGTGTGGGCTAAAATGCTGGTCACATCCTTATGTAAACAAACACGCATGTAAACGGCAATTTATCGAGGTCAGAAAAGTTATCGAGTTCATTTTTATTTATCGTACGATAAGTCAATTAATTGCTTATCGCGACAGGCCTAAAGGAGTCTATCACTCCTTAACAGTATGAATGATGTTTGGAGTCAGACTTACCTTCAGGGTGTGGAGGGTCCTCAGGTTGAAGCAGCCGTGTTGTAGTTTCCTCTTTTTCTCTCCTGTAGCTGAACTCAGAGGAAGTTGTTCGTTTGGTCTGAAGGTGAATCTGATCGTCTGTTTTCAGTCCGTTCGTCTCTCCGTAGTGATGAAGAGTAACAAACTGTCTCCTGGTATGTCTCTTTGTTCAACTTTAACACACAGGTGTGTCTCACTCCACAAACACCAGCCACTCCTTTGAATGGTTGGTATGGTAACAAACTGTTTCCTGGTATGTCTCTTTGTTCAACTTTAACACACAGGTGTGTCTCATTCCACAAACACCAGCCACTCCTTTGAATGGTTGGTATGGTAACAACTGTTTCCTGGTATGTCTCTTTGTTCAACTTTAACACACAGGTGTGTCTCATTCCACAAACACCAGCCACTCCTTTGAATGGTTGGTATGGTAACAAACTGTTTCCTGGTATGTCTCTTTGTTCACTTTACACACAGTGTGTCTCATTCCACAACACCAGCCACTCCTTTGAATGGTTGGTATGGTAACAAACTGTTTCCTGGTATGTCTCTTTGTTCAACTTTAACCACATGTGTCTCACTCCACAAACACCAGCCACTCCTTTGAATGGTTGGTATGGTAACAAACTGTTTCCTGGTATGTCTCTTTGTTCAACTTTAACACACAGGTGTGTCTCACTCCACAAACACCAGCCACTCCTTTCAATGGTTGGTATGGTAACAAACTGTTTCCTGGTATGTCTCTTTGTTCAACTTTAACACACAGGTGTCTCACTCCACAAACCCTGCCACTCCTTTGAATGGTTGGTATGGTAACAACTGTTCCTGGTATGTCTCTTTGTTCAACTTTAACACACAGTGTGTCTCACTCCACAAACACCAGCCACTCCTTTCAATGGTTGGTATGGTAACAAACTGTTTCCTGGTATGTCTCTTTGTTCAACTTTAACACACAGGTGTGTCTCACTCCACAAACACCTGCCACTCCTTTGAATGGTTGGTATGGTAACAAACTGTTTCCTGGCATGTCTCTTTGTTCAACTTTAACACACAGGTGTGTCTCACTCCACAAACACCAGCCACTCCTCTACAGCTCTCAGTAAACTGGTTTAACTTAATTTCATCTCTTCAGTACAGAACATATTAACCCTCACGGAGCTCATAAAAATATCCTTCTTTTGTCAGCCCTCTGTGCTAAACGTTAATGAAATCAGCTGCTGTTACCTCATCTCTTTTGGTTTCAGGAGGAATATATCCATAGATCGAGGGGGGGGTGGGTGGGGGTAGAGAACGCTCGTGACTGTTAGCGCCGGAGCTTCGCTGCGGGAAGCTGTGGCGCGCATAATTGCGCCGCATTTGCTCATAAGATGAGACCCCACGCACTCTGCGTGTTCTGCGTGTAGGGAGGGGCGGCCCTGCCTATAAGTTAATACATTTCTCTGTTGATTGATTGACATCTGGCAGCTAATGGTGATAGCCCTCTCATTTTCGACACACCTCTCTCTCTATGTTGGTGCGTGTCTCTCCTTTTAAAATAGCAGTCAAGTGTACAGTCCCTGTCCATACAAAGACCCAGATGCCTCAACAGGCCATATCCAAATCTGTATTTCAAAGATTTCGAGCAAGGAACACCAACATGTTTGCATTGTCGGGCACACATGCATCTTTGTTTGTAAACTGTCGGGAAGGTTCACCGGAGATGTGGAGTTAGGTTTCGCAAACAATTCCATTTAACTTCAAATTCCCCTCGAGTAAGTCACACGTTGTCTCCTGCTTGTCTCTATATTATTCATTTGGCTGCTACACTGCTGCACGCGGAGTGTCCTGACCTGGCTGTGTCATGGGCTGTGTGTGGGCTAAAATGCTGGTCACATCCTTATGTAAACAACACGCATGTAAACGGCAATTTATCGAGGTCAGAAAAGTTATCGAGTTCATTTTTATTTATCGTACGATAAGTCAATTAATTGCTTATCGCGACAGGCCTAAAGGAGTCTATCACTCCTTAACAGGTATTGAATGATGTTTGGAGTCAGACTTACCTTCAGGTGTGGAGGGTCCTCAGGTTGAAGCAGCCGTGTTGCCACTCCTCTACAGCTCTCAGTAAACTGGTTTAACTTCATTTCATCTCTTCAGTACAGAACATATTAACCGTCACGGAGCTCATAAAAATATCCTTCTTTTGTTCAGTTATAATAAAGCTTTTATTGTCAGGTCCAGAAAGAGAGTCACTTTGTTCTGGTGACTTGGCACACAGCAATCAAACAGCACAGTCCCTTTTTTTTAGAAGTCAGTTTTTTGTTGCTTTGATTTTGAAGTTAGTCCTTGGTCGCTCTTGTTTTTAAATCTATTTTTGTTACTTTTATTTGGAGGCAGTTATAGGTTGGATTTATTTTGAAGTAAGATGTGGTTGCTTTTATTTTGAAGTCAGTCCTTGATTGCTTTTACCTAAGGTACATTTTGAATGCAGGAGTTTTACTTGACTTTACGTAACAGAGTACTTCTATACTGTGGTATTATCTGCATGAATGTTTTATGTGGTAGATAGAGAAGATAGAAATATCATGTAAACTTAAATACTGTTCGGTAAAATGGCTGATGACTTCCTCTCCAAACGTACCACTCGAGTCGTGCAGGAATATCATGTGACCGTGCTGTAGTTCCTTTATAGCCCAACATTAGCAACCTTTAGCTTAGTGGTGGTGACGTGAAGTCATGTGACCGTGCTGTAGTTCCTTTATAGCCCAACATTAGCCGCCTTTAGCTTAGCGGTGGTGACGTGAAGTCATGTGACCGTGCTGTAGTTCCTTTATAGCCCAACATTAGCCCTTTAGCTTAGCGGTGGTGACGTGAAGTCATGTGACCGTGCTGTAGTTCCTTTATAGCCCATTAGCCACCTTTAGCTTAGCGGTGGTGACGTGAAGTCATGTGACCGTGCTGTAGTTCCTTTATAGCCCAACATTAGCCACCTTTAGCTTAGCGGTGGTGACGTGAAGTCATGTGACCGTGCTGTAGTTCCTTTATAGCCCAACATTAGCCACCTTTAGCTTAGCGGTGGTGACGTGAAGTCATGTGACCGTGCTGTAGTTCCTTTATAGCCCAACATTAGCCACCTTTAGCTTAGCGGTGGCGACGTGAAGTCATGTGACCGTGCTGTAGTTCCTTTATAGCCCAACACTAGCCACCTTTAGCTTAGCGGTGGCGACGTGAAGTCATGTGACCGTGCTGTAGTTCCTTTATAGCCCAACATTAGCCGCCTTTAGCTTAGCGGTGGTGACGTGAAGTCATGTGACCGTGCTGTAGTTCCTTTATAGCCCAACATTAGCCACCTTTAGCTTAGCGGTGGTGACGTGAAGTCATGTGACCGTGCTGTAGTTCCTTTAGCCCAACATTAGCCACCTTTAGCTTAGCGGTGGTGACGTGAAGTCATGTGACCGTGCTGAAGTTCCTGCATAGCCTAACGTTAGCTTTTTAGTTCAGAAATCATAAAGTCGTATTAATACCCTGCTGAAAAAACCAGCTAAGACCAACAAGGCTGGTCAGGCTGGTAAACCAGCCTGACCAGCCAGTCAATATTAGGCTGGATTAGTTTGCTGGTTAAGAGGGGTTTTGGACACTTTAGCTGGTCGGGATAGCTGGTTTGGTCACAGTGGTCTAGCTGGTCACCATTAGCTGGTCGGGATAGCTGGTTTAGCTGGTAAAAGCTGGTGGTCACAGTGGTCTAGCTGGTCAGGATAGCTGGTGGTCACAGTGGTCTAGCTGGTCAGGATAGCTGGTTTGGTCACAGTGGTCTAGCTGGTCACCATTAGCTGGTCGGGATAGCTGGTTTAGCTGGTAAAAGCTGGTGGTCACAGTGGTCTAGCTGGTCACCATTAGCTGGTCAGGATAGCTGGTGGTCACAGTGGTCTAGTAGCTGGTCACCATTAGCTGTCGGGATAGCTGGTTTAGCTGGTAAAAGCTGGTGGTCACAGTGGTCTAGTAGCTGGTCACCATTAGCTGGTCAGGATAGCTGGTTTAGCTGGTAAAAGCTGGTTGGTCACAGTGTTCTAGCTGGTCACCATGAGCTGGTCAGACTTGTATGATCTTGAGTAGAACTTTAGCTGGGATTACTTGATGGCAGTGTGTTGTAGTCAAGTCACCAATTCACGAGTCCAAGTCACTCTCGAGTCACCACTCTTCGAGTCCGAGTCCAAGTCCGAGTCACCAAGGGAGAGTCGTAGTCGAGTCCGAGTCCAAGTCCGAGTCAGGAGTGTCCGAGTCGAGTCCGAGTCGAGTCATCATTACCTGTGTTTGTGTTCGAGTCCGAGTCCAAGTCAGCGTACGCGATAATTCACGAGTCCGAGTCCGAGTCATCGTACGCGATAATTCACGAGTCCGAGTCCGAGTCCAAGTCATCGTGCGCGAGAATTCACGAGTCCAAGTCCGAGTCGCGTCAATCTGTGCGCGAGTCCGAGTCGAGTCACGAGTCCCGAAAATCGGCACTCAAGTCCGAGTCCAGGACTCGAGTGCTCCATCTCTGCTTGATGGTTAAGCTGGTCATATGTGATGATGAAACACTCTCACCCAATTGCAGTAGCTCAATCTATCATTTCAGATCAGAGCACCTACCTTACCAGAAAGGTACCAGAATGTATAGAATGTATTGTCTGTAAATAAATACTCATACATCAAATGATTAGAAGCAGGAATGTATAACACACAATGAACATTAACACACATTTGAAAACATTTTCAAAACACCCATTACTTCATATTTTTAAGCAATTTCCTTCAACTGTTTCTTTCCGCTTTTCACAAGGTCCTGTATTTTTTGTGAAATGTAGTAACCGGCCAACTTTTCCCTCTCGGTCATCTCCACGTTTTGTGAATTCAGCCATCCTCTGAAGCACTCTTGAAAAGAGAAAGGAAAAACAGATTAACTTTTAGATTTGTGTAGATTTGCCGTATTTGTCCTCTTAAGCCCTGAGCCTGTTTTTCAGGTCTCAGGCTCGAAAATGACATTCCCAGAACAAATGACCATATCTTCCCTTCTCAAAGGGTTAAAGTAATAATCTTTATTCTCAAAGTAATGATAAACCTGTGAGTTGGATGTAGAAAAGTCAGAATCAATATAGATGTATATATAGGTAAGACAGCTTTTATGTGCGCAGCTCCACTTGCTTGGAACAATCTTCAGCAAGAATTGAAACTGAGCAATCTCATTCCTCTGCATGTTTTTAAAGCTAGGCTAAATGAAATGCTCGTTGATACTATGGGTACTTGTAAATGTCTATAACTATGTAAATGTATCCTGTAAATATAATGTATGATGTCCTTTATTGTTTTATGTTTCATGTGGAACCTATATGCTGCAGGTCTCCCTTGAAAAAGAGATCTATGATCTCAATGGGACCAATCTGGTTAAATAAAGGTTTGAAATGAAATGAAATGACATTGGAATGATTTCAAACCTGTTTTTATTTATCCTAATAATTATAAAGGTGTGCCTTGGAAAAGGCCCAAAATTGTGCACACAAAACATATTTTCGGCTGCCCGGGCATAAGGAAGTAGCTCTACTTATGAAATCTCTGTTAGTTTAAACTCCCACTTCACTACTTTACATTCAAAACAAATAGCTTATAAAATGTGGCATTATTGATAAGCTACATATTAGTCTATAAAATAGTTACATCATACTTATCTTAACCAGCAACACCAATAAAATGCTGCTTCACATAAATGCATCGCAAATAATCATCAGTTTTATTCAATGCATAAAGAGGCAACAGAACCACACATCAACATTTCATCCATGCATTTCTTCACTTGTCAGTAGTTGTTCAAGCTCTCAAACAAACAAGCGGGCAGTACATCACATCGGCTCTTTTTGCTGCTACTTTGACCATGGTTGCAACCGGTTTTGTTTCCGTGCTGTTGATGCCAATTTTCATTTTTTATATAGTGAGTTGATGATTTCATAAACTAAGAGTGAGGTACATTTTCGCCTCGCAAATTTTCCATCCAAATGAAGCAACATTTCTAAATCATTTTCAGACAAATTTGACTACACATGTTAGTGTTGTTAGATCTTATTGTCTTATATTTGTGTACAGCACTTTGAATTGCTTTGTGTTGAAAGGTGCTATATAAATGCCTAGTGATGACTCAAATCTACTAGGATTAATAAATGTCCAAAGTGTCTATTACGTTAGTAGGAAATCCAACCTAGAGCAATTGAGCATTGGAATAGAACATGTTGTTTCATACGGCCCAATGAGAACATGTTGTTTCATAAGGCCCAATGAGAAACATGTTGTTTCATAAGGCCCAATGAGACACACGAGGCAGAATCTAAACAGGAAAGTGTAAAAACATGTTGAATCATTAAACATCTGATAGAACAAGAACAAGACACAACTAGTTTTTGTTTTTCTAAAAACAAAACAATGAGGTAGATACTAGCTGTCATTTTTTTTAAGGAGGGGCAGCTTGGGCGTATTGTTGTACATAGCCGTGGGAACATGTTTCAAATGGGGGGTGCTGTGGGGATGACACCAGGGCCGGTTCTGACCAGTTTGCTGCCCTAGGCAAGATTTTGCTGGTTCATTTATATCTTATTTTACTAGTTAACATTTATTTATTCATCCATATTTTTTAATCTCTCCAGTTTTAAAGGATATTGTTGGTTTACTGTCCTATAGTATACATTGGAATGATTTCAAACCTGTTTTTATTTATCCTAATAATTATAAAGGTGCCTTGGAAATATTTGTTTACATAAATTGTGATAAAACCGTTTGAGACACACTGAGATAACTTAGACTAAAGTGAACTATCTAAACACTCAGAGTCCTTTACCTCACTGAGCCTCTCAGGGCACATGGAAAATGTAACCGGGGTGAAAAGGGTGTTATCTTTACTTAATTATGAATGTGAACATCAAGGCCGAAAATAAGTTTTTTTTGTATTATATTTGTATTATATTTCCATTTAATCTTGTGGACGTGCAGATTCCCTGTCCTCCATCAGGGGGCGCTGCAGCACCCTCAGCACCCCTACTTACCACGGCCCTGTATGAAAAGGTTCAACTACGCACACAGTCACTCATCATCTCGGCTCGCGCAGCACGCTCACAGGCATAGATTGTGCAATAAAGTATTGCGCACCTTGGAGGTGCAGTGCAGCATATTGTTATTCAAGAGATGCGTTGTTCTTTTGGAAAACATGTTTTTCTTTTCAATAATACTCATTACATTGACACATGCATTATTTGTGATTAAAATAATGGTTGTTGGTAATGTATTAGCGACCCCCACAGATGTATGATTTCATTGCGTCCGTGGGAGCTCAGACCCCTCCTTATGGGAGCTCAGCTCCCATTGGCTCCCACATAACTCGAACCCTGGTGCAATGTCCTGTTCAGATGACGTCAAACCCAACGGGATGCCATAAATAAACTACACAGAATCACACTACACACCTACGCAATGATTACATTCAGGCAAACTGTAGAATACAACCTCTTTGGACAATTTATATACTTATTGAAAACAAGCTACAAAATGTAATACCTTGGAAAATGCCGTTTAATACTTTTTAATAGCCTTCATTTTCGCTAAATTGATTTATCAACTTTTAATACTTTTTGAGACCCGCGGACACCCTGCTACAGTATGATAGATATATTACTTTACACCCGGAAGTATGTATTGTCATTCTTATTGTCGATAAATTGAGGGATATACGCTATATTTTGTTAACACCAGTATGTACTTTATACATCCACCTCGAGTGTTTGTCTCTGCACCGGAAATAATTTAATTTTAAAGTTCAACCGCATATTATATAAACTATATCAGCGCCACACCTGCGTAACACATGGTGCCTCTTGTCTGAACAATCTATTCTTGTCGACTTGCAGCCTAAATACAAAGATAACTCCACTCTCCTACCACTGCTTACCTCTAATGAGCCTTGGTAGAACCAGTGTCCGAGTCATGGGGTCCAGAACTGACTGAAGACATGTGGAACAGAGTCATGGGGTCCAGAACTGACTGAAGACATGTGGAACAGAGTCATGGGGTCCAGAACGGACTGAAGACATGTGGAACAGAGTCATGGGGTCCAGAACTGACTGAAGACATGTGGAACAGAGTCATGGGGTCCAGAACGGACTGAAGACATGTGGAACAGAGTCATGGGGTCCAGAACTGACTGAAGACATGTGGAACAGAGTCATGGGGTCCAGAACAGACTGAAGACATGTGGAACAGAGTCATGGGGTCCAGAACTGACTGAAGACATGTGGAACAGAGTCATGGGGTCCAGAACTGACTGAAGACATGTGGAACAGAGTCATGGGGTCCAGAACTGACTGAAGACATGTGGAACAGAGTCATGGGGTCCAGAACGGACTGAAGACATGTGGAACAGAGTCATGGGGTCCAGAACTGACTGAAGACATGTGGAACAGAGTCATGGGGTCCAGAACGGACTGAAGACATGTGGAACAGAGTCATGGGGTCCAGAACTGACTGAAGACATGTGGAACAGAGTCATGGGGTCCAGAACAGACTGAAGACATGTGGAACAGAGTCATGGGGTCCAGAACTGACTGAAGACATGTGGAACAGAGTCATGGGGTCCAGAACTGACTGAAGACATGTGGAACAGAGTCATGGGGTCCAGAACGGACTGAAGACATGTGGAACAGAGTCATGGGGTCCAGAACGGACTGAAGACATGTGGAACAGAGTCATGGGTCCAGAACGGACTGAAGACATGTGGAACAGAGTCATGGTCCAGAACTGACTGAAGACATGTGGAACAGAGTCATGGGGTCCAGAACGGACTGAAGACATGTGGAACAGAGTCATGGGTCCAGAACTGACTGAAGACATGTGGAACAGAGTCATGGGTCCAGAACGGACTGAAGACATGTGGAACAGAGTCATAGGGTCCAGAACGGACTGAAGACATGTGGAACAGAGTCATGGGGTCCAGAACGGACTGAAGACATGTGGAACAGAGTCATGGGGTCCAGAACGGACTGAAGACATGTGGAACAGAGTCATGGGGTCCAGAACTGACTGAAGACATGTGGAACAGAGTCATGGGGTCCAGAACTGACTGAAGACATGTGGAACAGAGTCATGGGGTCCAGAACGGACTGAAGACATGTGGAACAGAGTCATGGGGTCCAGAACTGACTGAAGACATGTGGAACAGAGTCATGGGGTCCAGAACTGACTGAAGACATGTGGAACAGAGTCATGGGGTCCAGAACTGACTGAAGACATGTGGAACAGAGTCATGGGGTCCAGAACTGACTGAAGACATGTGGAACAGAGTCATGGGGTCCAGAACAGACTGAAGACATGTGGAACAGAGTCATGGGGTCCAGAACTGACTGAAGACATGTGGAACAGAGTCATGGGGTCCAGAACGGACTGAAGACATGTGGAACAGAGTCATGGGGTCCAGAACTGACTGAAGACATGTGGAACAGAGTCATGGGGTCCAGAACGGACTGAAGACATGTGGAACAGAGTCATGGGGTCCAGAACGACTGAAGACATGTGGAACAGAGTCATGGGGTCCAGAACTGACTGAAGACATGTGGAACAGAGTCATGGGGTCCAGAACTGACTGAAGACATGTGGAACAGAGTCATGGGGTCCAGAACGGACTGAAGACATGTGGAACAGAGTCATGGGTCCAGAACTGACTGAAGACATGTGGAACAGAGTCATGGGTCCAGAACGACTGAAGACATGTGGAACAGAGTCATGGGGTCCAGAACTGACTGAAGACATGTGGAACAGAGTCATAGGGTCCAGAACGGACTGAAGACATGTGGAACAGAGTCATGGGGTCCAGAACTGACTGAAGACATGTGGAACAGAGTCATGGGGTCCAGAACTGACTGAAGACATGTGGAACAGAGTCATAGGGTCCAGAACGGACTGAAGACATGTGGAACAGAGTCATGGGGTCCAGAACGGACTGAAGACATGTGGAACAGAGTCATGGGGTCCAGAACTGACTGAAGACATGTGGAACAGAGTCATGGGGTCCAGAACTGACTGAAGACATGTGGAACAGAGTCATGGGTCCAGAACGGACTGAAGACATGTGGAACAGAGTCATGGGGTCCAGAACGGACTGAAGACATGTGGAACAGAGTCATGGGGTCCAGAACTGACTGAAGACATGTGGAACAGAGTCATAGGGTCCAGAACGGACTGAAGACATGTGGAACAGAGTCATGGGGTCCAGAACTGACTGAAGACATGTGGAACAGAGTCATAGGGTCCAGAACTGACTGAAGACATGTGGAACAGAGTCATGGGGTCCAGAACGGACTGAAGACATGTGGAACAGAGTCATGGGGTCCAGAACGACTGAAGACATGTGGAACAGAGTCATGGGGTCCAGAACTGACTGAAGACATGTGGAACAGAGTCATGGGGTCCAGAACTGACTGAAGACATGTGGAACAGAGTCATGGGGTCCAGAACTGACTGAAGACATGTGGAACAGAGTCATGGGTCCAGAACTGACTGAAGACATGTGGAACAGAGTCATGGGGTCCAGAACTGACTGAAGACATGTGGAACAGAGTCATGGGGTCCAGAACGGACTGAAGACATGTGGAACAGAGTCATGGGTCCAGAACTGACTGAAGACATGTGGAACAGAGTCATGGGGTCCAGAACTGACTGAAGACATGTGGAACAGAGTCATGGGGTCCAGAACTGACTGAAGACATGTGGAACAGAGTCATGGGTCCAGAACTGACTGAAGACATGTGGAACAGAGTCATGGGTCCAGAACTGACTGAAGACATGTGGAACAGAGTCATAGGGTCCAGAACTGACTGAAGACATGTGGAACAGAGTCATGGGTCCAGAACTGACTGAAGACATGTGGAACAGAGTCATGGGGTCCAGAACTGACTGAAGACATGTGGAACAGAGTCATAGGTCCAGAACTACTGAAGACATGTGGAACAGAGTCATAGGGTCCAGAACTGACTGAAGACATGTGGAACAGAGTCATGGGGTCCAGAACTGACTGAAGACATGTGGAACAGAGTCATGGGGTCCAGAACTGACTGAAGACATGTGGAACAGAGTCATAGGGTCCAGAACTGGACTGAAGACATGTGGAACAGAGTCATGGGGTCCAGAACTGACTGAGACATGTGGAACAGAGTCATGGGGTCCAGAACGACTGAAGACATGTGGAACAGAGTCATGGGGTCCAGAACTGACTGAAGACATGTGGAACAGAGTCATGGGGTCCAGAACGACTGAAGACATGTGGAACAGAGTCATAGGGGTCCAGAACTGACTGAAGACATGTGGAACAGAGTCATGGGGTCCAGAACGGACTGAAGCATGTGGAACAGAGTCA